>CM046441.1:21769099-21959086 GCA_025506515.1 Flaveria trinervia
CTATTATGATTTAATGTAATCCTAACTTTAATATTATGCTATGAAACTTGTATGATTATGTGTCATCTGTTTAACAATATAAATCAATGAGTTCTGAACAATCAAGTCACTCCCTAAGAATCTCACGCTTCCGCCGGGATGTGACAAAATAATCAAAAAGGTTAAAATCCAATGTTTCACAACTTCTTGCATGCAAGAAGTCCATTCAGACGACTTCAGATTTCACGCGCGGAAGTAAACGACCTATAAAGGTTAGTTCATAACAATCGTGTTGCATGTTAGTTCGATTTTTCTCAAAATTTTCTGAGTGATACTTCATTAATTTATTACTCATTGTTCATAATGATTGTTACATCAATTCTAAGACTTAATCAATGTAAATTGTTGATCTATTGGAAGATTTAAGATGTTTGAACTTAAAACGAAAGTTGAAATCTTCCATAGACATGATATCTGATGAAATTAAATGTCGATATGCTTAATAAATTAATAAATGAAACCTACGTAACAATTTGTTATGTTTAAAACTTAGTAAAATGAATTTAATTTGAAAGTGCTTTTTGGGGTTTTCACACGTTAAATGTTATCCTGATAATGAACACACCCGAAAACTTCAGAGTTGGTATGAAACTAATCGCTTGAGAATCTTTAACTAGACCTGTGAATAGTTGACTTTTGATCAAATTTATTACATGCGATTTCTTCACACCTGACAAGATGACACTATTTCAAAACTAGTCACGTGTGAATGGTTAAACATCTCACACGACAAGTTAAAATTTTAACAAAATGTCAAGATTATTGAAATGTCTAAATTTATAATAAAATTTGTATCTAATAGTGGTTTCTTTTAATTACAGATCGCAAGATCAATGGTTTTTCATAAATACCAAATCTCGTGGCTTATCTTGGAGAAGTAGTTGATGATAAAGCTTTATTTTGTTCACTAACCGAAGGATTAAAGACATCACAAATTCATTATGATATTAGTGCTAATCCATCTATATACACTGAGGTTATGATGATTTTTGAACATCACCTACTAATAGAGAGACGAAGATGGAGAATAATGTATTGTTTCTACTATTAAAGGGAGAAGGGTTGTGATCACTGCTGAGATTATCAACCTTGTACTATAGTAGGGAGATCAGCCAAATGCACCAACCAAGAGAGATGTTATTGCTCGAGATATCTTGTTGACGGTGCAATCTTTAAATCTTTACTAGTATCTCTTGTTGACGATCTTCCATATAGCGTATCCAAAGATATCTTTTCGAGATGCAAAAGAATGTATTAGCATTAGCCGGGAAGACACTCTTACGATACAGATGCAGACTTTATTCATGAAGACTAGTCCAACACTAAGAAGAGGAAGAATATTGTTGCTAAAAAGAGATTTGCATGTAACATTAGTACACATGGTAGTGGTAGAGGATGAGATGTTGTGATTAGGAGACCTTGAACCCCTATATCTGAGCCTCCAGGAGTTTTACTGAGGTTGTTCATCATGATATTCATGTGACTATTACAAATACTAATACTGTAATAGATACAACTATGCCCACAAAAAAAGATTTTAGAAGTACACCTCCACGATGTAAAGCCAATGATTATACGACTGACTTGGATTATCTAATCAATACTACTCTAGTGCATAGTCATACTGTAGGAACATCCTTAGGTTCACCAACACCAATACATTATAACCTAGGGTTCAAATTTTGGAGAGAGAGAGATGTTATACAAGATGAAGTTACTACACTATTTACAGTAAGAGGAGATTGTAGGGTTTTAACGTAAAGTATCGAGAAATGAAAAACGTGAATTTAAAAAACTATCCGTGCGAGATCCTTAATCCGTGCGAGAAGCTAGTTCACTTACGAGACCTTTTGGTTTTAGTATAATAGTATTTGTAATGCTTTGTATAGAGTATCCTAAAATTTCATACTTTTGTAATCATATTTTCAGGAGCAATATTATCAAACTTATTTAGATTGTGCTTGTGTTTACTTGATCTCAAACTTCTTCTAGTTCTTTCTTAATTCCATGATTGATTCATTCTGCGTTTCACTCATGAGATCAATCTAATGAATTAGTACCAATCTTGACAAGATAATACATGTATTTGTTTTCATTTGAAGTACAGCCGACACCCAATGTCTTCTACATGAACCCCTAAACCAAATTAAGTCAAACTTGACAATCCGTTAGGGGCTAATAAATATGAATGCTAAATAAGTTGGTTTTAGTAATCAAACCTAGGATTGTAAGGATCAAGATGTTATCATTGTCCTTTTTTTCACAATTAATATATAATGCTTCTACTTGAATCATCAATATTTTTTCGTCATTTTTACATTCACTTGTAGAGGTTGCAGTTAGGCTAACAAAACAAATAGATCAAAACTTTCTATTCTTCTAAAACAACTAAATACAAAGAAAACCCAAATCAAAGCGACATTCATACAAAAAAATCCATGCACACCTCTTAAACCCTCTAATCAACTCACAATCAAGAACAAATAATTACCATATAGATGACAAATAGATTGAAACATTCTATTTTTCTAAAAAACTAAATACAAAGAACACAAAAATCAAAGCAACATTCACAGATAAAACCTAAAACCACCTCTTAAACCCTCTAATCAACACACAATCAAGAACAAATATTATCCATATAGCTAACAAATAGACCAATACATTATATTCTTGTAAAATAACTAAATACAAAGAAACATGTAAGGTTTAATGAAGGTTGATACACCCAAAACAACCAAAATCCTTCCTGCATGCATGTACACAGTACAAAGTAGAAGTTGCTTCGAAATTTTCATACTATACACAAGAATTTATTCTAAGTATGAAATCTTCCTTAGCCAAGACCAACATCATCCGAATGTAAAATTGAAGTTTTCTGAAGCTTTAAAGACAAAGTCTTGCAAAGACAAATGAAGTGAAAATAGATTTCTTCCGAAGACTTTTAATACATCATTTATCTGATGTACTTTTCCATAAAGTTGGACCACTTTCCGTTGCAACTCTAATAAATCACCAACATATACAAGTTGGTGAAATGGTCCATGTTTTTGGTAACTGTACATTGAGGCCTTGTGCTTGTAACTTTTTACTTTATGTACTTTTATCCTTTTTGCAATATATTAGGATATAGCATGTTATAGACACTAGTAAAACGGCAATCTGCCTTTTGACTCTACATTGATCTTATGTTCTCTAGATTGATGTTTCTAGCTGGCTTTCTAAGTATGGTCGGTTGTAGGCTGTAGTATAAAGTATCTCAAGTCCGTGTAACTTATTACTTATGCTTTTGTTACACTTGTAATGGAACTTAAGAAGCAATATACTATAATCTTGAAGACCAAATACTTGTTATTTTTCTTGAGTTTATGTCTTTTGTTTACTTGTCTTCATAGTATCATAACCAAAGGTCCCAGTTCCCTATTTGATCTCTTAAGTGTTCTAAACACTTTCCTTGTTATGAGACTTAATGTAAGTGACCATCCGTTCAATAGTCCTGCAATTGGTATCAGAGCGTTCCAGATTTTGATTGTTAGATCTCACCATCATCGATCCCACAGTCTTGCAAAAACACTTAACAACTCAAATCGTAGCTCTCACAAAGGCTGATATGGAAATCAGAACCATGACAAAGTCTCCACTGATCACTCTAGGAGACTTTGATACTTGGTGTTAAAGAATGGAAAGATTTCTCAGGTCACAAGACTATAGAATGTTTGAATCTGTTGTCTCTAGACCTCACATACCAAGCACCTCTTCAGCTGCTGCTGGGGGTGGTATGAGTCGAAATGAGGTGGCTGACTATTTTGAATAAGATAGAAAAAGAATAGACATATATCATAAAGCCATTACTGCCCTACAAACTGCACTTCCAAACACCATATACAAGGGCTTCAAGAAATGCAAAACTGCTAAATAGCTATGGGATACACTGAAGCTTATGTATGATAGGCCTACTGAAACAAAAGTAACCAAGAAGGACCTTATGAAGAAGTAGTTTGAAAACTTCACCTTCATAGCAGGTGAAACCATGAGTCAATAATATTACAGTTATGTTGAGATTGTAGATACTCTAATGGATGTTGGAGTAACTCTTGAAAATAGAGACATTGTGAGGAAGTTTAGGTCTACTCTTCCTAGACAATGGACACATTATTATGTTGTTATCTAGAGACCGGGAACCTTAAGACTCTTACTCTAACAGATTTGTATGGTATTACTATTCTATTTAATAGGTTTGGTCGATGGATTTTACCTTTTTTTTGTTTTTTTGTTTAAAATTTTCTTTTGTTTATTTTGTTTGTGTTTTAATTTTTTTTCTTTTTTGTTTGTGTTTTAATATGTTTGTTTTGGGTGTGGTTTCGAGATTTTGGGGTGGAGTTTTTTGTGGGTTTTTTGTATATGGACACGTGTCTTTGATTTGTAGGGTTCGTAGACATTTGTTGGACCAAAAGAACCAATGAGCCGGATCAGACTAACCTTTAAGTCCCATAGACGTCACAACAACTACTGAAGACCACAACAGCTGAAGACAATAGCTGATTACAAGTCTGAAGACAAGTGCTGAAGACAAAGTCTGAAGACAAGTGCTGAAGAGAAAGTCTGAAGACAAGTGCTGAAGACAAAGTCGGAAGACAAGTGCTGAAGACAAAGTCTGAAGACACAAGTGCTGAAGACAAGTCTGAAGACAAGTACTGAAGACAAGTCTGAAGACACAAGTGCTGAAGACAAAGTCTGAAGACACAAGTGCTGAAGACCAAGTATCAGACGTTGTCACAACAACTGAAGAGGTCTTCTTCAGTAGTTGTGATGGTTTACCTTTCAGTAGTTTTATGTTTTATCTTTTCAGTAGTTTGACACAATTGCTGAAGAATACTTCTTCAGTTGTTGTGCTCATCAGTAGTTTTATATTTATCAGTAGTTTTGTAAAACGACTTAAGAGCTTGTTCTTCAGTCGTTGTAGTTTCAGTAGTTTCTTATCAGTAGTTTCTTATTTTGTACTTAACACTCTGATATGTTCTTAGTAGTTGTGAACATTTCAGTAGTTTGTTAAGAGTTGGTTATTTTTGTAATAGATCTGCCAGCTGTCACTTACTTGTGATAACAGCAGCGATTGCACTCTATATAAGGAGTGTCAACCTATTGTAATAAATGAATGATTTGATCAGAAATATTCGATATTATTGAAACATTCCTTGTTACAGACATATATTCTCTCGTTATAACCGTATTTGTTCTTAATGCATACGAGTATCAAATTCTTGCTACAATTTGTCTAATTCTTGTTCTTATTCCGCTGTGCTACGCTCCATTACATCAAACTTGTGATCACTGATCCTGACAACATTGTCATTCTCCGGATTCTTGCTTTCTTTCGTTCGTTACGATAACCCTGATGATTCTCACTTTAAGGGTTTGGGGTGTTCCTTGTGTGCTCTTTTCGGGGCTTTTGTTTTCTTTGCTTTTCTATTTTCGACTGGTGTCAGCTTTGTGGCGGCTTTGATTTCATTTTGAATTGTGCATGGTGTTCTAATTAAATGGGTTTGGTCTGTGGTGGATTGTCCTTTTTTTGTGTTTAAAATTTTTTTTTTTGTTATTTCGGTTGTGTTTTATTTTTTTTATTTTTTGTGTTTTAATATGGTTTGTTTGGGTGTGGTCGATATTTTGGGGTGAGGATTTTTGTGGGTTTTTTGTCATGCGGCACGTGACTTTGCATTTGTAGGTAACATTACTTTGTGCTTTCCTCGAGATTCCTCTTCTTTTTCTTTCGGTTATCGACTCCCGACGATTGTTCGCTTATTAATGTTGGGTTTTCTCCCGTTTGTTTGCTCTTTTCGGGGCTTTGTAATTCGTCGATGTTCTATTTTGCACGTGTCTCTTTCTTGGGGTTTGATTTTCGTTTTTTTGTGTATTGTCTTGGGATTTGATTTATGTTGGGGTTCTATATTGTTGGACCAAAAGAACCAATGAGCCTGATCAGAGAAACCTCTAAGTCCCACAGGACATCACAACAGCTGAAGAAGACCTGATCAGCTGTTCTACAAAGTCTGAAGAATACAACTGCTGAAGTATTTCTGAAGTACTGAAGACAAAGACTGAGACAACAGCTGAAGATCTAAAGTCTGAAGACTTCAACAAGTACTGAAGACAAAGACTGAAGATCAACAGCTGAAAGACAAAGTCTGATGTTCAAGTACTGAAGACATCAGCTGATGTTAACAGCTGATGACAACAGCTGAAGAGGGCTTCTTCAGTTGTTGTGATGGTTTTTCTTCATCAGTTTTTCTTTTCCTTTCAGTAGTTTGTTTACTGTTCTGTAGTTTTGTTTCCTTTTCAGTACTTGTAAACAACTGAAGAGGTTGTTCTTCAGTTGTTGTAGTATCAGTAGTTTTATGTTTTTCAGTAGTTGTAAATAAGATGTTTAACACTTAGGAACATTTGTAAGAAGATGTCAGTTGTTGACATCTTCAGTAGTTGTTAAACATCAGTAGTTATAAAACGGTTACATGTCACTTTCAAGTGACATCAGCCTACGTCATTCTTCCTTTATAAGGAAGGATGACTCACCTGTAATCGTGCCATTGAGGCCGACAATCTTAATGCAATATTCCTTTTGTCTGATATTTCTCTCTCTATAACAAAATTCTTTTATCGCTTTATATCGAATGTTCTTGCTTGAATTTGTCTAATTCTGAGCTATTCCGCTGCTATATTTGTTCAATCGATTAAACCAAGAGGCTGAGATCCTAACAAATGGTATCAGAGCAGGTTAATCATTGATCGATCTAACAATTGATCATTGAAACTGTTCAATCGCTCTAAGTTTGATCGAATTAGCAAATTCGCAAGGATCTGTTATAGAGATTGAGAGTGTATCGCTTCTGGCCGTTTTATTTGAGGTTTGTGTGGTTCTGAGCTAAATTTATTGTGATTTTACTTGAATCTGTCTGATTTTCCACAATGACTACTTCTTCGAATGATCCTTTCAATACTGGATCCTCTACCAAGCCTCCGATCTTGGTGAGGAATGAGTATAACATTTGGCAAGAGAAGATTGCTCCATCACCTGTCTGTCAATAGCTCAGGTTGTTGGACATCTGTGGTACATGGACCACATAAGCCAATGGTGAATGATCCGGAAACAAACCAGTTGGTTCCAAAGAAGAAGGAGCAATACTCCGATGAGGACAAGAAGTTGTTTGAAATCGATGCAAAAGCCCATGGAATTTTGGCTATGGCTATTCCTAATGAGATTTACTCTGGGCTTCTGCATTGTGAGTCTGCTCATGACCTCTGGAAAGCCATCAAAGAACAATTTGGTGGTACTGATGAGGTTTTAGCAAACAACAGGGAAATCCTCGCCCAACAATATGAGACTTTCTCTCATAGAAAGGGTGAGACTCTGACTCAACAATTTGAGCGGTTTTCATGTTTAATCTCTGAATTGAAAATGGTTAAACATGAATATACCAGGAGTCAGATGAACCATAGATTCCTAAGATCACTGCCTGAGAGATGGAACACATATACCATTGTTCTACGCTCAAATGCTGATGTTGATCGCCTATCTCTCACCCAACTTCATGGGAAACTGCTTACATTCGAGAGAGAGATAGAGCAGAAAAGGAAATTGGCTTCATCTGGCAAGCTCACTGAGGATTTTGTCCAAGGGAACACTGCCCTGATTGGACATCAAGAGTCAGAATATGCGTCATCTGAAAGCCAGTATGATGAGCATATTGATTTCTCTACAAACACTTCTGAGCCTGCCTTTGTGAGTGTTGATAGTTATTCTGCTGGTAGTAATAGTGACAATCTATGTTTCATCATGGATGATCTCAAGGGGATTGCTGATGATGACTTAGAAGAGATGGATATTTTGAGCCAAATGGCCTTGATAAATATCAGATCTCAGAAGTTCTACAAAAGAACTGGAAGGAAATTCCCAGGACTCTCTGGCAAAACCAAAGTTGGTTTTGACAAGAGTAAGTTGAAGTGCCATAAATGCCACAGGCTTGGACACTTTGCAAGAGAATGTAGATCATCTGGATCTAACTCTCCTGCACCTTTTGTGACTTCCCTGGCAATAGTCAACAAAACAGAGGGCAACAACCTGTCAATTCTGGTTATCATCATCAACCACAATCTCCTGCATATTTTGTTCCACAGGGGCAATGCCATATCCATACCCCTGCTATTACATGCCACAACCAGGCCAGGTTCAAGCACCCACTGCTCAGCAACCACATGCACTCCCTGAGCCTCAACCATCCCAATCTCATCAACCTAATCAACTTCAACAACACAGCTTCTTCACACCAGGAGTTGTTGACTGGAGCAGCTTACCAGATGATGTGTCTGGTAATGAACAACTGTTCTCAGGTGCTGGTCAACATGGTGGTGAGCATCCTTTTGGAAATCTAGCTCTCATGACTTTGGAATCCTCTGATGGATCATCCTCAAGTACCTCTTCAACACAGGTATCACAGGTATCCTCTGAGGCTAAGGCCAAATTATGTTCTGAAACTTGCATAGCAGCATTTGCCTCTATTAGAGAAGCAAATGTGGCTTTAATCAATAAAAATGTAGAGCTAGAACAAATAATTTCCAAAAATAAAGCTGAGTTTGAGTCTGTGCTGAAAGAGAAAACTGATGAGATTTATAAATTAAAATGCCAAATCTCTGATGATAAGGCTAGGGAGGATGTACTCTTAGAGAAGTACAAAGACCTCAAAGATACTCTTGCTGTCACCCAAGTAGAGTGTGATCGATGGGTACAATCTTGCAAGGGCTTTGAAATGCTTCTTAGTAAGCAAACAGCTTCCAATGTGAAGTTTGGAATTGGTTATAATCACACTGCTCCTCCTACAGATTTTGCTTCAAGAGCAGGAGTAGAATCTGATGGAGAAAGTAATGACCAATCCACCTCATCATGTGATTCACTACTTGATAAAGCACCATCAGTAGTTGAAGTCAGTAGTAATCCCTCTGTGAACCTATCAGCTGATATTGATGGTTCAACTGCTGACACTCACATGATCAATGAGTTGATCAACCCAAGTGTTATCCCTAGAAGTACTGAAGGTACTGGAGAGCAGGGGATAACATCTGGAGTTCAAATCCCAATAACTGACAGCACTAAGAGAAGAAAACTGTCAGTAGGAAGGATTTGAAGCCTACTAAGGGAGTTGACAAGAAGGCAAAAAGTGCTTCTAAACTGCTGAAGAGCAAGTCTTCAGTAGTTTCATCTCTTCAGTTGATGATCAACAGAAGATGAAGAAGAAACCATGTGAAATATGTGGTCTATTCAATCATCTCACAGATGATTGTTGGTACAAAAAGGGATCCAAACTCAAACAAAAGGAGAAAATTAAAGAAAACTTGGCTAAAATGAAAACTGAGTTTGAGTCCAAGTTTGTACCAGCAGCATCAAATCCTGTTACTCCTATGTCCAAAAAGAAATCTAAAAGGGAAGGAGTGCAACAGGCAACAGCTGAGGTTGCTCAAAAGAAGATGGTGCAACACAAGAACTCATCATCAAACACCAATACCAATGTGTCTGAAGAGCTGAAAGCTCTTTCCCAGAATCAGACACAGCTGGTAATGATGGTTCAACATCTGTTGGGAAGAGTTAACCAACTTGATGGCCCTGTGTTGAAACCCCAGAAAAGGAGATCCAAGCCAAAGGATTCCTCTTCTACACCATCTCCTTCACCTCAAGCTATTGTGCCCAATAAACCTGTTAGTTTACCATCTATTGATGAGACCAGGCCCAAAACCAAAAAGGTTTGGGTCTCCAAAACTAACTGATTGTTTATTATGCAGGTTTCTTCAACATGCCAAAGTAGCATCTGGTATGTAGACAGTGGGGGATCTATGCATATGACTGGGAACAACTCACTTCTTAATGACTACTCTCCAGGAAGGAAGGGTTTTGTTTCCTTTGGCAATGATGCAAGAGGTTACATCATCGGGAAGGGCTTTGTTTCCAATGGGGAAATAAGGTTTGATGATGTCAACCATGTGGAAAATCTCAAGTATAACCTCTTGAGTGTCAGTCAATTGTGTGACAAAGGCCATGTTGCCCTTTTCACAAGCCAGAACTGCAGGATTCTGTCATCCAAAGTTCTGAGTTTGATTGACAAGGTATTGGATGCTCACACTCTCCTGAAGGCCAACAGGACAGGAAGAGTGTATGCCTTAGATCTTTCCAAGAAAATAGATCTCAAAGGCCATCCTTGCCTATTTTCCAAGGCCTCTCCTCAAGAATCTAATCTATGGCATAGAAGGCTGGGACATGTTAACTTCAAGAACATGAATCAGCTGATACACCATAGTTTAGTAAGGGGAATGCCTATGAAGGAGTTCAAGTGTGAAAAGCACTGCTGCTTGTTTGAAAGGAAAACAGCACAAGGTTTCATTCCCACCTATTGAAGAACCAAAGTCCACTGCCTGCTTACAACTTCTTCACATGGATCTCTTTGGTCCTGTGAGAGTGATGAGCATGGCAAAGAAGAAATACTGTCTGGTAATTGGATGATTACTCCAGATTTGTATGGACTTTCTTTCTACATTCAAAGGATGAAGCTGCACAGAAGATCATAAACTTTGTGTTGTATGCTGAGAAGCAGTATTCCCTCTCAGTCAAGTGTATTAGAAGTGACAATGGAACAGAATTCAGGAACAATACACTTGATGAGTTCTACCTTTCCAAGGGAATAAAGAGGCAGTTTAGTATTCCAAGAACTCCTGAACAGAATGGAGTTGTGGAGAGAAAGAACAGGACCCTCATTGAAGCTGCAAGGTCTATGTTGGCTGATTCTGGACTGCCATTGACCTTTTGGGCTGAAGCTGTCAACACAGCATGCTATGTGCAGAATAGAGTGCTAATAAATCAGAGGTTGATGAAGACTCCATATGAAGTTCTACATCATTTGGCCCCTCTCATTTCATTCTTTAGAGCATTTGGGTGTCCCTGTTTCATTCTCAACACAAAGGATCAGCTCCAGAAATTTGATCCTAAGGTGGATGCAGGGTACTTTGTTGGTTATTCATCAACTTGCAAGGCATACAGAGTCTTCAACTGCAGAACAAAGATGGTTGAAGAGACTCTACATGTCAAGTTCAATGAATCTCCAAAGGACAAGATTCCACAAAGCCCTGTGGAGCTCTTTGATTTGGACATACTGCAATATGTTCCTTATCAATCTCCTGCTGTTGCTCCTGTCAACAGTTCACCACCTGGTGTTACTACTGAAGATGATGATGATAGTAGTAATCACCTCTTCAGGTTTAGTGACCAACTGCCTGAGTCCTCTAAACCTGATGCTCCTGTAGCTCCAGCAGCACCATCCACAACAAATGCTGATGAGATTTCTGCATCCTCAACTTCATTTGAGTTGCCACCATCTTCATGGTTTCAAGAATCTGCATCAACATCTGCTGCTGCTGAAGGTCCTACAAACACTTGCACAGATTTGATTGTTTACCAAGAGCTGAAAAATCACCCAATGTCTCAAATCCTTGGTGATATCAATGCTGGTGTTTCAACCAGAAGCCAGTTGTCCAATTTCTGCTTCTATGCTCTCTTCATCAGTCAGCTAGAGCCAAAGAACTATCATGTAGCTTTGAGAGACAATGGATGGGTTGAAGCCATGCAGCTTGAGCTTCTTCAGTTCAAAAAACAGCAAGTGTGGGAGCTTGTTCCTCTACCCCCAGGTAAGTGTGCAATAGGCACTAAATGGGTGTTTAGGAATAAAACTGATGAAAATGGGCTAATTGTTAAGAACAAGGCCAGACTGGTTGCAGGGGTTTGCACAAGAAGAAGGTATTGATTATGATGAAACCTTTGCCCCTGTAGCCAGACTGGAGGCAATTAGATTGTTTTTAGCCTATGCTGCACTCCACAATCTTAAAGTTTTTCAAATGGATGTCAAAAGTGCTTTTCTATATGGTAACATAAAAGAAGAAGTTTATGTGTGTCAACCACCAGGCTTTGAGGATAATAAGCACCCAGAATGGGTATATAAGCTTGATAAAGCTCTTTATGGGTTGAAACAAGCACCTAGAGCCTGGTATGAGACCTTATCAAACTTTCTTCTACAGAATAATTTCACTAGAGGCTCCATAGATAAAACTTTATTTATTAAGAAGGTGGATCAGCATAAGCTACTTGTTCAAATTTATGTTGATGATATTATATTTGCATCCTCTGATCCCAATTGTGTGAGGAATTCCAAAACTTAATGCAAAGAAGTTTGAAATGAGTGCAATGGGAGAATTACAGTTCTTTCTAGGTTTGCAAATCAAACAAAAAGCTGATGGAATTTTCATTCATCAGTCTAAATACACAAAAGATCTTTTGAATAAGTTTGATTTACAAAACTGTAAACCCTGTTCTACTCCCATGTGCAACACCACACAATTGGATGTTGATCAGAAAGGTAAAGATGTTGATGAAACTCTTTACAGATGTATGATTGGTTCCTTGATGTATTTAACAGCTTCTAGACCAGATATTATGTTTGCTACATGTGTTTGTGCTAGATTTCAGGCTGCACCTAAGGAGTCTCATCTGATTGCAGTCAAGAGGATCTTTAGATATCTGCAAGGTACACAATCTCTAGGCTTATGGTATTCCACTGGACATTCTTGCAAATTAGTTGCTTTCTCTGATAGTGACTATGCAGGGTGTAAGTTGACCAGGAAATCAACTTCTGGTGGATGTCAATTCCTAGGCAACTGTTTGATTTCTTGGCAGAGTAAGAAACAAACATCTGTTGCTACATCCACTGCTGAAGCCGAGTACATTGCTGCTGCAAGTTGTACATCCCAAGTACTCTGGCTTCAGAATCAACTTTTGGATTATGGCATTACAGAGACTAAGACTCCATTATTAATGGATAGTGCTTCAGCTCTTTGCATTGTCAAAAATCCAGTCCAGCACTCTAGGACCAAACATATAGAAATTAGACATCATTTTATAAGAGATTGTTTTGAAAAGGGTCTAATTAATCCTATGTTTGTGCCTAGTGCTGATGAGCTTGCAGACATTTTTACTAAGCCTTTGGATAGTTCAACTTTCCACAACCTGGTGTTAAGGCTTGGTATGCTGCAGCTAGAATAAGTGACAACTACTGATGATCTCAGTAATTACTGATGATCATTGGTAACCATGTCACATATAAGTACTGATGAGTTATTTTACCCTCAGTAGTTTTTATAACTACTGAAGGCTAAATGCTTTAAGTACTGTACTTTATCTGTTCTAAACTACTGATGTAGTTACAACTACTGAAATCAGTAGAAACAGATAAGTACTGATGTCCTATGAAACAACTGAAAACAGCAAAAAGGCTGATGAGTAAGTGTTGAGGACAGTATGAAACAGCTGAAAGGCTATGAATTGACGACAACTACTGATGAGTACTCTCTCTTCAGTAGTTCACAAACTGCTGTTTCTTCATAAACAACTGAAGCAATACCATGTCTTCAGTAGTTTCACAACTACTGATGACTAACACCAAGTCTTCAGTTGTTTACAACAACTGATGGCACAACCAGGTCTTCAGTAGTTTCACAACTACTGATGACTAATACCAAGTCCTCAGTTGTTTCAACATCTGAAGTCCAACTTGTCTTCAGTAGTTTTTAAAACTACTGATGCCTAAATCAGAGACTTCAGTTGTTTCAACGTCTGATTGTAAACACCATGTCTTCAGTTGTTTTATAACTGCTGACCACACCAATACCATCAGTCGTTTCAAACCTCTGAAAGTTAATACCACGTCATCAGTTGTTTCAAATACTGATGACTAACACCAAAACCTTCAGTCGTTTCATAACCCGTACCCTATATATATCTGATCCCTCTTTCAGAGTTTTTCTTTTCACGACCTAAAATTTCAAAAGCTCTGAAACCTTTCACCTTCATTAATGGCGACCATGCAACTCAAGCCTCGACACAACTGTGTCGCGTACCTCACTAAATCGCCCTTCTGGACCAAATCGATAATGCTATAGATCTTATGGTCCAATCACCACTGAAAACGGCTTTCCTCCTAAATCCAATCATTTATGCCGATTCGCTACATCAGTTTTGGACGAATGCAACTGTTAATGGAGAATCTATCCATTCGTCCATCAACTCTCATAAGGTGGTCATCTCTACTGCTACCATCCGCCAGATATTACTATTAGATGATGCTGCCTACCCTGTTGGATATCCTAAGCGCCAACTTGATCTTTCATTTGGACAACATGGATATCAAGGCGATCTTAGTGCTTCGACCATCCTGAAGAAACATTTTCCAGATGCTGAACGCTTGATATTTCATATGGTAAATGTTTGCCTGGCCTCGAAGACTTCTTCTTGGGATCAACTGTCTTCCAGATGGCAACAGGTACTGTTCTCTATCCTTGAACAAGAACCACTAAACTTTTCTGAAATAATTTTTCTTGAAATCAAGGATATGGCCACAAAACCACTTTCTAACCGTTGGATACTATATCCTCGGTTTATAATGGCCATAATAGAGAATCAGCTTTCTGCTGAGGGACTAGTTGGTCTGGGAGTCCCTGCTTTGGCTGTATTGCCGGAGGTATACTCCCGACACAACACTGACCAAACTCTTAAACAGGCTGCCAAGCTGCGCAAACCCACGCAGCTGGAACCCACAGCCTCCACTTCCACATCCAAAGTCCCCTCCAAACCCACAAAGAAGAAGCCTAAGAAGGCTACTCAGGGAGTTGAGTCCCCTGAGGATGCTCCTGCTGCACCAAAGCAGGTTATCTCTACTGGAAATAACCCCCCAGTAGAGACTATGACTCCACCAACCGAAGCCGCTCAGGTTTCCTCTCAAAAGGAACCTGATGCAACCACTCAAAGGGAAGCCACACTGCTGGGATCCTCCTCACTTGAGGGGATACCATTGAAGAGCACCACTCGCCCGGGTGCACACTGCTTCCACACCCTCTCCTGATGCAACCGCCCCTCAAAGCCCTACAATAATTGTTGCAAAAGTGCTGACGCAGTTGCATTCCTCACCCCCCACCCAGACACCAATCACTACTGGGATAACCTCAACACCTGAGGGGGAGGATCACAATGCTTCTGTCAACCCACAGCACAGGGGTTATCATGTTCCATCTCCTGGTGTAGACAAGGAGGTGCGAACTTCTGGTGAGGCTGCCACTGCCTCTGACTCAGCAAATGACCAGGTGCAGTTGGTAACATCTCTAAGACCTCACCAGCGGCAACAGCTGATGAAGGACATAGTCCTGAGGCTGGAAGTCCCCAGAACCAAGAACAAGGGGCACATGCTATAATTGATCTACACTCAAGGCATGTTAATCCTGACTCTGTCAGGAGGTCAGGTGATTCAGTATCAACTGATGATGACCTGAGCTTCTTCTATGATGTAGTTGCTCAAAACACCATCCTAGAGGATGAGGTTAGCAGACTCAAAGAGCTGCTGGCCAAGATGTCTCAGGATGAAGTCCATCTGCCACCACAATACACCCACAGATGGCACCTTCTTCTGAAGGTCCCCTAAACACTGAGCCAATACATACTTCCAAGCCACCAGCCTCTGCTTTTGGCACTGATTCTCAGGAACAGAACCATCCTGATCAATCAGTTGCTAACCTTCAAAAATCCCTACCTCTCATCACTCCCATGATCACAGATATAGTGATCAAAGCCATTGATGAGAGGCTTCCTACAATAATACACCCCTGGTGGAGGAGTTGGTGACCAAATCACTTTCTACTGCTCAAACCCTTGCACCCAATGCAACCAAAAAGGGGAGAGTCAGTCAGTTAAAGGAAAAAGGAAGAGGACAGATGGGGAGAAGGAGAGAGAATCAGAGAAGGTAAATGAGAAGGAGAAGAGAGTGAGAAAAGGAGCTGAAGTGAATGAAAGTCAAAAAGACTTTCATGTCACATATCAAAAGAGGAAAGGAGAGTCTGAGAAGGAGAAGGAGCTGAATGATATGGTGAAAGAAGCTGATGCCAACCATAACCGTTCAATGGATAAAATCATTGATCAGTTATATAGGCAGGGTTTTGACATCCAACAACTAGACTCCGAGATCAGAAGGTTGGAGACAGAGGAGATCAACTCAAGATGGGCTAGTTATGATGCCTTAGAAAGAGAAAGGCTGGAGATAATGATTAGATTTATAGCCAAATACTTGGGAAGATCTCTGATAGAAATAAGGGCCTGGACCAGGGACAACATCTTGGCAATAACCACCAAGATTTGTTCGTCTGAAGCATACTCCAAGGGTTTAGTGATTGAGGCATTAAATGAAGCTGGGGTTGGGAACCGAAAAGAACTGACAAAATTTACTAAAGCCTCCCTTACAGCCAAAATGCTAAAACAGTCTGAAAAGCCTCTATCCTCAAAATCACTACCTCCACAACCCACAAAACAACAACCCCTTTACCCTCTAAACCAACCATCCAACCCACAAAACCAAATCCTTTACCCCCAAAACCCACTGCCAGTGATGTACCTAGACAAAAGAAAAGAAAGGTACTGAGGGCTGATGAAGAAGAAGAGGAGGATGAAGACAGACTGCCACTCTCTGCAGTTATCACTTTGCCTAAGGCTAATCCAATGTCCATCACTCCTGCTTCTCAAATGCATGATGATGATGAAAGATTGAAGAGGAACAGATGCAAAGACATGATGAGGAAATGCTGAAAAGCATTGACAAAGCATATGCCACATCCTCTTCAATGATTAGCATGAAGAAAGAAGTCTTAAGATTGTACACCCTTGCTAATACCTTTCAATACCAAAGGAAAAAGTAAGGATATGGCCTGATCCTAGGGTGGCACACCGGATTGTCAAGAAAGAAATTCCTTCAAAATACAAGGGCCAAGTGAAGAGGGTTGTCGACGAAGACATCACTGTGGTTCTTGTAGTGTCCCCTTGGAAATTGTAGAAGAGTTCAAGAAAGCTTATGAAGCCAAACAACCACCCCAAAAGATGTTGGAGAATAAAATCATAAAGAAGGGATTGGTTTACAAAAGACTTGAAAACTTCAAACAAGATGAGCTCAACCTGCTCTTAGAAGGGACTCATCCAGATGAGTTTGCTTACAGACAAATAACCACGGTTGAGCTCAAGAATGGAAAACAGGCCAAGTACATCTCTGAAGTGTATGGCCGAGAAGGTTGTTTGATGGTGTGCCCGAGGTGCTGACAATGGATGAGCAGATCATGTTTCTAAGGGCTTACACCAGGGAATCATATAGGCTGATACACGGAAGTAGATCTCATGGTTGGGGTAACAGCTCAGTGTCCAAGTCCCCAATACAGAGCTCCCAACCATATCATGCAAAACAGATCATCAGAGACTTCTTCCCAGGCCGGTGCTGAAAAAGGGTCACTTCTCATCTGATCAAGAGGATAAAACCAATCTATCTGCCAAAATAAGTGGGACTCGTCAATAACTTAGAGGTTTTGGCTGCATTGGTTCAGGGGGAGTTTGTTGGACCAAAAGAACCAATGAGCCTGATCAGAGAAACCTCTAAGTCCCACAGGACATCACAACAGCTGAAGAAGACCTGATCAGCTGTTCTACAAAGTCTGAAGAATACAACTGCTGAAGTATTCTGAAGTACTGAAGACAAAGACTGAGACAACAGCTGAAGATCTAAAGTCTGAAGACTTCAACAAGTACTGAAGACAAAGACTGAAGATCAACAGCTGAAAGACAAAGTCTGATGTTCAAGTACTGAAGACATCAGCTGATGTTAACAGCTGATGACAACAGCTGAAGAGGGCTTCTTCAGTTGTTGTGATGGTTTTTCTTCATCAGTAGTTTTCTTTTCCTTTCAGTAGTTTGTTTACTTTTGTAGTTTTGTTTCTTTTTCAGTACTTGTAAACAACTGAAGAGGTTGTTCTTCAGTTGTTGTAGTATCAGTAGTTTTATGTTTTTCAGTAGTTGTAAATAAGATGTTTAACACTTAGGAACATTTGTAAGAAGATGTCAGTTGTTGACATCTTCAGTAGTTGTTAAACATCAGTAGTTATAAAACGGTTACATGTCACTTTCAAGTGACATCAGCCTACGTCACTCTTTCCTTTATAAGGAAGGATGACTCACCTGTAATCGTGCCATTGAGGCCGACAATCTTAATGCAATATTCCTTTTGTCTGATATTTCTCTCTCTATAACAAAATTCTTTTATCGCATTATATCGAATGTTCTTGCTTGAATTTGTCTAATTCTGAGCTATTCCGCTGCTATATTTGTTCAATCGATTAAACCAAGGCTGAGATCCTAACATATATGTTTCTGGTAGTGTTAGGATTTAGGTTTTGGGTGTCTTTTACTTGTGTATTTTATTGATTTTGTGGTTCTGAACCTTCATTTTTGTTTTGATTTAGGGTTACAATTACAACTCCTTACGGTGGCAACACGCGGCACCAAACCTGTTATTATTTTATTAACAACATTATTATCATTTTATTATATTATATTATTATTATTATTATTTAGGTTATATTATTGTATACAATTTAATTGCTTATATTATTAACTTTTAATAAAAAAAACAAGCATAATCACCCACAAGTTCATAATTGACCACAATGGTCCTTACAAGAATAAACAAGGAAACATTCAATTAATGGAAAAATACGAGATGTTATAGTCTCCCAACTTTAAAGGATTACTTCCGGAAATTAGGAATGAAATTAAATGAACAAATACGGGTATTTCTCCTTCATATGGTCTTCACGCTCCCAAGTGAACTCAGCTCCATACTTATTCTCCCAATGAACCTTGACAATTAGGGTAGTTGTGGTTCTATTCTTCTTCATAATGCGATGCATAATTTCAACAAGTTTCTCAACAAAATGCAATGACTCGTCGATATGGATGTCTTCCAAGAGAACATGTAGCCTTTTGTCAGCCAAGCACCTTCTCAAATTTGAGACGTGGAACAGAGGATGAACTCCACTAATGTCGGAAGGTAGTTCGAGTTTATAAGCCACTTTCCCAATCCTTTTTAGCATTTTGAAAGGTCCTACAAATCTTGGAGTGAGTTTACCCTTCTTTCCAAAGCGGACAACACCTTTCCACGGTGAAACTTTAAGAATAACTATATCCCTAACTTCAAACTCCTATTGCGTCGCTTATCGACATAGCTCTTTTGTCGAATTCTTGCTACTTCCAGGTTCTTGCGGATTATAGAGACTTTATCACTCGTTTCTTCTATAAGTTCAGGAGCAGTGATGAAGTTTTTGCCGATGTCGGTCCAGCAGATCGGTGAATGACACTTACGACCATAAAGTGCTTCGAATGGTGCCATGTTGATACTTGAGTGGTAACTATTGTTATACGAGAATTCCACTAATGGTAAATGCGTATCCTAATCACCACCAAAGTCATAGACACAAAGACATAGCAAGTCCTCAAGGGTTTGAATTGTTAGTTCAGTTTAACCGCCCGTTTGAGGATGGTAAGCCATACTTAAATCCAATTCAGTACCCAAGAGTTCTTGCACAGAAGACCAGAAGTGTGAAGTGCAACAAACGTCTCGGTCGGATATGATGTGCAATGGCACACCATGATGACTCACAATTTTGTCAACGTAGATACGAGCCAATCTTGAAACCTTGTAAGTGTCTCGTATTGGTATGAAATATGCCATTTTGGTCAAATGGTCAACAATCACCATATACTATCATGTCCACGAAGGGTACATGGTAACTTGGTTATGAAATCAATGGATATATGTTCCGATTTCCACATAGGGATTTAAGGTGTTCAAGTAAACCACTCGGTCGTTGGTGTTCGGCTTTGACTCTTGCGTATGTGAGGCACTTTGAAACATAAGACGCTATGTCTTTTTTAGTTCCACGCCACCAATATTGACCACGCAGGTCTATGTACATCTTATTGGAGCCAGGATGAATAGAATATCGGGTTGATGGGCTTCGTTCATGATGAAGTGACGGAGATTGTCATACTTCGAGATCCAAAGTTGATTCAAGAAATACCACATGCCATTCGGTTTTGTCTCCGGTTGGGGCCGAATGTTAAATGCCAAATATTCATCTTTCCCTTCCTCGATTAACGTTGCTTGTTGGGCCTCGCAAATGCATAATTCGAAAACACTATCAATCCTTATGTTTTGAACCATGTTAGTAGCCTCGTTAATATCCACATGAATATTAGAATCAAATTCCCCTAACATGTCAAGAATTGCCTTTAATCTTTGATTTCTTGAGGCGAGACTATCTTATTATGGATCTTGTGACTCAGCGTGTTGACTACAACATTCGCCTTTACAGGGTGATAGTGAATGTCACATTCGTAGTCGCTAATTAACTCGATCCAACGTTTTTATCCCATGTTAAGATCCTTTTGATTGAAAACGTGTTGTAGACTCTTATGATCAGTGTAGACTATGCATTGCCCCTGTAAAGTTAGTGCCGCCAGATCTTTAAAGCGAAAATCACAACACCAAGTTCAAGATCGTGGGTTGTGTAGTTCACTTCATGGACCTTCAATTTTCTTGATGCGTATGGTATGACTTTCCCTCATTGCATGAGAACATAACCAAGACCTTGATTAGAGGCATCACAGTACACGGTAAAATCATTATTTCCATCGAGAAGCGTTAGAATAGGAGCGTTACAAAGCTTGCATTTCAATGTGTCAAAAGCCTCTTCTTGTTCGGGTCCCTATTCAAAGAGTCGGTTCTTTTGAGTTAGCACCGTTAGTGGTTTAGCAATCTTCGAAAAGTTTGCGATAAATCTACGGTAATAACCCGCTAAACCCAGAAAAGAATGAACTTTGGTTGGGTCATGGGAACACACCAGATTTTCACGGCTTCTAGTTTTACAGGGTCGACATGAATTCCTGGCTATTCACCACATGACCTATGAATTGGACCTCTTCCAGCCAGAACTCACACTTAGAGAACTTGGCGTATAGTTGTTCCTTCTTTAAAAGTTCGAGAACTTGTTGTAAGTGCATCTCATGATCAGTTTTGTCTGGAATAGATAAGAATATCATGGATGAACACAATCACAAATTTGTCCAAGTACGGTTTACATACTCGATTCATGAGATCCATGAACACAACAAGTGCATTGATTAAACCAAAAGGCATAAGCATGAACTCGTAATGTCCATATCGAGTATGGAAAGCGATTTTTGGAATATCGTCATCGTGAACACATAGTTGAAGATATCCCAAACGCAGATTAATCTTCGAGAATTGTGTAGCTCCTTGAAGTTGATCGAACATGTTAGGACCTGGTATTCAACTGAAATACCTAGAGATCACGTGTATACCGGATCAAATAGTGCGGAATCCTATTTGATTGGCGATCCAATCAGTGAGAACACACGAAGAATCAATCAAGGATTGAAACTAACGTTAGAAATCGATAAGGAATCGATCTAATGTGTTCTATGAACTTGGAGAACGATTTGGAAGGTTTCTGGACGGCTAGGGTTCGTATGGAATTGAACTTGAACGAATCTGCTGTTTTTCACGAATTGAGTTGTATTTATAGGTTGGCACTCTTCAATCGTGCGACTGAACCATTAGTTTGGTTCAGTCGTGCGATTGAACCATGCGGTTGGTTCATTCGTGCGACTGAGTGTTCAGTCGTGCGATTGAGCCAATCTTATGTTCCAGTCGTACGACTGATCCAGTCTCCTGGTTCAGTCGTGCGACTGAGTCAATCGTATGAGGTTCTTTATGCTTATGGTTCATTCGCATGAGCCATTCGCATGGGAACTTCATTAAGTTAAGTTTGAATGTTAGTTAATTAATATAATATTATATGTAATCATTCAAGTAATCATAAACTCAATCAATTCATTTACGACTATTAATGAACTATTAAACTTATAACCAACAGACTATCAACATCAGTTCATTAATCATACCAAACAAGATCTATTACATCACATATCATGATCTAGGGACATACATGTATCAACAAACTCCCTTGGACCTAGATCTCTCTAATGTCTTGTTTTCTTCATTACCTTCTCATATTTCTTGTACTTGTCCTCTTGTGTGACTCCCGCGTGAATATCAAACGCAAAGCAAAGTCGTATAACATTTTGGAATTGGAGGGCTTGTACAATGTCTTGTGTGTCATAGAACAGTGGCCACTTGTATAATGTATAGACATCATTAGCAGACAAGTTGGTTAGCCACATTGGGTCGAATACCCTGACAGTATCCATTTGATCCCCTTGTTAGAACTATGACAGCTTCAGCAGTTCTCCAATCATAGTACCACCATTTGAAGTGTGGAGTGAAGTCCTGTGGCATTTCCCTGAGAGGGATTCTCGACATAGTGCGAGGAGGACTCCACTTCAACACAATCTTAGGTTTTCCAGTAATGGCATCCATCTCAGACCTTCTAACATACCTTGTAGGTTGTTGAGGTCTGAAGTTAATCCATCTGGTGTGGTACTCTTTCTTGAGGGCAGCCTCAAACCAGCCTGACATTTTTCTCGTGTCAGCATACAACAGCTTCAACTGGACCAGCTGGTTGAGCTCAAATCCAGGTAGAGTCTTTAGATCATGTGGAAATCTAAAGTACTCTATGCCCTTTTCCCTCTTAACGGCATAAAGTTAAGATCATCAAAATAGGCCCATGCTATAATCCTGCCTGACACCGTAAGATGTTTCTTGACGCTGTAGAACTTGGTGTAGGCATCCCTCTTCGGTGCATCACGTTGGGCTCTGACTTCCTTAAAACATTCAGCCCATTCAGCTTTCGAATGTATACATCTTCGTTTGAGGCTTGGGCTGTTCCTTTCGTTCTTTCCTGCTTCCTGCTCCATCTTGTCCAGTACCTCAAACATATCAGTATCAAACACTCACTGACTAGGGACTCACCCAGATTGGGGACCACATTACCCGCGTTGTCAGCGTATTGAGGGTACTCTTCAGCAGCAATATCTTCAACCTCAACTTCATCAACGTCGTGTAGTTCGTCGTCACTGGTTGAATCAACTGTTGGAGCATCCTTGACAATATCATCAGGATTGAGTCTGAACATTTCTGCCAGTTGCTCGTTAGATAGGTCGTGAATTATTTCACCTTCTTCAGGTGTATAACTCACTGACCTTCTGACAATCCCTTGCAGATCAAGAATCATTGTGAGTTGAGACTTGACCTGTTGAAGGGGAGCAATGTCAAACTCATCCCTTTGAAAGTTTGGATCTGTTTGATTTAAACATTCAACACATAAACATTAGTAAGTGATCAAACAGAAATTATTCAAATTAGTATATAAACATTCAACACATAAACATTTGTAAGTGATCAAACAGATTATATCACTTAATATATAAACATTCAACACACTTGTTTTTCATTCCATGATTCAATCACAAAATAAAAAATACATAAGACATCTAATCTGTACTTTGTCTTGAATCCTGGGCTCGTCGCTCGGGGAGCAGAAGTGGTAGATGGCTGATCCTGTCGATTCTTCGATCTTCGCACTTGACCAGAAGCAGACCGAGTCTGCGGCTTCTCTTCTTCAGTCTCTTCATCAGAATCACATCATCATCATCATCATCATTTCTCTCTTTCTCCATCTTTTATTTTTAGAGGTTCCTCCTTTGATCCTTTTAACTTTAACAAAATGGACCTCTTTGCTTTTCCAACTCTTCTATCTGCTTACCTGATGTGACGCTTTGTGCTCGGAGTTGGTCCAGCTCTGTGTTCTGAGCAGCCAATTCTGGGCCTGCTCTTTAATAGCTCGATCCTGCTCTGCGAGTTTCTGCGATTGTGCAGCAGTCAGGTCGGTGAGCTGGCGGATCTGAGAGGTCTTTTCCTCATCAGCCGCCAGCAGTCGTAGCACTATTCTGTTTAAGGCTGCCAGCTGTTCCTCTACCCCTATTGGAGGTAGAGGAGATCGAGAGGTGTGTGAGGGGTAGGCTGAGGGCTCGGTTTGGTGGCTAGTGGTCGTGGTGGAGGTGGTGAATATCGGGTAGGGTCTGGATGATGGTGGTGGTGAGTGTGGGGTGAATGTAGTAGTGGTAGCAGGGGTCTGGCTTGTGGTGATTGGTATGGTGGTGGTTGTGGTTGCTGTGGGGAGAGGTATGGGGTGGAAGTGTGTGTCTGCAGAGGTGGTAGTGGTGGAAGGTATGGGGATGTGGTGGTGATGAAGGTTACCTTCCGCTTTTTCTTTTTCTGACCATGGGGTTGAGCCATCCGTTTTCTCCTCGTTCCCCTCGAGGTGGATGCTCCCCTTCAACCCCACCTGAGGACTCCGGAGCATATGATGGATCAGTCTCTGTATCTCCGGATCCTCTCGGTTGTTCACCGACAACCCTAACCCGTGCTCTGTGGGAACTACTTTCTTCCCACAGTCCGAGTCAATGGCTCCTCATCAGATTCATCTTCATCTTCCTCGGTAAGCACAAAATCTTGATGGAATCCTGCTGACTCAGTTACCTCAGCAGGTGAGCCAGACAACGAGGGAACAGAGTCAGACATGGTGCCTCGGGATGGAACAGCCTCATCCTCGATGTCATCCTCCTCAGAGTCATCAGTAGGGAGGACAATCGGCTCACATCGGAGTCACTGTCCTCGTGACGCCATTGGCGTCTCCCTGGTGCCACATAGCTTTCATCTGCTAAGTGGCCAATCATTCTCTTCACCTGGGGTTTAATCTGCTTACCCCTGTAAACTCTCATTCTGCCCAGAGTCGTATCATCCATTATTTCCAGAGCCACTGCGTCATGACTCTCTTTGGGCAACTGCGGCAGCTTCTCGTTGAAGATAAGCTGTAAGAATCTGGGGTACATACAGAACCCCTCTTTTCCCTTTACCTCCAAATTCTCCACCAAGTAGGAGAATATCATGCTGGAAAAACTAAAGGGGTGGTTCAGAACCAGTGCCACGTAGGCATTTTGTATCTGGTCTGAGAGGTCGTCAAACCCACCCCTCCTTGAAGCTACACACTTTAGAATCACGTGAGCTAAGTACTTGTACTGGGGGCTCAGGTTGCTCTTGTTGAGCACACCTGAGTTGATATCCCCAGCGTACTTTAGCCTGAGGAAGCATCCTCTTACAGTCAATGGATGTAGTTTTGTAGGATGATCAGCATCCTCCCCGAACTCCAGGACCCTCTGAATATCGGCGGCAGAGATCTCAATACCAGGCCCAGTATGGAGCTCCTGATACAGTAAGGCTCACGAGAGCGGTCCACCGAGGCATTTTCCCAGAATGCCTGATGGAGTGATCTGTAAGGCGTGCAAGGAGTGGAGATCGCCTTATAGATCCGGGACCGTCTCAGAAATGCAATTATTTCGGTAAACTCAGCCCCGTTCCTGGTGGTGTGATCTAAGTGGGCACAGATGTTGTGCTTGGGATTATGGTCCACTTTTCTGCCATTTATCTGTAACACACAAGACATAGAACTATTAATACATATGACATGAAAACTTCTGTTCTAAGTGTAAAGTTGAAAGTCATTTTGATTCATTCGTGCGAATGAATCATGCGACTGAAGTCATTGCCTGTTTGAGACATGCGACTGAGTTCAGTCGGGTTTTGAGACATGCGATTGAGTTCAATCGATTGAGCCATGATTGAGTTCAATCGGTGATTGAGCATGCGATTGAGTTCAATCGGCTGATTGATGCATGCGATTGAGTTCAATCGGCTGATTGAGCCATGCGATTGAGTTCAATCGGCTGATTGATGCATGCGATTGAGTTCAATCTGCCGACTGGACTCATCGGGTGGTTCGGTCGAATGATCCAATCGCAAGGTTCAATCGTGCGATTGGAGTTCATTCGAACGTCCAGTCGCTCCCCCACTGTTCGATCCCTGTGGGTCGAATCTTGACCAATCTAAGTCTTTTAACGTATGTAATGGTCCATTAGCCTCGTCTACTTGTCACTAATAACCTAGTCAACTCAATTTTAACATATTGCTTCATTTACATAGGCAATAGGTCGATTCGCAGGTCGGTTCTTGATTTAATCCAATGTAGATATTGTAATTCGGTGGTGTACTGATTTTGATAGGTTCAAGGAGTAGTGTACCTGTAAAACGTCACTGGAACGAAGAATCTTAAGCGCACAGTATATCAGAATCGGAGGCAATTTCGACAGGGTAACGGTAATGAGCGCGATTCGGGGTTTTTTCGGGAGTGATGAGTGATATGCGATCGATTAAGACCTTTAAATACTAAACCTAGGTTCATTCGGCCGACTGGCCTCAGTCGCTCAGTTCAATCGGGCGACTGAGGTTCAGTCGTACGATTGGCCTAGTCAATCGCATTCAGTCGGCCGACTGAGTCTCAGTCGGTCGACTGACTCATTCGGTCTCCTTCATTCGCCCCTTTAGTTGACCGACTGAGCCTCAGTCGGTCTCTGGTTCATTCTCCCCTTTCCATTCGGTCGAATGAAACAATTTCATGTCCATTCGGCGCCGATTGGAAGCCATTCGATAACCATGATCCACTAGTGCGAATGGGTCACACTTTGTGAGTCTATAGTCATTTCAACATTTACTATTCAGACCCTTTCACTTTTGATAATAACCTTGTAAGCTCTTTAACAATTCAGTCACTTCAGACGTGACCATTTAAATTTAAAACCATGTGGCCATCTCAGACATGACCCTTTTAGGTAAGGTAATTCCCTTCTGATTTCCTGATGTAGTCCGACAGACACACAACTAAAAAATAAACATAGTAACTTAACCTAACTACACAACTAAAGTTTATGTTTGGATTTTGTGAGAGATAAAACCCTAAGATGAACATCTAAGGGATTTGATTCGGAGTAGACAGCTTTAATTTAGATTTATCATATCTGGACCAATCAATTTTGGAATCATACAGGAATATCAAATCATTTGGGACTTGTTATCAAAGCTCTTTGACGCTTAAATTCTCGGTATTCATCCAGAGTCGTTAGCAACTTAAGGAAATCATACTGAAACTCTTAGATCTTCACATTGAGTTGAACTTTTGAAGGTAGCCACTAAGATTGTCAGTATATTTGTCCACTTAAATCCATACACAGACTTTTGACGCAGACTGGTGACTGATTTAGGTTAAATTATTTCAGCTAACATTGTGGATCCCACACTTATATGGTAATCAACATTCCTCAGAGGTTTTGAGCGGTCTACGGGTATTATTACAAGAAGAGACTATTCTCAGAGCTTCAAAGAGAAGCCTGTCCTCAGGTCAGTGCCATCGCACAGCAGAGAGGCGGCAAACAACAGTGAATTCTAGAATATCTAGGTTATGCTTATCCTCAGGTCAGTGCCATCGCACAGCAGAGAGGCACACAACCTATCTCTTGTTAGAGCAGCTTACTTTTATTTTACACAAAATGCACCAACAACATGAGCCATTAGCTTTATTGCATTTGTCTTTCATTTTTCCTTGCTTTGCTCTAATTTGGTCATCCGCACACTTTTGTGGCGTTTAAGTGCTCATTACCCCTTATTGGAATATATTGATTGTGTAACCAGTGATAAGATGGAAATCCACAGTCAGCTGAACAGCTTAGTTTGATCTTGAGATCACCAATCAGGTCTAATTGTCTATTGTGTTGAATCTACCAACATATCATTTGTGGTCTAGCAGCCTCTAAGTCTACTTTCTCTGTGTCACCTTAGGAGTTGCCAGTTTTCTATCATTTTCCCGTTTTATATTGCTTAGACTACGCGGACTTATACTTTGAACTTTTGCATCTTTTCAAACCTTGAGTTTTAAAATCCTCTTGATTTGTTCCTGTGTACTATCATATTCCAAGGTATTGAATAGTATGACAGACACAATCTACCTTATTTCAGCTAGTTACCCTTCTCCCTCATTTTTTTTAATATTAACTTGCTGACATATTCTCCCCCTAAAATACTAAAATCATTTCGGATTTAATTATTTTTGGATTTTAATAAACAGCAAGGTAACATGACATTAAATGTAACAGACAAAAACAGATAACATAAGATAAAGTAAACTTTAACGAAACTACATCGGACTATACATTATTGTCATCAGGAATTACCTCACTTTTCTTTTTAACGCCGTTGACCTCTAGCAAGTAATGAAAACGTGGTTTATCAAAGGCTTTTGTATAGAGGTCAGCACGTTGAAAATCAGTATTAATTTTAACCACATCTATTAAGTTCTTTTCAAAACAGTCTCTTATGAAGTGGTATTTAATACCGATGTGTTTGGTCTTAGGATGTTGAACCGGGTTTTTGGTTACTGCAATTGCAGCAGAGTTATCAACAAAAATAGGAGTAGACGAAAATTTCAAACCGTAATCCCGCATTTGCTGTTGAATCCAAATGATTTGGGAACAGCAACTTGCAGCAGCAACATATTCGGCTTCACAGGTTGACAATGCAACCGATGTCTGCTTCTTACACTGCCATGTAACTAATCTTCTCCCAAAGAATTGACACCCTGCTGATGTAGACTTGTAGTTCATTTTGCAGCCTCCATAGTCCGAGTCACTATACGCTGTGAGCTCAAAATCGTCATCATGAGGATACCACAACCCCAGGGTGGGTGTACCCTTTAGATAGCGAAAGATCCTTTGACCCCGATTAGATGATTGACCTTAGGTTTAGCCTGGTATCTGGAACATAAACATGTAGCATACATGATATCAGGTCTTGAGGCAGTGAGATACATGAGGGATCCAATCATTCCTCGGTACATAGTGGCATCTACAAGATCTCCACTCTCATCAGGTGCTATATCATGATTCGTAGCAAGTGGAGTCCCAGCAGCAGATGCATTCTCCATGTCAAAGCGACTGAGAATGTCTCCTACATACTTGGTCTGATGTAGAAAGATCCCATTAGGTGTTTGATCCACCTGTAACCCGAGAAAGAACTTCATCTCCCCCATTGCACTCATCTCAAACTCTTTCTTCATCACTGCTTCAAACTCTTTGCATAACTCTTCGTTCTTTGACCCGAAGATTATGTCATCAACATAGATCTGTACAAGCAGTAGGTCACCATCCTTTTCTTTAATAAACAGTGTACAGTCAATGACTCCCCTGCGAAAGCCGTGTTTCACAAGATGAGTCGAGAGTTTCTCGTACCAAGCTCGAGGAGCTTGATGAAGCCCATATAAAGCTTTGTCGAGCTTGTAAACTCTATCCCGATGATAAGGGTCTTCAAATCCCTCGGGTTGACTGACATAGACTGTTTCCCTTATTTCACCATGAAGGAATGCACTCTTCACATCTAATTGGTAGACTTTAATCTTCATGTACGAGGCATAGGCGAGGAAGATACGAATAGCTTCCATCCTTGCCACGGGTGCAAACACTTCGTTATAGTCAATACCCTCGACTTGGCGAAAACCTTGAACCACCAGTCGAGCTTTGTTCCTTATGATGACTCCTTGGTCATCCTTCTTACATTTTAGTACCCATTTGGTGCCAATGACTTTAGCACCTTTAGGTCTATCTACCAGTGTCCATACACCTAACTTCTTAAACTGCAGAAGTTCTTCTTGCATGGCACTCACCCACGCCTCATCATTTAGTGCTTCACTGACATATTTTGGCTCAACCTGCGAGACAAAACAGCGATAAGCACCATCATGTATGTAACCCTTCTCCATAACTGAGGCGTAATCAGCTGAGTATAGCTGATTTCGGGTTTGTACTCCTGATCGGACATCTCCAATAACATTGTCAAGGGGATGATAGACGTTTAGTCGTGATCCTGGAGTGGTCGGCACAGTCACCTCCGAACCAAGATTGTGCACATTTTGGTCTGATTGATGGAGGAGGGTTGGATGTGTGGAGGTTAGGAAGGCTGGAGGGTCATCTGCATCACTTTTCATCGACTACTCCTTCTGGCTGAGTAGATGACTCGCCCTGTGTGCTGGATGGAG
The DNA here is from genome assembly GCA_025506515.1 of Flaveria trinervia. Lineage (NCBI taxonomy): Eukaryota > Viridiplantae > Streptophyta > Magnoliopsida > Asterales > Asteraceae > Flaveria > Flaveria trinervia. The sequence continues at coordinate 21,799,037 of CM046441.1, forward strand.
TGTTTAGTATATCATACATCATCCTAGTAGCTAACTCATCATCCGAGGGAGAGAGAGAGATGTTGAAGGATTTGAAGAATCCATCATAATCGAAGAAGTATGCAGGTCCTTTGCCTGTAGGGGGTGTGGTATATCTCTGAACATCGACATTACACCACACTTCTACAAGCCCCGTTGAGTTATTGTAAACTCGCTTGTTCGGTATGTTGTATCCTAGAAAAATTCCTTCAACTGCCTTCTCGCTGAATTTTTCTTCTTGTGTCTTCTTCAGAAGTGTACACGGTGCGCCAAAAGGTTCAAGATACTCCAAATTCGGTTTGCGTCTTTGAAGTAGCTCATAACATGTCTTTCCGTGGCGCTTGACTATTAGGACTCTGTTCAGTGTATAGCACGCATTTGCCACTGCCTCGTTCCAGAATTGGATAGGCAGTTTCGAGTCTGCCAGCATAGTCCGGGCTGTTTCTATCAAGCTCCTGTTCTTTCTCTCAGCAACTCCATTCATCTGAGGTGTGTAGGCAGAGGTGAATTGATGCACGATTCCCTTTTCCTTGCAGAATGCCTCCATCCCTTGATTCTTGAATTTTGTCCGTTGTCTGAGCGTATTTGTCGAACTTTGAGCTTAGTAGAGCGATTCCAGTGTGGTTACTAATTCTTGAATGTCTCCAAAGTTTCTGATTTTGATTTCAGAAACATTACCCAAGTGAACCTTGAGTAGTCATCAGTGACCACATAACAGTACGCGTCGCCTGCGATGCTCCTTGTACTAACTGGACCGAACAGATCCATGTGAAGAAGCTCAAGAGGAAGTTCTATTGAATGAACTTTCTTTTCCTTATGAGACTTCTTTGTTGTTTGCCCTTCTTGCAAGCTACACAAAGTCAGGAAGTTGGAAGTTCTTGACGTTCACTCCTAACTAATCCTTCTGAATCAAATGATTCATCTTCCTTTGACTAATGTGTCCCATTCTCCGATGCCAGGAGATGGAATCCTTCTCAGTAGCTTTAGATAAGAAACACTGAACCTCATGATCCGTTGTGGCAGCTGTTGACAGATCCAAGACATAAAGGTCTTTATATCTTGAAGCAGTCATCAGAACTTGGTCTTCTGGGATCATATATCTTTCTTCAGCACGTAACACTTCTGATTATCGAAGACGACTTTAAATCTTTATCACAGATTTGGGACACAGAAAGTAAGTTGTTCTGAAGTTGTTGAACGTAGTTCACTTTATCAAACTTAACTTTCTGATTTCCCACTTCTCCCTGAGCTGTGATATATCTCCTTTGTTTCCTGCAAAGGAAACATGCCCTCCTTTTATTGTTTGACGTTTGATAAAAGGGCGCTATTTCCTGTCATGTGCCTGGATGCCCGCTGTCTATTATCCACGTGTTAGTGTCAGCACTATATCGAGCACCCTGCGCATACAAAGTGAAAGGATCAGTTTAGGTTAGGAACCAAGCTTTGACTGTCTTGGGTTTCCCTGAGGCATCACTCATCAAAAACTCCACCCATTGACCCTTAGAAGGTGAGGGTAGCTCAGGTTCTTTCTTGTTATTAGTGTCAGACACGAGGGTGGATTTTTCTTTCCATAAGCCAGATTTGTGCAGTGCCTGTTTATGATAAACAGTCGTCTGGCTTACAGGTTGAACTTTAGGGTCACTAGCTCTTCTAGGTGGAGTTAGAGAACTCCGCTTAGAAGACCTAGGTCTAGAGTCCAGAATATCAATCTTCTTCCTGGGTGTCTGATAGAAATGACAGTCAGAAGCAATGTGTCCACATTCTCCACAGTTGTAGCATGACCTGCTATCAACTTTATGAGTAGACTTTCTTTGTGGAGAAGTGCGTGACACTCTAGTAACATCAATCACTTTAGTTTTGACTCTTGGATGTTTGATGTTTTCTCTGGTATAACAAATTTTACTGATTTAACCTGTTTTCCTTTTTGGTTAGCTGGTTTTTGACTTGAAGCATGTGAAAAAGTAACATTTGAAGTCCTTTTAGGTTCTGATTTGACTCTATTTGACCCTGACTGTAAATTAACTTTTTCAAATTCATTTCCAGGTTAACACATGGCAATTTACCCTTGCCTTTGAAGTGGCCTCCTTTTGTTTCTTACCAGATTCAGTAGATGAACATGAGGTGTCTGGATCAGTAACAAGAGGAGTGGTCACCACATGATCCTTGATGGGGTTATTATTTACTGGTCTAGACTTGGTGTTCATCAAGGTCTCAGGTGGTGGTGGAACCACTTTGTAGCCTAATCCCTCCCCATTATTCCTTTCTCTTACTAAGTGTTGAACTATGTGTGAAGAACTAGTCCAACTATGCAGTTTCTGTTTAATGAATTTACTTCGACTTCTAAAACTGCTTTTGTTTCTTAGTGTCTTCTAGGGAGTTAAGATAGTACCTAATGTCGTTTGCTTGGTTAAAAGCCACTACTTCGGTTTCCCGAAGTTGTTTGGTCAATAGGTCTATCTTTTCTTTATAACACTGCTCATTTTGTTTTAGCACTCTATTGCCTCAGTACACAGACGTAAATCTTTTACTAAGTTATCATTATGGTCTAATAACCTAGCAAATTTGTCATCTATGCTCTTCCTAAACGTGTCACAATCAGAACAAGCATGGTTATTAAAAAGTCGGTCAGTGGTACTTACCTGAGTTGGTCAGAAGTATTAGCCATCAGTGCTGCATCAGATGATTCTGGTTCTGTCGACTCTGGCTTTTCAGTCTCTGAGGTGGAAACTTCCTCATTTGGCTTGTAGCTGACCTCGGCTGCAGTTGTTTCTTCACTATGTGACATTGCAATTTCAACTGCTATATCACCTTCACTCGCAGAATCATCGTCAATGTCCTCGACACTGGCAATGTTAGATTCTCCTGGTGAGACAAACCTGAAACTCCAATCCTGTCCTTCATCATCATGAGCAGTTAGTGCTTTAGGGTCCTGTTTGATGAAGTAGAATTAGAGGGTTGCTTGTCCTGGCGACTAAATGATGAGAACGGGTTCCCATTCCCCGTCTTCTTGGCTTGACACATTCTCGTTTGAAGTGCCCCTTCTCACCACAGTTAAAGCAGGTCACTTTACTCTTGTCGAAGCCAAAGGTGGTGTCCTTAGTAGCAACCAAGTTTGTCCAGTCTTTTTCAAACTTTTCGCCCTTCGAACAGCACTTGCTAAGGCCCACATTATATCCATTCTTTCGAGCTCCATCTCATCCACCTGCTCGTAGTCCTCATCTGCCAGATGGCAGTTTCCAATCTTCCCAGCAATGAGTCCATCATATGAATGAACCACTGCTGCTAGGAGATCCATATGCTCTCGTGCTACTTCCACGGTCACATTACTGAAGTTCTCGGTCTTCAGTTTAGTAGCGTTAGCTTCTGATCCAATATGATGGGTACATGATGACCCAGACGTGTCTGATCCAGAAGTAGAGGCATGTGACGGACCTGACGAGCTAGACACAAAAGCAGTCTGGAGAGGTGCTCCAGATGCTTTGCTTGAGGTGTGGCGTTGTATAAAGCTGGATTTTGTGTGTACGAAGACTTCTGAGCTCTATACTTCATCCTTAGTGCTTCTTCGCGCAACTTAAGAATGAAGTCATTTATATCCAGCTTTACAAGGATACCATTCTGTCTCAGGTTAGACACGAATGTAGCCCACTTATCCGGCAACCCGTCGGCGAAGTTGCTTACTTTTTCTTCCATGGTAGTGACCACTCCATGGGTATGCAATTCGCTCATCAAGTGGTAGAATCTATCTATGACGTCGTCCAAGCTTTCATTACCAATTGAAGAGAAGTTATCGAATTCCTTCTTTAACTCCTTTGCTTTGATTGCCTTCAATGATGCATTACCATCATATCTCTTCTCTAGCGCATCCCACAGTTTCTTGGATTGCTTGTTCTCGGAATACTGGTGGAATATGTCTTTGGGGATCGACTGAGTGTAATCAATGCATATACTCTTTTCTCTGCATTGTACTTTACTTTCTGCGCGTCGGTCATCCCGCTTAATGTTAGTTTAACCCCATCAGCTCCCACCGGTGTACTAACCTGTCTCAATGGCTTCCCACAGATTAGGATCTACTCCATTAAGGTAGATCTCAAAACGTTGTTTCCAGTGGGAAAACTCATCTAAAGTCAAGAGCTTTGGTGGTTTATTGTGATTCCCCACCTCACTCTCAAGCAGCAACAGATTCTGTATCCTTGAGTCTTTCCCAGCTGTAAAGGCTGACATCTGATCTTCCATGATGAATAAACTTATAATCTAATCAAACAAACTTTTACTGATGCGACTGAAGGAGGCGACTGAGCTAATCGTGCGTATAAGCTCTGCGATTGGTTCAATCGTGCGAATGAACTGGGCGATTGGTTCAGTCGTGCGAATGAAGCTGGTACGTATGAGCTATGCGAACGAATGATTCAATCGGCCGACTGAAGGTGCGACTAGGTCCAATCGTGCGTATGAGTAGTACGAATGGAGTCCAGTCGTACGAATGAGTCAGTCGTGCGATTGAAGCCGCTGGTTTGCGAAAATTCTAGGTTTGACGGTTTTCAGCCGTAAAAACTCGAAATTTTACAAGTTCTGATTGCCTGAGTCCGTAGAAACCACACGTCGATGAGCAGGGAACTTCCAAGATCACTTTTGATGCCAAAAATTGCGTTTTTAGTGTAAAAACACAAACTTTATGCAATCTTGATTGAATCAACACGTAATCACGAGCCAAAAGCTCTGATACCACTTGTTAGGACCTGGTATTCAACTGAAATACCTAGAGATCACGTGTATACCGGATCAAATAGTGCGGAATCCTATTTGATTGGCGATCCAATCAGTGAGAAACACACGAAGAATCAATCAAGGATTGAAACTAACGTTAGAAATCGATAAGGAAACGATCTAATGTGTTCTATGAACTTGGAGAACGATTTGGAAGGTTTCTGGACGGCTAGGGTTCGTATGGAATTGAACTTGAACGAATCTCCCTGTTTTTCACGAATTGAGTTGTATTTATAGGTTGGCACTCTTCAATCGTGCGACTGAACCATTAGTTTGGTTCAGTCGTGCGATTGAACCATGCGGTTGGTTCATTCGTGCGACTGAGTGTTCAGTCGTGCGATTGAGCCAATCTTATGTTCCAGTCGTACGACTGATCCAGTCTCCTGGTTCAGTCGTGCGACTGAGTCAATCGTATGAGGTTCTTTATGCTTATGGTTCATTCGCATGAGCCATTCGCATGGGAACTTCATTAAGTTAAGTTTGAATGTTTATGTTAATTAATATAATATTATATGTAATCATTCAAGTAATCATAAACTCAATCAATTCATTTACGACTCATTAATGAACTATTAAACGTTATAACCAACAGACTATCAACATCAGTTCATTAATCATACCAAACAAGATCTATTACATCACATATCATGATCTAGGGACATACATGTATCAACAGAAAAGATCATTGATTCGTAGAAGAGGATATCGGTCTTGAGAGTAAGCTGTGAGTTCCTGCTAGTTGATACAAATAAGGAAAGAACAATATTTCTTCTTCATAAATAAACCAAGTGCACCTAATGGTGAAGAGCTAGGACGAATGTACCCTTACGGTCAAATCTTGCAGTTGGCTAGCTAGTTCTTCCATTCCGGATGGTGCAGACGATAAGGTGACTTAGCCACAGGGTTAACCAGGGACAATCATTTTGAACTCAACTTCTTGTACAGAGAGGTAACCCACTAAGATCTCAGGAAACACCGGGGAAACTCACACAAAAGGAATATCCTTCAGTTCTTTACCCTTGGCATTCGTGTTACTATAGCCATGAAGCTATGTAGTTCTTTACTAAGCACTTGGGCCTTGATGCAGGACATAAGTTTGAGTCCTAGGATGATTTCTCCCTAAAGACTTTCAAGGTATCACCTGACGGTAAGGGAATTCGAATGCACTTCTCAAAGAGTCGATGAGGAACTCGTTTTGTTAAGCTCAAGGTACAATCAAAATTACGACGTCAACAACGATCGATTTTCCATTGGCGACTCGACCGTAAAAGATCTTATCCGCACCTGAATCAAACAGCACAGAAGAGTAATGACTATTTACAAGATACATAGTTGTTCAGTAATAGCCTATTATTGGTGTGATGAACACAAATAGAGAGTTTTACAAGACAAGAACGATAAAAGAAACTTAACAACGTACCATTCACCATATCGTTGTTGGCTTGTGCTTGGTTGGCGTTGATGTTGAAAGCCCTTCCATGAGCCAGTGGCACAGTTCCCGCATTGTGAGGACATTGTGGACGAATATGTCCAGGTTCGCCACAGTTGTAGCGGGCTCGATTAGCAATCATCGCAGTATTGTTTGTAGCACGAAGGCAAGCAGCCAACCAATACCATACTTCCCACACAACAAGCAAATTCGGGATGGAGTGTCACTCAACGTGATGGTACTTGCAAATATTGCACATCGGGTGAGGCCTAGTATAAGGCCTCGCCACGGGGGCTTGATTTGCAACGACAAGTTGCCTTTGAGGTGCATTAGGTGTTTTCACCGTGTAATTATGATTCAATGTGAACTTGCGCTTCTTGTTTTGGAAAGAGGACTCGGCCTTCACCTCCTTTGTAGCCTTAGGTGTCACCTTTGCAGTAGTTTTGGCACCTTTCACCGACAAAGGGCCAGCCCTAATATGGTTTTCAGTGAGCTAGGCGGTGATAGTAATCACATCCTCCTAGGTTGTAGGCCTACTACCCACCAAAACATCTTGAATTGAGGTGGTGTCCCCTTAATAAACTTCTTGATGTTACGGAGCATGGTATCCACCAAATGGGGTAGGAGCATGCTCAACTCATGATGCTGAGTGGAATATGCCAAACGATTGCCACAATCTTGCTTGATGTTCCAGAACTCTTTTGACACCCTGACAGGATCAGTGATCTCAAGTTTGATGGATTAGAGTGTAACGCAACGGAATAAGATCAAGAATTAGACAAATTATAGCAAAATTTGATATTCGTATGCATTAAGAACAAATACGGTTCTAACGAGAGAATATATTTCTATGAAAAGGAATGTTTCAATTATATCAAAGTTTCTGCTCAATCATTCACCGATTACAATTAGGTTGACACTCTTATATAGAGTGCAATCACTGCTGATATCATGGGATAGTGACATCTGGGAGATTTATTACAAAAATAACTAACACTTAACAAACTAATGAAATGTTCACAACTACTGAGAACATATCAGAGAGTGCTAAGCACAAAATATAAACTACTGAAACTACAACGACTGAAGAACAAGCTCTTCAGTCGTTTTACAAAACTACTGAAAGTAAAAACATAAAACTACTGATAAACACAACTACTAAAGAAGTACTCTTCAGCTGTTGTGACAAACTACTGAAACTTCAGCACTTGGTCTTCAGACTTGAACTTCAGACGTTTCATCAGCTGATGACTTCAGTAGATGTCATCAGCTGATGTCTTCAGTCTTTGTCTTCAGACTTTGTACATCAGTTGTTGATCTTCAGCACTTGTGGACCCTTCAGCTGTTGAGCTTCAGCACTTAAGTCTTCAGCTTCAGTACTTGTGTTCTTCAGCTGTTGAGCTTCAGCACTTTAGTCTTCAGCTTCAGCACTTGTGTTCTTCAATGTTGAGCTTCAACACTTTAGTCTTCAGCTTCAGCATTTGTATTCTTCAGCTGTTGAGCTTCAGCACTTTAGTCTTCAGCTTCAGCACTTGTGTTCTTCAGCTGTTGAGCTTCAGCACTTTAGTCTTCAGCTTCAGCACTTGTGTTCTTCGGCTGTTGAGCTTCAGCACTTTAGTCTTCAGTTTCAGCACTTGTGTTCTTCAGCTGTTGAGCTTCAGCACTTTAGTCTTCAGCTGTTGAAGTCTTCAGTACTTGATCTTCAGCTGTTGAAGTCTTCAGCACTTGTCGAACTGCTGATGAATCCTTCAGCAGTTGTTGTGATATCATGTGGGACTTAGAGGTTTTCTGATCTTGGCTCATTGGTTTTTTGGTCCAACAAACTCCCCCTGAACCAATGCAGCCAAAACCTCTAATTGATTATTTTCCCACTTATTGTTGGCAGAATGGTTGGTCTTTTTCCTTCTTGATCAGTTGAGAAGATGACCCATATAAGCACTGGCCTGGGAATGAGTCTCTGATTTTGGTTGGCAATGTATGGATGGGAGCTCTGTATTGGGGAATTGGACACTGAGCTGTTCCCCCATCCATGAGACTCACTTCCCAACTATGAGCTTGTAGGATTCCCTGGTGTAGGCCTCCAAAAATAGAATTTGTTCCTCCATGGTGAGCTCCTCTGCCTCACCATCGAAGAATCCTTCTGGCCCATAGTACTCAGACAGGAATTTGACCTGTTTTCCATTTTAGAGTACCACTGTTGTAATCTGTCTGTAAGCAAATTCATCAGGATGATGACCTTCTAACAGCATTGGTAACTCGTCCTTTCTGATCTCATTCAGCCTCTTATACACCAGCCGCTTTTTGATCATTCTGTTCTCCAGCATCTTTTGTGGGGGCATGTTTGAGGTGTAGGCCTTTTTGAAATCTTCCAGGATTTCCCAGGGTGAGACTACAAGGGCTAAGGAGATCACTTCATCTACAATCTTTTTCACTTGCCCATTGTATCTCTGAGGGATATTTTTCTTTTGTATTCTATGAGCTACCCTGGGATCAGGCCAAATTCTTACTCTTTCTTTCACATACAGAAAAGTATGTCTAAGAGTATAAATCCTCTGAGCTTTTTTTTTCATATTAATGATGGAGGAAGTGGCTGCATATGCTTTATCTACTCTCCTCAATAACTCTTCATCGTGCAATCTGTGTTGTTCTTCTTCTTTGTTGCTCAGGAGTTATTGCAAGAGAGAGATCTTTGGCCTTAGGCAACTGCAGAACAGCTGAGATCGGCAGCCTGTCTTCATCATCATCTTCTTCTTCTTCCAGCCTCAACACCTTTATCTTCTTCTGCTTAGGTGCATCATCGGCTGTTGGTTTTAAGGGTAAGGGAGTTGGTTTTGTGGGTTGTCGTTGTGGTTGTTTTGGAGAGGGAATGTTGAGAGGCCGAGTTAGCATTTTAGAGGTGAGTGTGGCTTTTGAGTGTTTGGCTAGCTTAGTCCTGCTCCCTGCTCCTGCTTCATTCAAAGCTTCTATTAGTAATCCCTTAGTATATGCCTCAGACGAACAGATCTTGGAGGTTATGGCCAAGATGCTGTCCCTGGTCCATGATTTTATTTCGATCAATGATCTCCCAAGGTATTTGCTGATAAATCTGATCATGATCTCAAGTCTTTCTCTATCCATTGTGCTGTAGCTGGCCCATCTTTGTTGAATCTCTTCAATCTCTAATCTTCTTATTTCAGAGTCCAGCTTTTCAATATTGAAACCTTGCCTAAACAGCTGATCAATGATATTGTCCATTGATCTGATGTGTTCAGCATCAGCCTCTTTAACCATTTCATTCAAGTTTTTCTTTTTTCAGCACTTTTCTTTTTCTTATATGTGACATGAAAGTCCTTTTGACTTTCATGTACTTTCTCCTCTTCAGCTCCCTTCTCATTCTCATTCTCCTTCTCTTTCTCGGTCTCATACACACAGTCCTTCTCTATTTCCACTTCTTTGTCCTTCTCTTTCTCTTTCTCCTTCTCCATTCTCTTTCTTTTAGCTTTCACTGCTGGAATCTCCCCCTTTTTGGGTGCATTGGTTTTAAGGGTTTGATCAGCAGAAAGCTTTTGGCTCAGTACATCCTCCACCATAGGTTGTAAGACAGAAGAAAGTCTCTCATCAACAGTTTTAATGACAAGTTCAGTTATCTGCGGTGTGATGAGAGATAGGGGATTTTGAGGGATAGCATCCATTTGCTCAGGGGGGTTTTGGTCCTGAGAAATGGTGCCAGAAACAGAGGCAGGTGGCTGAGATTCTTTGAGTGGCTGTGTGTTTAAGTGACCTTCAGAGGAAGGTGCCATCTTTTGGGTTGATGTCGTGGCAGATGGTCTTTCTCCCTGAGAGAGTTGGTCAAGTAGTTTTTGCAGCCTACTGACTTCCTCCTCTAGGATTATGTTCTGGGAAAGAGCATCATAAAAGAAGCCCAGGTCATCATCAGCGGATGCTGAATCACCTGACCTCCTGCTTGTAGCAGGATGTACATGCATTGGGTGTAGACCATGTAGCATGTGCCCCTTCGTCTTGGAACTGGGGATTTCCAGCCTCAGGACTTTGTCCTTCATCAGCTGTTGCCTCTGGTGAGGTCTTAGTTATGTTACCAACCTCAGTCTGATCATATGCTGATTCAGAAAAGGTGGCAGCCTCACCAGATGTTCTGATCTCCATATCCACACCAGGAGATAGAACATTTAAACCCCGTTGCTGTGGGTTGTCAGAAGCATGTGTATCCTCTTCCTCAATTGTTGTTGTTTCCCCTTTGTTGGTGGTTGTAGGGGAGGAGGAGAGGCATGCAGCTGAGTCAGCACATTAGCAATTATAATGGTTGGACTTTGGGGGGCATTTGCATGGGGAGAGGGGATAGAAGCTGATTGCATCGGGGAGAGGGATGCTCTTCAATGATAACCTCCTCAAGTGAGAGAGGTCTCAGTAATGTGGTTTCCCCTGAAGTGGTTGCAACAGGCCTTTTGAGAGGATACCTGTGCGGTTGTTGCGGGTGAGTCTTAACACTACTGGAGGGTTTGAACCAGTAGGTTTATCCTGTTTGGGTGGTACAGGAGCATCATCAGGGGACTCATCTCCCTGATTAGCTTGTTTGGGTTTGGATTTTGGCTTGGTGGGGACTTTGGATCTGGCAGTTGAAGCTGTGGGTTCCTTTGCTTGGGTTTGAGCAACGGGCAGCTTCTTTGAGAGATTGGTTGGAGTTATGCCTGGAGTGTACCTCAGCTAGAATAGCTGGTGCAGGGACTCCAAGGCCAACAAGGCCATCAGTTTGTAATCATTTAAAATTATGGCCATCAGAAACTGGGATATAATAACCATCTGTTTCCCACAGGTTTCTGTGCCAGATATTTGATTTCTAGAAACAACACATTTGTGAAAAATTTAAAGGTTGGTGTTCTAGAATTGAATAAAATACTTGTTGCCACCGGGAAGACATTTGATCCCATGAGGATGTCTTCGAGGCTAAGCAAACATTCACCATATGAAATATCAGTCTTTCAGCATCAGGGAAGTTCTTCTTCAGTATGGTAGCAGCTCGAAGATTTCCGTCGTACCCATTGTTGATGAAGGACATATCAGTTGTGCCCTTCGGGTACTTAGTCACAGCAGTAGCATCTTGTAAATTTAGCACTCGACGAATGCTATCAGGTGTAACCTCTACTTGTTTTTGGTTGACCAATGACCGAACAGAATTTGGCCGGAAGGCACATCAGTGTGAATGTAGGCATTGGACCAAAACTGACTTAGTGACTCTGGGTAGATGGTCGTGTTTAAGAGCAGAGCAGTACTATAGTGAGAATCAGCCATTAGGTCTATGGCGTGATCAACTTTGTCCAGAAGGCCGATTTCGTGAGGTAGGCGACGTAATTATGTCTGGGTTTTAGACTCATGGTTGCCATTTTTGAGAGTATGAAGGTCAGAAGAACGGCTAATGAACATTGAGAAGAAGACAGGTAGTTATAGGGTAGGGATAAGAAAAGGCTGAAAGAAAACTACTGAAGGTTTTGGTGTGGTCATCAGCTGTTTGAAACTACTGATGAAGTGGTATTAACCTTTTAGAGGTTTAAAACGACTGACAGTGGTGGTGTTGTCATCAGGTGTTATAAAACAACTAAAGACTTGGTTTTGACCATCAGACGTTGAAACAGCTGAAGTCTTGGTGTTAACCATCAGTATTTATGAAACTACTAAAGGTCGTGGTTTTGACTTCATATGATGTAACAACTAAGGACTTGGTGTTTGTCATCAGTATTTGTGAAACTACTGAAGACAGTGGTTTTGCCATCAGTTGTTGTAAACAACTGAAGACTTGGTATTAGTTATCAGTAGTTGTGAAACTACTGAAGACTGTGGTCTTGCTTCAGTTGTTTAGAAACAGCATTGTAGAAACAACTGAAGAGAAATTACTCATCACCTGTTTTCGTCAATTCTTAGCTTTTCAGCTGTTTCATACTGTCCTCAACACTTACTCATCAGACTTTTAATCTGCTTTTCAGGTGTTTCATAGGACGTCAGTACTTATCTGTTTTTACTGATTTCAGTATTGTACTACATCAGTAGTTACTATATCAGTAGTTTAGAACAGATAAAGTACTTCAGTACTTGTGAGGCATTTAGCCTTCAGTAGTTATAAAAACTACTGAGGGTAAAAGAAATCATCAGCACTTATATATGACATGGGTACCAATGATCATCAGTACTTATTACTGAGATCATCAGTAGTTGTCACTTATTCTAGCTGCAGCATACCAAGCCTTAACACCAGGTTGTGGAAAGTTGAACTATCCAAAGGCTTAGTAAAAATGTCTGCAAGCTCATCAACACTAGGCACAAACATAGGATTAATTAGACCCTTTTCAAAACAATCTCTTATAAAATGATGTCTAATTTCTATATGTTTGGTCCTAGAGTGCTGGACTGGATTTTTGACAATGCAAAGAGCTGAAGCACTATCCATTAATAACGGAGTCTTAGTCTCTGTAATGCCATAATCCAAAAGTTGATTATGAAGCCAGAGTACTTGGCATGTACACTTGCAGCAGCAATGTACTCGGTTTAGCAGTGGATGTAGCAACAGATGTTTGTTTCTTACTCTGCCAAGAATCAAACAGTTGCCTAGGAATTGACATCCACCAGAAGTTGATTTCCTGGTTAACTTACACCCTGCATAGTCACTATCAGAGAAAGCAACTAATGTGCAAGAGTGCCTAGTGGAATACCATAAACCTAGAGATTGTGTACCTTGCAAATATCTAAAGATCCTCGTGACTGCAATCAGATGAGACTCTTTAGGTGCAGCCTGAAATCTAGCACAAACACATGTAGCAAACATAATATCTGGTCTAGAAGCTGTTAAATACATCAAGGAACCAATCATACATCTGTAAAGAGTTTCATCAACATCTTTACCTTTCTGATCAACATCCAATTGTGTGGTGTTGCTCATGGGAGTAGAACAGGGTTTACAGTTTTGTAAATCAAATTATTCAAAAGATCTTTTGTGTATTTAGACTGATGAATGAAAATTCCATCAGCTTTTTGTTTGATTTGCAAACCTAGAAAGAACTGTAATTCTCCCATTGCACTCATTTCAAACTTCTATTGCATTAAGGTTTGGAAATCCTCACACATTTGGGATCAGAGGATGCAAATATAATATCATCAACATAAATTTGAACAAGTAGCTTATGCTGATCCACCTTCTTAATAAATAAAGTTTATCTATGGAGCCTCTAGTGAAATTATTCTGTAGAAGAAAGTTAGATAATGTCTCATACCAGGCTCTAGGAGCTTGTTTCAACCCATAAAGAGCCTTATCAAGCTTGTATACCCATTCTGGTGTTTATTATCCTCAAAACCTGGTGGTTGACACACATAAACTTCTTCTTTTATTTTACCATATAAAAATGCACTTTTAACATCCATTTGAAAAACTTTAAGATTGTGGAGTGTAGCATAGGCTAAGAACAATCTAATTGCCTCCAGTCTGGCTACAGGGGCAAAGGTTTCATCATAATCAATACCTTCTTCTTGTGCAAACCCCTGAACAACCAGTCTGGCCTTGTTCTTAACAATAAGCCCATTTTCATCTGTTTTATTCTAAACACCCATTTAGTGCCTATTGCACACTTACCTGGGGGAAGAGGAACAAGCTCCCACACTTGCTGCTTTTTGAACTGAAGAAGCTCAAGCTGCATTGCTTCAACCCAGCCATTGTCTCTAAGTGCAACATGATAATTCTTTGGCTCTAGCTGACTGATGAAGAAGCATAGAAGCAGAGCAGAAATTGGACAATTGACTTCTGGTTGAAACTCCAGCATTGATATCACCAATGATTTGAGACATTGGGTGATTCTTCAGCTCTGGATAAACAATGAGATCAGTGCAGTGTTTGTAGAACTTCAGCAGCAACATGTTGATGTAGACTCTTGAAACCATGTAGATGGTGGCAACTCAAATGAAGTTGAAGATGCAGAAATCTCATCAGCACTTGTTGTGGATGAAGCTACTGAAGCTACAGGAGCATCAGGTTTAGAGGACACAGGCAGTTGGTCACTAAACCTGAAGAGGTGAGTACTTATCATCATCATCAGCACCAGCAGTACCATCAGGTGGTGAACTGTTGACAGGAGCAACAACAGGAGTTTGATAAGGAACATATTGCAGTATGTCCAAATCAAATAGCTCCACAGGGCTTTGTGGAATCTTGTCCTTTGGAGATTCATTAAACTTAACATGTAATCAACCATCTTTGTTCTGCAGTTGAAGGCTCTGTATGCTTTGCAAGTTGATGAATAACCAACAAAGTACCCTGCATCCACCTTAGGATCAAATTTTTGGAGTTGATCCCGTGTGTTGAGAATGAAACAAGGACACCCAAAAGCTCTGAAGAATGAAATTAGAGGGGCCAAATGATGAAGAACTTCATATGGAGTTCATCAAACTCTGATTTACTAGAACTCTATTTTGTACATAGCAAGCTGTATTGACAGCTTTAGCCCAAAAAGTCATTGGCAGTCCAAAATCAGCCAACATGGACCTTGCAGCTTCAATAAGGGTCCTGTTCTTTCTCTCCACTACTCCATTTTGTTCAGGAGTTCTTGGAATGCTAATCTGCCTCTTGATTCCCATTGAGAGGTAGAACTCATCAAGTGTATTGTTTCTGAATTCTGTTCCATTATCACTTCTAATACACTTGACTGAAAGGAGTACTGCTTCTCAACATACAACACAAAGTTGATAATCTTCTGAGCTTCCTCATCCTTTGAATGCAAGAAGGAAGTCCATACAAATCTGGAGTAATCATCCACAATTACCAGACAGTATTTCTTCTTAGCCATACTCATCACTCTCATAGGACCAAAGAGATCCATGTGAAGAAGCTGTAGGCAGGCAGTGGACTTAGGTTCTTCTATGGTGGGAAATGAAGCTTTGTGCTGTTTTCCTTTTAAACAAGCAGTGCAGTTATCTTCACATTTGAACTCCTTCATAGGCAGTCCCCTTACTAAACATGGTTTATCAGCTGATTTATGTTTTTGAGATTACATGACCCAACCTTCTATGCCATAGAGTAGATTCTTGAGGGGAAGCCTTGGAAAGTAGGCAATGATGGCCTTTGAGATCTATTTTCTTGGAAAGATCTAAGGGATACACTCTTCCTGTCCTGTTGGCCTTCAAGAGAGTGTATTCATCCAACACCTTATCAATCAAACTTAGAACTTTGGATCACAGAATCCGACAGTTCTGACTAGTGAAAAGAGCAACATGGCCTTTGTCACACATTTGACTGACACTCAAGAGGTTGTACTTGAGATTTTCCACATGGTTAACATCATCAAACTTTATTTCCCCATTGGAAACAAAGCCTTTGCCGATGATGTAACCCTTTGCATCATTGCCAAATGACACAAACCCCTTCCTTCCTTGAGAGTAGTCATTAAGAAGTGATCTGTTCCTGTCATATGCATGGATCCTCCACTGTCTACATACCAGATGCCTCTGTGGCATGTTGAAGAACCCTGCAAAACACAACAAATTAGTTAGATTTTGAGACCCAAACCTTTTTGGTTTTGGGCCTGTTCTCATCAACAGATGGTAACTAACAGGTTTGTTGGAAACAACAGCCTGAGAGGAAGAAGATGGTGAAGAAGAGGAATCCTTTGGCTTGGATCTCCTTTTCTGTGGTTTCAACAAAGGAACATCTAATTGGTTAACTCTTCCCAATAGATGTTGAACCATCATAACCAGCTGAGTCTGATTTTGTGATAAAGCTTCAGCTCTTCAGACACATTGGCATTGGAGTTTGATAAGTTCTTATGTTGCACCTGAGCAATCTCAGCTGTAACCTGTTTAATCCCTTCCTTTTTGGATTTCTTTTGGACTTAAGGGTTACAGGATTTGATGTTGCTGGTACAAATGTGGCTTCAAACTCAGTTTTCATTTAACCATTTTCTCTTTAATTTCCTCTTTATGTTTGAGTTTGGATCCTCTTTTGTACCAACAATCATCTGTAAGATGATTGAAAAACACATATTTCACATGGTTTCTTCTTCATCTTATGTTGATCATCAACTAAAGAGAATGAAAATACTGAAGACTTGTTCTTCAGCACTTTGGAAGCACTATTTTGCTTTCTTGACTTCCTCTTTAGTAGTCTTCAAACCCTTTCTACTGACAGTTTTCTTCTCTTCAGTGCTGACAGTAGTTGGAGTTTGAACTTCAGGTGTTAAATCTTGCTCTTCAGTCCTTTCAGGACTTCCAGAAATAACTCCTGAGTTGATCAACTCTTTGATCATGTGAGTTTCAGTATTTGAACCATCAAGATCAGCTGATAGGTTCAACGAGGGAATAATACTAACTTCAACTTCTGATGGTGCTCTATCAGAAAGTGAATCACATGATGAGGTGGATTGGTTATTGCTTTTTCTCATCAGATTTCACTTCTGCTCTTGAAGCAAAATCTGTAGGAGGAGCAGTGTGATTATAACCAATGCCAAACTTCATATTGGAAGCTGATTGCTTACTAAGAAGCATTTCAAAACCTTTGCATGATTGTACCCATCGATCACACTCTACTGGGTGACTGCAAGGGTTCTTTGAGGTCTTTCTACTTTTCTAAAAGTATCTCTTCCCTAGCCTTATCATCAGTGATTTGGCATTTAAGTTTATAAATCTCATCATTTTTCTCTTTAAGCATAGACTCAAACTCAGCTTTTCTTTTGGAAATGATCTTTTCTAGCTCTATGTTCTTATTAATTAAAGCTACATTTGCTTCTCTAATAGAGGCAAATGTTGCTATGCATGTTTCAGAACATAATTTGGCCTTAGCCTCAGAGGATACCTGTGATACCTGTGATGAAGAGGCATTTTAGGATGATCCATCCGCAGACTCCAGAGCCATAAGTGCCAGATCCCAAAAGGACTGTCACCACCATGTTGACCAGCACCTGTGAGCAGTTGTTCATGACCAGACATGCCATCTGTAAACTGCTCCAGTCAACAACTCCAGGGGTGAAGAAGCTGTGTTGTTGAGGTTGAGGAGGTTGATGAGATTGAGATGGTTGAGGCTCAGGAAGAGCATGTGGTTGTTGAGCAATGGGTGCTTGAACCTGACAGGTTTGTGGCATGTAATAACAAGGGTAAGGATATGGCGTTGGACACTGAGGAACAAAATATGCAGGAGATTGTGGTTGAGAATGATGACCAGAATTGACAGGATGTTGCCCTCTGTGTTGTTGACTATTGCCAGGGAAAGTCATAAAGGGTGTAGAAGAATTAGATCCAGATGATCTACATTCTCTAGCAAAGTGTCCAAGCCTTGGCATTTGTGACACCTCAACTTACTCTTGTCAAAACCAACTTTGGTTTTGCCAGAGAGTCCTGGGAACTTTCTTCCAGTTCTTTTGTAGAACTTCTGAGATCTGATATTTATCAAGGCCATGGCTCAAAATATCCATCTCTTCTAAGTCATCATCAGCAATCCCCTTGAGATCATCCATGATGAAGCATAGATTGTCATTAATACACCCAGTAAACTGACTATCAACACTCACAAATGCAGAATCAGAAGTGTTTGAAGAGAAATCAATATGCTCATCATACTGGCATTCAGATGAAGCATATTCTGACTCATGACCAACCAAGGCAGTGTTGCCTGGTACAAAGTCTTTAGTGAGCTTACCAGATGAAGCCAGTTTCCTTTTCTGCTCTATCTCTCTTTCGAATGTAAGCAGTTTCCCATGAAGTTGGGTGAGAGATAGACTATCCAGATTTGCACTGGAGCGTAGGACAATTGTATATGTGTCCCATCTCTCAGGCAGTGATCTGAGGAATCTGTGGTTCATTTGGCTTTTGGTATATTCATGTTTAACCATTTTCAACTCAGAGATTAAACATGAAAACCGCTCAAATGCTGAGTCAGAGTCTCACCCTTTCTATGAGCAAAAGTCTCATACTGTTGGGCGAGGATTTTCTCTTGTTTGCTAAGACCTTATCAGTGCCACCAAATTGTTCTTTCAGTGCATTCCAAGGTCAAGAGCAGTTTCATGATGCATAAGCCCGGAATAAATTTCATTAGGCAATGCCATGGCTAGAATTCCATGGGCTTTAGCATCAATCTCAAACAACTTCTTGTCCTCATCAGAGTATTGTTCCTTCTTCTTCGGAATCAATTGATTTGTTTCCGGATGATTCACCATTGGCTTATGTGGTCCATGTACCACGGATGTCCAACAACCTGAACTATTGACAGACAGGTAAGGAGCATTCTTCATTGCCAAATGTTATACTCATTCCTAACCAGCATCGGAGGCTTGGTTGAGGAACCAGTATTGTGTGGATCATTAGAAGGTGTAGTCATTTTCGAAAAATCAGACAAATTGAAGATAAGCAAAACCAATTTAGCTCAAAACCACTAAGAACCTCAATTAAAATAGCCAAAAGCGACAGAACTTCAATCTCTATAACAGATTCGTCCGAATTTGCTAGTTCAATCAAACATAGAGCAAATGAGCAGTTTCAATGATCAATTGTTAGATCGATCAATGATTAACCAGCTCTCATACCATTTGACAGGATCAGTGATCTCATGTTTGATGGATTAGAGTGTAACGCAGTGGAATAAGATCAAGAATTAGACAAATTATAGCAAGAATTGATATTCGTATGCATTAAGAACAAATACGGTTATAACGAGAGAATATATTTCTGTGAAAAGGAATGTTTCAATTATATCAAATGTTTCTCCTCAATCATTCACCGATTACAATTAGGTTGACACTCCTTATATAGAGTGCAATCACTGCTGATATCACGGGATAGTGACATCTGGCAGATTTATACAAAAATAACTAACACTTAACAAACTACTGAAATGTTCACAACTACTGAGAACATATCAGAGAGTGCTAAGCACAAAATATAAAACTACTGAAACTAAACTACTGAAACTACAACGACTGCAGAACAAGCTCTTCAGTCGTTTTACAAAACTACTGAAAGTAAAAACATAAAACTACTGATAAACACAACTACTGAAGAAGTACTCTTCAGCTGTTATGACAAACTACTGAAACTTCAGCACTTGGTCTTCAGACTTGAACTTCAGACGTTTCATCAGCTGATGACTTCAGTAGATGTCATCAGCTGATGTCTTCAGTCTTTTTCTTCAGACTTTGTACATCAGTTGTTGATCTTCAGCACTTGTGGACTTCTTCAGCTGTTGAGCTTCAGCACTTTAGTCTTCAGCTTCAGCACTTGTGTTCTTCAGCTGTTGAGCTTTAGCACTTTAGTCTTCAGCTTCAGCACTTGTGTTCTTTATCTGTGAGCTTCAGTACTTTAGTCTTCAGCTTCAGCACTTGTGTTCTTCAGCTGTGGAGCTTCAGCACTTTAGTCTTCAGCTTCAGCACTTGTCTTCTTCAGCTGTTGAGCTTCAGCACTTTACTCTTCAGCTTCAGCACTTGTGTTCTTCAGCTGTTGAGCTTCAACACTTTAGTCTTCAGCTTCAGCACTTGTGTTCTCTAGCTGTTGAGCTTCAGCACTTTAGTCTTCAGCTGTTGAAGTCTTTAGTACTTGATCTTCAGCTGTTGAAGTCTTCAGTACTTGATCTTCAGCTGCTGAAGTCTTCAGCACTGTCGAACTGCTGATGAAGCCTTCAGTTAGTTGGTGATATCATGTGGGACTTAGAGGTTTTCTGATCTTGGCTCATTGGTTCTTTTGGTCCAACACACCCGATTATTTGTTTGAACTTAGAAAAGAAGATTAAAGTGAAGAAAAAGAAAGGAACACCATTTTACCCAGGTTGAGGGGTAAAAAGTATTAAAATGACAAAATCTTTAAAAATTTAGTGAATAAAGCAACATGGACGTCCATGTTGCCTATTCACCTCAACTCTCGGGTTTGAAGAGAGAGAGAAAGTGAAGGCTGAACTTAAGATATTTTGAAGAACAAGAGCAGAAGTTTGGATTCAAGTTAAGAATTCATGATTTTAAGATGTTCTTAACTAGCCTTAGCCTCGGTATATGTTTATGTATGTTTATATGTGTTTGTGTGTGTTTCTGGTGGGTTTCTACATGGTTGAACTCAATTACAAATGGGTTTTGAAGAAGTCATAACCAAAGGCTGCTAAGGTGAGTTCTAGAACCCCCCTTTTTACTTGTTTTTAACTGCTTTGGGGCTGGAAATGCATGTATGTAACTTTTTATAAAAGTTGGGTTTTATACCCGTATGTTTTTATGTATGTGTTTGATGGTTTTATGATTATGTTCTAAGTCTTAGAATGTAAGATTTTAGCTTAGAACAGGTTATATGATGTTTGGGGACTGATTTATGATGTTTAGGATGATTTAGACAGCTCATGCGTCTAAACAGTGGCCCATGCGCCCAACAAAAATAACTGCCTAAGTGTTCCCATGCGCCCAAATAGTGTTCATGCGCCTAGAAATAGGCTGAAATTTTCTAAGTGTCCAAATGCCCAGGGTTCCCATATGCCTAGGCAATCATGGCCTGTATAGTGCCCATGCGCCTAGAATTGCCTAGAAATGACTAAGTGTTGCCATGTGCCCCAATAGTGCTAATGCGCCTAAAAGTTGCCTATGCGCCTGAAAGCTTACCATGCGCCTGAAAGTTGCCTATGCGCCTGAAAGCTTTCTATGCGCCTGAAAGGCCATCCGCCTGCATAGTGCCCATGGGCCTAAAGATTTAGCAAGATTTTCTGATTTTGGGGAAAGTAACAAATGTAGGCTTTGACTTGAGAGGTTCCTGGGGGTTATGTAAGTTGACTTTTTAAGTCATAGATGATGTATTGGGTGATGTATGATGATGATGATGAGGAGGATGAGGTATGATTGATGCTTATGCATGTTGGTATGTATGATGAATGTTATGTATGATGGTGCCTTGTATGGTAATGCCCTGTATGGTTATGTTTATGTTCCTTGTTATGTATGGTTATTTTCCCATGGCTTTAGATTGAATATTAATGAAATTAAAAGTATTATGTAACGTAAAGTGGAAGATAATGAAAAGTGGAACGAAATGAAAGCATGCATGCATTAATGAATGAATGAAAGTATGAAAGTCTTGCAAGCAACGTATGGAGGTTCACACCCAATGAAGGGTGTTAGCTCAACTGTGTGCGGGTTAGCAACCCCAAAAGGATACACAATGGGGTCCAATCCTTGTGATTAACCATATTAATGGGATCCTTTTCGCTTGCCCTAGGTACTAGAGTCAGCTTCGTGCATAATGTTTGAGGTCTATGAAAGACCTTAGGCCCAGTACCCAGCTTTGTGCATAATGTTCAGGGTATAGGATATGGCATTGATCCAGAATGAAAAAGAGAAGATAAGTGATGAATGTACTTGCCCTAGGTATTGGAGTCAGCTTCGTGCACAATGGTCGAGGTCTACGAAAAACCTCAGGCCCAGTAACCAACTTCGTGCACAATGTTCGGGGTATTGTACATGGTTTCGAAAGTAATGAGTGTACGAATGAAAGTAAGGAATTTATGTATGAAAGTGAATGAAAGTAAACCAAAGTGAATGATAATGAGGTAAAGGAGATGGTTGGAGCTCATAACGATTATGATTGCGAGATCGATTACCATCCGGGCAAAGCCAACATGGTGGTGGATGCCCATAGCGAAAGGAAAGACCCGAGTCGATTCGGGTGAAGGCATATCCGTTGGTTATGAACTCTGATGTCATGAATCAGGTCAAAGAGTTTCAAGATGAGGCACTGAAAGTGTTGGGGTTCAACAATTGAATAAACTGAAGCTTACCAAATCATAATTACAGCCAACTGAAGATCTCATTGTACAAGTTAGAGACCAAGTTGATTACATCAAAAACAACAATACAAGACAATTCAACAATACAAAGTCAAGATCAAGTCAATTAGAAAAGTAAAAATTAGGTCATGTTGTAATATAATATAAATAGACCCATTAGGTCATTTTTGCAAGTGTGGCTTTTATGTGTTTGTTTCTCATGGTGTGAATCACCATCCAAGGAAAAATCCTTTCCTTTGGGTTGGTTTGATTTCACCAGCCATCTATGATTCTCATTGTAACTTGTTTATCAACATCAATGAAATCATACATCATTATTATCCATCTCTTTCTTCTTTGATTCACACACATCCCACATCTTAATTTTGATTTCTAGATCTAAACGAGATGAATCCTAAGATCCAAGCTCAATGAATCTGAAATATTGATTTAGCAAAATGGTAGCTGGATTTATCTAGTTTATAGATCTGATTTCATCTTTAATGATGTTAAGAACAATGAAGAAAAGAAGAAAAATGAAGAAGAAAGTCCCTGTTCATCAAAAACCCATCTATTCATACCCACAATCAGAAGAAAAACCAACAAATCTATTCAACTTTGGTACGATTTGAAGAATCGTGAACATTTTCATGATTATTCCTTCAAAATTCGATGCAATTGAACAAGAATAACATCAAAAAAGAAGAAAACACATTTGTTCATCTCAAAATCAAGAAGAAACATCATCAAGATTTGTTCTAATATGGTACGATTTGAAGAAATAATCATTCTATGGATTATTCCTTCAAAATTCGATGCAATTGAACACGATCATCATTAAAAACAAAGAAAAGATGAAGAAATGGAAGCTACTGCTGCTTTCCCGACTTGCACTGTAGTGTGAAATCATTTTTGTTCAAGTCTGAAAAGAAATGCGGATGAACAAAAACAAATGCGGATGAAGCTTCATCAAATGCAGATGTGTCATACACAAATGCAGATGTGTTATCCACAAATGCGGATGTGTTATACACAAATGCGGATGACTTGTCATCAAATGCGGATGACTTGGCAACAAATGTGGATGGCTTATCACCAAATGTGGTTGACTTGTAAACAAATGCAGGTACTTTAAGCACAAATGCGGATGCTTTGAATCAAATGTGGATGCATTGAAATCAAATGCGGATGCATTGAAATCAAATGCGGATGCCTTGCAAACAATGTGGATGCTTTGCAAACAAATGCGGCTGAGTTAGCAAAGAAATGCGGATGTCTTGTAAGACATGTTTATGAAAAGCTGATGAACAGGACTTCAAAAGAAAAGAAAAACATGAATATGGATGATTGCAACCAATAGGCACACCCATTTTGATCATGAAAGCAATAAAAAGAGTATAGAAATAAACTTTTGTCACTTTTTTAGAGTTTCATCCAGGGACTTGTACAACTATCAGATGTCCTTATTGAAGTACTTGAGCTCACATTTTTTTATGATGTTTTGCACCTGTGTCTGACTATAGAGCGGTCAGTTAGCCAAACTTTATTCAAGGGAGTACTCATTATCTGAAGAATGTAATTTATCAAGTTATTTCAGAAGTGTAGAAGTGTGTTCAACATTGATTCATGTTCCTCATGCAGTTTACTGAAGTTAAAGCCTCACTATATGCCTTAAACATTCTAATCCTTGAGGTGTAATATGAACTGTAATCCAAAAGTAATACAACCCATATCCAATTCCAAGAAGTATTCGCAAGAGATTCTAACCTTTGTCAAAAATATATTAAGAGGACTTTAATCTGAGGGGGAGAACATCAATGAATTGTGTCAGAACATCAATTGATCAAGAAGACATGTGACAGAGAACATCTTCAAATTCAAGGTTTGGCAGGCATCAGTTTAGGGGGAGTATTGGTGGGGTTCAACAACGGAATAAACTAAAGCTTATCAAATCATAATTACAGCCAACTAGAGATCTCATTGTACAAGTTCAGAGATCAAGTTTATTACAACAAAAACAACAATACAACATAATTCAACATGACAAAGTCAAGATCAAGACAATTAGAAAAGTCAAAATTAGGTCATTTTGTAATAATATTATAAATAGACCCACTAGTGCATTTTTGCAGTGGGGCTTTTGTGTGTGTGTTTCTCATGGTATGAATCACCATCCAAGGAGAAATCCTCTCCTTTGGGTGAGTTTGATTTCACTAGCCATCTATGATTCTCATTGTACCTTGTTTATCAACATCAATGAAATCGTAACAATATTATTATCCATCTCTTTGTTCTTTGATTCACACACATCTACCCATCTTAATTTTCATTTCTAGATCTGAACGAGATGAATCCTAAGATTCAAGCTCAATGAATCTGGTATTGATTTAGCAAAATGGTATCAGAGTTGTTGGTTGCTTCTGATTTCATCTTTAATGATGTCAAGAACAATGAAGAAAAGAAGAAAAATGAAGAACAAAGTCCATGTTCATCAAAAACCCATATGTTCATACCCAAAATCAGAAGAAAAACCAACAAATCTGTTCAACTATGGTATGATTTGAAGAATCATGAACATGTTCATGATTATTCCTTCAAAATTCGATGCAATTGAACAAGAATAACATCAAGAAAGAAGAAAACACATTTGTTAATCTCAACAGAAGAAAAATCATCAAGATCTGTTCTAATATGGTACGATTTGATGAAATATAATCATTCTCTTGATTATTCCTTAAAAATTCGATGCAATGGAACACATCATCATTAAAAACAAAGAAAATATGAAGAAATGGAAGCTACTGCTGATTTCCCGACCTACACTACAGTGTGAAGTCGTTTTTGTTAAAGTCTGAAAAGAAATGTGGATGAACGAAAACAAACGACGATGTGTCATACACAAATGCGGATGTGTTTTCCACAAATGCGGATGTGTTATACACAAATGAGGATGACTTGACAACAAATGCAGATGCCTTATCACCAAATGCGGTTGGCTTGTAAACAAATGGGGCTACTTTAGCACAAATGTGGATGCTTTGAAAACAAATGTGGATGCATTGAAATCAAATGCGGATGCATTAAAGTCAATTGCGGATGCCTTGCAAACAAATACGGATGCTTTGCAAAAAATGCGGATGAGTTAGAAAAGAAATGCGGATGTGTTGTAAGACATGCTTATGAAAAGCTAATGAACAGGACTTCAAAAAGAAAAGAAAAACATGAATTGGATGATTGCAACCAATAGGCAGGTCCATTTTGATCATGAAAGCAAAAAAAAGAGTATAGAAATCAACTTTCGTCACTTTTTCACAGATTCATCCAGGGACTTGTAGAACTATCAGATGCCCTTTTTGAAGTACTTGAGCTCACATTTTTTTGATGATGTTTTGAACCCGTGTCTAACTACTGAGCGAACAATTAGCTGGACTTTACTCAAGGGAGTACTCATTATCTGAAGAATGTCATTTATCAAGTTATTTCAAAACTGTGGAAGTGTGTTCAACATTGATTCATGTTCCTGATGCAGTTTATTGAAGTTTAAATCCTCACCATATGCCTAATACATTCTTATCCTTGAGTTGTGATATGAACTGTAATCCAAAAGTGAGAGAGCCCATATCCAATACCAAGACGTATTGTCAAGAGATTCTAAACTTTGTCAGAAATATATTAGGAGGAGCTTAATCTAAAGGGGAGAACATCAATGAATTGTGCCAGAACATCAATTGATCACGAAGACGTGTGACAGAGAAGATCTTCAAATTCAAGGTTGGCAAACATCAGTTTAGGGGGAGTATTGTTGGGGTTCAACAACTGAATAAATTGAAGCTTACCAAATCATAACTACAGCCAACTGAAGATCTCATTGTACAAGTTTAGAGACCAAGTTGATTACAACAAAAACAACAATACAAGACAATTCAACATGACGAAGTCAAGATCAAGACAATTAGAAAAGTCAAAATTAGGTCATTTTGTAATAATATTATAAATAGACCCACTAGTGCATTTTTGCAAGTGGGGCTTTTGTGTGTGTGTTTCTCATGGTATGAATCACCATCCAAGGAGAAATCCTCTCCTTTGGGTGAGTTTGATTTCACTAGCCATCTATGATTCTCATTGTACCTTGTTTATCAACATCAATGAAATCGTAACAATATTATTATCCATCTCTTTGTTCTTTGATTCACACACATCTACCCATCTTAATTTTCATTTCTAGATCTGAACGAGATGAATCCTAAGATTCATCCCGGTGCTACAAAGATGTACCAAGACATGAAGAAAGATTATTGGGGGCGGGTATGAAGTGTGATGTTGCAGAGTATGTGAGTAAGTGCCTTAGTTGTTTACAAGTGAAGGCGGAGCATCAGAAGCTGTATGGGAAGATTCAACCGTTGGATATACCGGAGTGGAAGTGGGAACATATCACCATGGACTTTATAACGAAGTTACCGCATACTGTGCGAGGGTATGATGCCATATGGGTGATAGTGGACCGTTTGACGAAGAGCGCTCACTTCCTAATGATCCGCGAGACATATTCATCGAAGAGGTTGCTCGATCTTTTCATCAAGGAGATTGTAACTCGTCATGGTGTGTCGGTGTCTATTGTATCTGATCATGACACCCGGTTATGTTAAGTTTAGGAAGAAATTCCACAATGCGATGGGGACGATATTACATATTAGCATGGCTATCATCCCAAACAGATGGTCAATCAGAATTGACCATTCAGATGCTGGAAGATGTGCTCCGGGCATGCGCCATTGATTTTGGAGGTAGTTGGGATGACCACTTACCCTTAGCAACAGTTATCATGCCAGCATTGGTATGCCCCCTTATGAAATGCTATATGGTATGAGATGCAGAACGCCCATGTGTTGGGGTGATATTGGGCAAAAGAGTTAGGGAGCGTCAAGGTGGTCGAGGCTACGATCGAAAAGCTAGAAAGGATCAAAGCCCTATGAAGCCAGTAAAGATAGGCAAAAGTCTATGCTGAAAACGACGTAGATGATATTTCCAGGTGGGTGATTGAGTTATTGACATGATGAGTGATCTCAAGTTTGATGGATTAGAGTGTAACGCAGCGGAATAAGAACAAGAATTAGACAAATTATAGCAAGAATTGATATTCGTATGCATTATGAACAAATACGGTTGTAAGAGAGAATATATTTCCGTGAAAAGGAATGTTTCAATAATATCAAATGTTTCTGGTCAATCATTCACATTACAATAGGTTGACACTCCTTATATAGAGTGCAATCACTGCTGATATCACGGGATAGTGACATCTGGCAGATTTGTTACAAAAATAACTAAAACTTAACAAACTACTGAAATGTTCATAACTAGTGAGAACATATCAGAGTGCTAAGTATAAAACATAAAACTACTGACACGAAACTACTGAAACTACAATGACTGAAGAACAAGCTCTTCAGTCGTTTTACAAAACTACAGAAAGGAAAACATAAAACTACTGAAAGAAAACCGTCACAACTACTGAAGAAGACCTCTTCAGCTGTTGTGACAATGACTGATACTTGGTCTTCAGCACTTGTCTTCAGACTTTGTCTTCAGCACTTGTGTCTTCAGACTTTGTCTTCAGCATTGTCTTCAGACTTTGTCTTCAGCACTTGTGTTCAGACTTTGTCTTTAGCACTTGTGTCTTCAGACTTTGTCTTCAGCTGTTGTGGACTTCAGCAGTTGTTGTGACGTCTGTGGGACTTAAGGTTTTTCTGATCCGGCTCATTGGTTCTTTTGGTCCAACAAACTCCCCCTGAACCAATGCAGCCAAAACCTTAACTTTATTGAGGTCCCACTTATTGTTGGCAATAAGATTGGTCTTTTTCCTTCTTGATCAGCTAAGAAGATGACCCAATTAAGCACTGGCTGGGAATAGATTTCTGAAATTTGGTTGGCATAGTATGGATAGGAGCCCTAACTTTGGGGAACTGGACACAGGGCTGTGGTCCTATCCATGAAATCTACTTCCCATGTATAAGCCTGTAGGATTCTCTGGTGTATGCTCTGAGAAACATAATTTGTTCTTCCATGGTAAGATTTTTAGCTCCACCATCAAACAATCCTTCACGCCCATACAGCTCTGAAATGTACTTAGCCTGTTTGCCATTTTTGAGCTCAACTGTTGTGATCTGTCTGTATGCAAACTATCTGGGTGAGTCCCTTCAAGTAACAGACTGAGCTCATTTTGTTTCAAGTTCTCAAGCCTCTTGTAGACTAACCCCTTTTTAATTACTCTATTCTCTAACATCTTTTGGGGTGGCTGTTTAGTTTCATAGGCCTTCTTGAAATCTTCTACAATTTCCAGGGTGATACTACAAGGACCACTGTGATCTCTTCATCTACGATCCTTTTTACTTGGCCCTTGTATCTCGAAGGAATGTCTTTCTTCACAATTCTGTGAGCCACCCTAGGATCAGGCCATATTCTCACCTTTTCCTTTTGATATTGAAATGTGTTAGCAAGGGTGTACAATCTCAGAGCTTCTTCTTCATACTGATTATTGATGAAGAAGCAGCATAAGTTTTGTCTATGCTTTTCAGCATCTCATCATCATGAAGCTTTTGCTACTATTCTTCTTCTATCTTTACTCTCACAGCTTCCATCTGTGAGGTGGGAGTGATGGGCATAGGTTTGGCTTTAGGAAAAGTTAGGACTGCAGAAAGAGGCAGCCTATCTTCTTCCTCATCATCATATCATCTTCATCTTCTTCTTCTAGCCTCACACCCTTCTTCTTCTTCTTGGGTGCATCATCGGCTGTTGGTTTTGAGGGTAAAGGAGTTGGTTTAGAGGGTTGTGGTAGTGGTGATTTTGAAGTGGGAGGTTTTGCAGGTTGTTCTAGCATTCTTGTAGTGAGTGAGGCTTTTGAGTGTTTTGCTAGTTCCTTTATGCTCCCAGCACCTGCCTCATTTAGTGCTTCAATCACCAATCCCTTAGTGTATGCTTCAGACGACAGATCTTGGTGGTTATTGCCAAGATACTGTCCCTGGTCCATGACTTAATCTCGATCAATGATCTCCTAAGGTACTTTGCAATGAATCTGATCATGATCTCTAGTCTTTCTCTTTCTAGTGCATCATAACTTGCCCATCTTGAGTTAATTTCTTCAACTTCAAGTCTCCTAATCTCTGAGTCAAGCTGTGCAGTATCGAACCCCTGTCTATACAATTGATCAATAATGGAGTCCATTGATTTACTGTGTGTAGCATCCGCCATTTTGATCATCTCATCGAGTTCGAGTTCTTTTTCTTTTCCTTAAACTTTCTTCTTATATGTGACATGAAAGTCTTTGTGACTTTCACCCACTTGATCAATGTCAGCTCCCTTCACAAACCTCTTCCTTCTCAGTCTTTTCTTTCTTCCCCTCTATGCTCTTCCTCTTTGCTTTCATTGACTGACTCTCCCCCTTTTGGTTGCATTGGTTGCAAGGGTTTGAGTAGCAGAAAGCCTTGTGCTCACAATCTCCTCCACCAGGGGTTGTATGATTAGGGAAGCCTCTCATCCATGGTTTTGATCACAATGTCTGTGATCATTGGGGTGATGAGAGGTAGGGATGCTGAAAGATAGCAGCTGTTTGCTCAGAGGGGTTCTGTCCCTGAGAAGCAGTGCAGAAATAGAGGCTGGTGGCTCGGAAGTTTTGAGTGGCTGAGTGTGTGGGGACCTTCAGGTGAAGTGCCATCTGTGGTTTATGTTGGTGGCAGATGGACTTGCTTGTTGAGAGAATTGGTCAAGTAGTCTTTGTAGTCTACTGACTTCTTCCTCAAGAATTGTGTTCTGGGCCAGAACATCATAAAAGAAGCCCAGGTCATCATCAGCAGATGCTGAATCACCTGACCTCCTGCTTGTAGCAGGATGTACATGCACTGGGTGTAGACCAGTTGTAGCATGTGCCCCTTTTTCTTGGAACTGGGGACTTCCAGCCTCAGGACAATGTCCTTCATCAGCTGTTGCCTCTGGTGAGGTCTTAGCTATGTTACCAGCCTCAGTCTGATCATGTGCTGATTCAGAAAGGTGGAAGCCTCACCAGATGTTTGGTCTCCATATCCACACCAGGAGATAGAACAGTTAAACCCTCGTGCTGTGGGCTGTCAGGAGCAGGTTGATCCTCTTCCTCAATTGTTGTGGTTTTCCCTTTTGTTGGTGTTTGTTGGGGAGGAGGAGAGGCATGCAGCTGAGTCAGCACGTTTGCAATAATGAGAGTAGGACTTTGTGGGGCGGTTGTAGTGGGAGATGGGGTAAAAGCAGTATGCACCTAGGGAGAATGGTGCTCTTCAATGGCAATCTCCTCAAATGAGGAAG
Source organism: Flaveria trinervia (assembly GCA_025506515.1). Classification (NCBI taxonomy): domain Eukaryota; kingdom Viridiplantae; phylum Streptophyta; class Magnoliopsida; order Asterales; family Asteraceae; genus Flaveria; species Flaveria trinervia. The sequence continues at coordinate 21,829,324 of CM046441.1, forward strand.
ATCCCAGATTAGTGGGTATCCCTTCTTTGGTTGTTGCAGGCTCCTTTTGAGAGGAATCCTGAGCGGCTGTGGCTGGTGAAGTCCTTGTATCCACTAGGGGGTTATAACCAGTGGATATAGCCTGCGTTTGTGTTACAGGGCATCCTCAGGGGACTCATTTCCCTGAGTAGCCTTTTTGTCTTCTTTTTAGTGGGTTTGGTGGGGACTTTGGATTTGGAGGTGGTGGCTGTGGGTTCCAGCTGCGTGGGTTGCGCAGCTTGGCAGCCATTTTTAGTGATTGGTCAGAGTTGTTGTCGGGAGTTACTTCAGGCAATACAGCCGTAGCAGGGACTCCCAGGCCAACAAGTCCCTCAGCTTGAAGCTGGTTTTCAATTATGGCCATTATGACCGAGGATATAATATCCAACGGTTAGCAAGTTGTTTTGGGCCATATCCTTGAGCTCTAAAAATAGTATTTCAGAAAAATTTAAAGGTTGTTGCTCAAGGATGGAGTACATTACCTATTGCCACCTTGTGGACATTTGATCCCATGATGAAGTCTTGGGGCAAGGCAGACATTTACCAGGTGAAAGATGAGACGTTCGGCATCCTGGAAATGTTTCTTCAATATGGTAGATGCACTCAGGTTACCCTGGTATCCATGCTGGGCAAATGATCGATCGATTGTGCCCTTGGATAAGCAGTTGGGAAAGTGGCATCATCCAGTTTGAGGGTTTGGCGAAGAATGTCTGGAGTAATGACCACTTTTTGATGATGGACAAATGATTGAAGAGACTCTATGTCATTCTCCTCAGAGACAAGAGTGACGTTTGTCCAGAATGGTTAAGAGATTCAGCATATATGGTGGGATTTAACAGAAAAGCAGTTTTGTAAGGTGACTGAACCATTAAATCAATGGCGTTGTGAAACATGGTCCAGTATGGCGATTTTGTGAGATGTGCGACACAGTTATGTCGAGTTTTTAGTTGCATGGTCGCCATTGATGAAGAGAGGTTACAAAGTTTTTTGAACGTTAGGTTTGAGAAGAGAAGAAAGTAAAAACTCTGAAGGTGGGATAAGGTATTTAAAGGGTAGGGTTAGAAAACGAATGAAGGTTTTGGGTTAGTCATCAATTGTTGAAACTACTGATGACGTGGTATTAACTTTCAGAGGTTTGGAATGACTAACCGTATTGGTGTGATCAGCAGTTGTTATAAAACAACTGAAGACTTGGTTTTAACCGTCAGACGTTGAAACAGCTGAAGTCTCTGATTTAGTCATCAGTTTTTATAAAACTACTGAAGATTTAGTCATCAGTAGTTATAAAACTACTGAAGATTTAGTCATCAGTAGTAATAAAACTACTGAAGATTTAGTCATCAGTAGTTATAAAACTACTGAAGAGAGTTTTGACTTCAGGTGATGAAACAACTGACTTGGTATTAGTCATCAGTAGTTGGGAAACTACTAAAGACTTTGGTTTTACCATCAATTGTTGTAAACAACTGAAGACTTGGTGTTAGTCATTAGTAGTTGTGAAACTACTGAAGACATGGTTTTGCTTCAGTTGTTTAGAAAGAAACAACAGTTGGGAACTACTGAAGACAAAAAGGCTCATCAGTAGTTGTCGTCAATTCATTGCTTTTCAGCTGTTTCATACTGTCCTCAACACGTACTCATCAGACGTTTTCATCTGTTTTCAGATGTTTCAAAGGACATCAGTACGTATTTGTATTTCTGACAATAGTAGTTGTAGCTACATCAGCTGTTGTAACTACATCAATTGTTTTAACAAATAAAGTACTTGAGTACTGAGAAGTTAAGCTTTAGTAGTTTAAAGAAAACTTCCGGTGGGAAAATAACTTCAGTACTTATATATATGACAATAATAAACTAATGATCATCAGTACTTGTGAGCTGAGATCATCAGTAGTTGTCACTTATTCTAGCTGCAACATACCAAGCCTGAACACTAGTTTTGGAAGATGTGCTATCCAAGGGCTTAGTGAAAATGTCTGCAAGCTCATCAGCACTAGGAACAAATTTTGGATCAATCAGACCTTTTTCAAAACAATCTCTAATAAAATGGTGTCTGATTTCAATATGTTTAGTCCTAGAGTGCTGGACAGGATTCTTGACAATACAAAGAGCTGAAGAGTTGTCCATTAACAATGGGGTCTTAGTCTCTCTTATGCCATAATCCAATAATTGGTTTTGAAGCCAGAGTACCTGAGATGAACAGCTTGCAGCAGCAATGTACTCTGCTTCAGCAGTTGATGTAGCAACTTAGGTCTACTTCTTACTCTGCCAAGAAATCAAGCAGTTGCCTAGGAATTGGCATCCTCAGAAGTAGACTTTCTTGTCAACTTACACCGTGCATAGTCACTGTCAGAAAAAGCAAACAATTTACCAGAATGTCTAGTAGAATACCATAAACCTAGAGATGGAGTCTTGCGAATATCTAAAGATCCTCTTGACTGCAATCAAATGAGACTCCTTAGGTGCAGCCTGAAATCTAGCACAAACACTGTAGCAACATAATATCTGGTCTAGAAGCGTTAAGTACATCAAGAACCCAATCATACATCTGTAAAGTGTTTCATCAACCACTTTACCTTTCTGATCTGTATCTAGTTGTGTGGTGTTGCACATGGGAGTAGAACAGGGCTTACACTTTTGTAAATCAAACTTTCAAAAGATCTTTTGTGTATTTGGACTGATGAATGAAAATTCCATCAGCCTTTTGTTTGATTTGCAAAACCAGAAAGAACTGTAATTCTCCCATGGCCCTCATTTCAAACTTTGTTTCATCAACTTTGTAAAGGCATCACACAACTGTGGATCAGAGATGCAAAAATAATATCATCTACATAAATTTGAACAAGTAGATTATGTTGCCCAACTTTCTTAATGAATAAAGTCTTATCTATGAGCCTCTAGTGAAATATTTTCCAAAGAAAGTTTGATAATGTCTCATACCAGGCTCTAGGAGCTTGTTTCAACCCATAGAGAGCCTTATCGAGCTTATACACCCAATTAGGATGTTTATTGTTGTTAGGATCAGTGATCTACGTTTGATTGATTAGAGAGTATAGCAGTGGAATTCTAACAATGAATTAGCCAATTCACAAGAACAAAAAGATATTCGATGTAAGAACAAAACGGTTATAGATAGGGAGAATTCTGCAGATATATTTCATTCAATATTCGCTTTCGTGGTAACGGAATGTCACAATTACAATTAGGTCGACACCTCTTATATAAGCGATGTGACGTCTGCTGATGTCAATTGATAGTGACATCTAACAGAATTTATCACAAACTACTGATAGTTAACACAACTACTGAAGATGTCAAACAACTGACATCTTCTTACAAAAATACAAAGTGTTAACTATTATTACAACTACTGAAAAGAAACTACTGAAACAATAACAACTGAAGAACATACTCTTCAGTTGTTTTAAAAATATTGAAACAAAGAAAACTACTGAAAAGTAAACCATCACAACTACTGAAGAAGACCTCTTCAGCTGTTGTGACAACGTCTGATACTTTGTCTTCAGCACTTGTGTCTTCAGACTTTGTCTTCAGCACTTGTGTCTTCAGACTTTGTCTTCAGCACTTGTGTCTTCAGACTTTGTCTTCAGCACTTGTGTCTTCAAACTTTGTCTTCAGTACTTGTGTTCAGACTTTGTAATCAGATGTTGTCTTTAGCTGTTGTGGTCTTCAGTAGTTGTTGTGATGTCTGTGGGACTTAAAGGTTTTTCTGATCCGGCTCATTGGTTCTTTTGGTCCAACAAACTCCCCCTGAACCAATGCAGCCAAAACCTTTAACTTTATTGAGGTCCGACTTATTGTTGGCAGAATGGTTGGTCTTTTTCCTTCTTGATCAGTTGAGAAGATGACCCATATAAGCACTGGCCTGGAAATGAGTCTCTGAAGATTTGGTTGGCAATGTATGGATGGGAGCTCTGTATTGGGGAATTAGACACTGAGCTGTTCCCCCATCCATGAGACTCACTTCCCATGTATAAGCCTGTAGGATTCTCTGGTGTATGCTCTGAGAAACATAATTTGTTCTTCCATGGTCAGGTTCTCGGCTTCACCATCAAACAATCCTTCTCGCCCATACAGCTCTGAGATGTACTTGGCCTGTTTACCATTTTTGAGCTCAACTGTTGTAATCTGTCGGTATGCAAACTCATCAGGATGAGTGCCTTCAAGTAACAGATTGAGCTCATTTTGTTTGAAGTTCTCAAGCCTCTTATAGACTAACCCCTTTTTAATAATTCTATTCTCTAACATCTTTTGGGGTGTTTGTTTAGTCTCATAGGCCTTCTTGAAGTCTTCTACAATCTCCCAGGGTGATACTACAAGGACCACTGTGATATCTTCATCTACGATCCTTTTGACTTGGCCCTTGTATCTCGAAGGAATGTCTTTGTTTACAATCCTGTGATCCACCCTAGGATCAGGCCATACTCTCACCTTTTCCTTCTGATATTTAAATGTGTTGGCAAGGGTGTACAACCTCAGAGCTTCTTTCTTCATACTAATAATTGATGACGAAGCAGCATAAGTTTTGTCAATGCTTTTCAGCATTTCATCATCATGAAGCTTTTGCTGTTGTTCTTCTTCAATCTTTACTCTCACAGCTTCCATATGTGAGGTGGGAGTGATGGGCATGGGTTTGCTTTCACCATGTTAGAACTGCGGACAGAGGCAACCTATCTTCTTCCACATCATCCTCTTCTTCTTCTTCTTCTAGCCTCAAACCCTTCTTCTTCTTCTTAGGTGCATCATCGGCTGTTGGTTTAGATGGTAAGGGAGTTGGTTTTGTGGGTTGTGGTTGTGGTTGTTTTGGAGAGGGAATGTTGACAGGCTGAGTTAGCATTTTGGAGGTGAGTGTTGCTTTTGAGTATTGGCTAGCTCAGTCCTGCTCCCTGCTCCTGCTTCATTCAAAGCTTCAATAACAAGTCCCTTAGTATATGCTTCAGATGAACAGATCTTGGTGGTGATTGCCAAGATACTATCCCTGGACCAAGCTTTGATTTCGATCATTGATCTTCCCAGATATTTTGCAATAAATCTAATCATGATCTCAAACTTTCTCTTTCTAATACTTCGAACTTGCCCATCTTTCTGGATTTCTTCAATCTCTAATCGTCGAATCTCAGAGTCAAGTTTATCGGTGTCATGGCCTTGCCTAAACAGCTGATCAATGATGTTGTCCATTGATCTGCTGTGTTTGGCATCAGCCTCTTTTATCAGTAGCTCCAAGGCTTTCTCTTTTTCCTTCTCTTAATCGGTCTCCACATTCAACTCCAACTCCTTTTCCACTACTCTCCCTTCTGTTTCTTTCTCCTTTTCTTTCTCCTCTGTACTCCACTTTCTTTTTCCTTTCACTGACTTAATCTCCCCCTTTTTGGTTGCATTGGTTGCAGGGGTTGATTGCCAGAAAGGTGTTTGCCACAACCTCCTCTATCAATGGGTGGATTACTGAGGAAAGCCTCTCATCAATGGCTTTGATCACAATGTCAGTGATTATGGGTGTGATGAGAGGGAGGGAATTTTGAAGGATAACAACTATTTGCTCAGGAGGGTTCTGTTCCTGAGAAATAGTGCCAGAAGCAGAGGCAGGTGGCTTAGTTGTTGGGAGTGGCTCAGTGTTTGGAGACCTTCAGATGAAGTGCCCATCTGTGAGGTAGTAGAGGCAGATGGTCTTTGTTCCTTAGAAGTTTTGGCAAGCAGCTCTTTGAGTCTGCTCACCTCCTCTTCCAGGATGGTGTTTTGGGCGATTACATTGTAAAAGAAGCACAGGTCATCATCAGTAGATACTGAATCACCTGACCTCCTGATAGGATCAGGATGAACATGCACTGAGTGTAGCTCAATTGTAGCATGTGCCTCTTTGTCTTGGAACTGGGGACTTCCTGCCTCAGGACAGTGTTCGTCATCAGCAGTTGCCTCTGGTAAGGGCTTAGTAATGGTACCAACTACAACCTGATCATATGCTGACGCAGGAGAAGTGGTAGCCTCACCAGAAGTTCCAATCTCCATTGCTACACTAGGAGAAGGAACATTGTAACCCCTATGCTGTGGTTCTCAGCTGCACTTTGGTCCTCCCCCTCAATGGTAGAAGTGTTCCCAGTAGTAATTGGTATCTGGGGAGGGGTGAGGAGTGCAACTGAGTCAACACTTGTGCAACAGGTAATGTAGGACTTTCGGGGGCGGTTGCATGGGGAGATGGGGTAAAAGCAGTCTGCACCTGGGGAGGATGGTGCTCTTCAATGGCAATCTCCTCAAATGAGGAAGATCCCAGATTGGTGGGTACCCTTTCTGAGGTTGCTGCAGGCTCCTTTTGAGAGGAATCCTGAGCGGTTGTGGCTGGGAGAGTCCTTATATCCACTAGGGGGTTATAACCAGTGGATATAGCCTGCGTTTGTGTTGCAGGGGCATCCTCAGGGGACTCATTTCCCTGAGTAGCCTTTTTGGTTTTCTTTTTAGTGGGTTTGGTGGGGACTTTTGATTTGGAGGTCGTGGCTGTGGGTTCCAGCTGCGTGGGTTTGCGCAGCTTGGCAGCCATTTTGAGTGATTGGTCAGAGTTGTGCCGGAGTATACTTCAGGCAATACAGCCATAGCAGGGACTCCCAGGCCAACAAGTCCCTCAGCGTGAAGCTGGTTTGCAATTATGGCCATTATGAACCGCGGATATAATATCCAACGGTTAGCAGTTTGTTTTTGAGCCATATCCTTGAGCTCTGAAAATAGTATTTCCGAAAAATTTAAAGGTTGTTGCTCAAGGATGGAGTACATTACCTGCTGCCATCTTGTAGACATTTGATCCCAAGAGGAAGTCTTAGGAGCCAAACAGACATTTACCATGTGAAATATAAGACGTTCAGCATCATGGAAATGTTTCTTTAGTATGGTGGAGGCACGAAGGTTTCCCTGATATCCATGGTGGGCAAAGGATAAATCAGTTGTGCCCTTTGGATATCCAGCAGGAGAAGTGGCATCATCCAGGTGTAAGTTTGACGAAGTATATCGGGAGTGATGACCACTTCGTGGTTGTTGATGACCGACCGGAGAGACGCTGTGTTGTTCTCCCCAGTGGTGAGGGTGACGTTCATCCAAAACTGGTTAAGGGATTCGGCATGAAGGATTGGATTGAAGAAAGGCCGTTTTGTAGGGTGACTGGACCATAAGATCAATAGCATTATCGAACTTAGCCCAGAATGGCGATTTGGTGAGGTAAGCTACATAGTTGTGTCGCGGTTGGAGCTGCATGGACACCATTAATGAGAGAGAAGTTTTGGAGAGATGAACGTTAGGTTTGAAGAAGATGAGGCTCTAAAGGATTAGGTCAGGGATATTTATAGGGTATGGGTTAGAAAACGACTGAAGGGTTTGGTGTTAGTCATCAGTAGTTTTAAACGACTGTTGACATGGTATTACCCTTTCAGACGTTGAAACAGCTGAAGTCGTGGTTTTAGGCATCAGCAGTTAGAAAACTACTGCAGACCATGGTTTTGACTTCACATGATGAAACACTGAAGACTTGATATCAGTCATCAATAGTTGGGAAACTACTGAAGACATTGGTTTTGTCAGCAATTGTAAACAGCTGAAGACTTTGTGTTAGTCTTCAGTAGTTGTGAAACTACTGAAGACATGGCTTTGTCATCAGGTGTTGAAAATAGCTGATGACTTGGTATTAGGCATTAGTAGTTGTGAAACTACTGAAGACATGGTTTTGTCATTAGTTGTTTAGGATGAAACAGCAGTTGTAGAAACCACTGAAGAGAAAGTTCTCTTCAGTAGTTTTCGTCAATTCATAGCCTTTCAGCTGTTTCAAACTGTCCTCAACACTTACTCATCAGACTTTGAATCTGCTTTTCAGGTGTTTCATAGGACGTCAGTACTTATCTGTTTGTACTGATTTCAGTAGTGGTAACTACATCAGTGGTTTAGAACAGATAAAGTACTTCAGTACTTGTGAGGCATGTAGCCGTCAGTAGTTATAAAAACTACTGAAGGTGAAAGAACTCATCAGTACTTATCTGTGACATGGTTACCAATGATCACCAGTAATTTTTACTGAAATCATCAGTAGTTGTCACTTATTCTAGCTGCAGCATACCAAGCCTTAACACAAGGTTTTGGAAAGTAGAACTATCCAAAGGCTTAGTAAAAATATCTGCAAGCTCATCAGCACTAGGCACAAACTTAGGATCAATCAGACCTTATTCAAAACAATCCCGAATAAAGTGATGTCTGATCTCTATATGTTTGGTCCTAGAGTGCTGGACTGGATTTTTGACAATACACAGTGCTGAAGCACTATCCATTAATAATGGAGTCTTAGTCTCTGTAATGCCATAATCCAGAAGTTGGTTCTGAAGCCAGAGTACCTGAGAAGTGCAACTTGCAACAACAATGTACTCGGCCTCAGCAGTTGATGTAGCAACAGATGTTTGTTTCTTACTCTGCCAAGAAATCAAACAGTTGCCTAGGAATTGACAACTACCAGAAGTTGACTTTCTAGTTAACTTGCACCCTGCATAGTCTCTATCTGAAAAAGCAACTAATTTGCAAGAGTGTCCAGTGGAATACCATAAACCCAGAGATTGTGTACCTTGCAAATATCTAAAGATTCTCTTGACTATAATCAAATGAGACTCTTTAGGAGCAGCCTGAAATCTAGCACAAACACATGTAACAAACATAATATCTGGTCTAGAAGCTGTTAAATACATCAAGGACCCAATCATACATCTGTAAAGTGTTTCATCAACAACTTTACCTTTCTGATCTGCATCCAGTTGTGTGGTGTTGCACATGGGAGTAGAACAGGGCTTACAGTTTTGTAAATCAAACGTATTCAAAAGATCTTTTGTATATTTTGACTGATGAATAAAGGTTCCATCAGCCTTTTGTTTAATTTGCAAGCCTAGAAAGAACTGTAATTCTCCCATTGCACTCATTTCAAACCTCTTTTTCATTAATGTTGTAAAATCATCACACAACTGGGGATCAAAGGATGCAAAAACGATATCATCAACATAAATCTGAACAAGTAGCTTATGCTGATCCACCTTCTTAATAAACAAAGTGTTATCAATGGAGCCTCTAGTGAAATTATTCTTAAGAAGAAAAGTGAAAAGTGTCTCATACGAGGCTCTAGGAGCTTGTTTCAACCCATAAAGAGCCTTATCAAGTTTATACACCCATTCAGGATGTTTATTATCCTCAAAACCTGGTGGTTGACACACATAAACTTCTTCCTTTATTTTACCATATAGAAATGCACTTTTAACATCCATTTGAAAAACTTTAAGATTGTGGAATGCAGCATAGGCTAAAAACAATCTGATTGCCGCTAGTCTGGCTACAGGGGCAAAGGTTTCATCATAGTCAATACCTTCTTCTTGTGAAAACCACTGTACAACCAATCTAGCCTTGTTCTTAACAATAAGCCCATTTTCATCAGTTTTATTCCTAAACACCCATTTACTGCCTATTGCACACTTACCTGGGGGAAGAGGAACCAGTTCCCACACTTGCTGTTTCTTGAACTGAAGTAGCTCAAGCTGCATGGCTTCAACCCATCCATTGTCTCTCAACGCAACATGGTAGTTCTTTGGCTCTAGCTGACTGATGAAGAGAGCATAGAAGAAGAAGTTAGACAATTGACTTCTTGTTGAAACACCAGCATTGATATCACCAATAATCTGAGACATTGGGTGATTCTTCAGTTCTTGATAAACAATGAGTTCTGTGCAAGTGTTTGTAGGACCTTCAGCAGCAGCAGATGTTGATGCAGACTCTTGAAACCAAGAATTAGATGGTAACCCAAAAGATGTAGAGGAATCAGAGATCTCATCAGCATTTGTTGTGGATGGAACTGCTGAAGCTACAGGAACATCAAATTTAGCAGACACAGGCAGTTGGTCACTAAACTTGAATAGGTGAGTATTGATATTATCATCATCATCATCAATACCACCAGGTGGAAGACATGCTGCAGAAGATGATTTATCCACATGATCTGCAACAACTGGAGGTTGATAAGGAACATATTGCAGTATGTCCAAATCAAACAACTCCATAGGGTTTTGTGGAATCTTGTGCATAGGAGATTCATTAAACTTCACATGCAAAGTCTTTTCAACTATCTTTGTTCTGCAGTTGAAGACTCTGTATGCCTTGCAAGTAGATGAATAACCAACAAAATACCCTGCAACCACCTTAGGATCAAATTTTTGGAGTTCATCCTTTATGTTGAGAATAAAACAGGGACACCCAAATGCTTTGAAAATTGAAATTAGAGGAGCCAAGTGATGGAGAACTTCATATGGAGTCTTCATCATCCTCTGATTTACTAAGGCTCTATTCTACACATAGCAAGCTGTGTTAACAGCTTCAGCCCAAAAGGTCAGTGGCAAACCAGAGTCAGCCAGCATGGACCTTGCAGCTTCAATTAGGGTCCTGTTCTTCCTCTCCACTACTCCATTTTGTTCTGGGGTCTGTGGTATGCTAAACTGCCTTTTGATTCCCTTTGAAAGATAGAAGTCATCAAGTGTATGGTTTCTGAATTCAGTTCCATTGTCACTCCTAATACACTTGACTGGAAGGGAATACTGCTTCTCAACATACAACACAAAGTGAATAATCTTCTGAGCAACCTCATCCTTTGAATGTAGAAAGAAAGTCCATACAAATCTGGAGTAATCATCCACAATTACCAGACAATATTTCTTCTTTGCCATGCTCATCACTCTCACAGGACCAAAAAGATCCATATGCAGTAATTGCAAGCAGGCAGTAAACTTAGGCTCTTCAATAGGAGGGAATGAGACTTTGTGCTATTTTCCTTTTAAACAAGCAGTGCAGGTTTCATCACAGTGGAACTCCTTTATTGGTAAGCCTCTGACTAAACTATTGTGGATTAGCTGATTCATATTGTTGAAATTAACATGACCCAGCCTTCTGTGCCACAGTTTAGATTCTTGAGAAGAGGCTTTGGAAAATAGGCAAGGATTGCCTCGGAGATCTATTTTCTTGGAAAGATCTAAGGCATACACTCTTCCTGTCCTGTTGGCTCTCAGGAGAATGTGATCATCCAACACCTTATTAATCAAATGCAGAACTTTGGATGACAGAATCCTACAGTTCTGACTGGTGAAAAGAGCAACATGGCCTTTATCACACATTTGACTGACACTCAAGAGATTGTACTTGAGATTTTCCACATGATTAACATCATCAAACTTTATTTCTCCATTGGAGACAAAGCCGTTTCCAATGATGTAACCCCTAGCATCATTGCCAAAAGAAACAAACCCCTTCTTTCCTTGAGAGTAATCATGAAGAAGAGAGCTGTTCCCAGTCATGTGCATAGATCCCCTACTGTCTACATACCAGATGCTACTTTGGCATGTTGAAGAACCCCACAATTATAAACAATCAGTTAGTTTTGGAGACCCAAACCTTTTTGGTTTTGGGCCTGTTCTCATCAACAGTTGGTAAACTAACAGGTTTGATGGAAACAACAGCCTGAGAGGAAGAAGATGGTGAAGAAGAGGAATACTTTGGCTTGGACCTCCTTTTCTGGGGTTTCAACATAGGAACATCTAATTGGTTAACTCTTCCCAATAGATGTTGAACCATCATAACCAGCTGTGTCTGATTTTGTGATAAAGCTTTCAACTCATCAGACACATTGCCATTGGAGTTTGATAAGTTCCTATGTTGCACCTTCTTCTTTTGAGCAATATCAGCTGTTACCTGTTTAACCCCTTCCTTTTTGGATTTCTTTATGGACTTAAGGGTTACAGGATTTGATGTTGCTGATACAAATGTGGTCTCAAACTCAGTTTTCATTTTAACCATTTTCTCTTTAATTTCCTCTTTATGTTTGAGTTTGGATCCTCTTTTGTACCAGCAATCATCTGTAAGATGATTGATCAAACCACATACTTCACATGGTTTCTTCTTCATCTTATGTTGATCATCAACTAACGAGGATGAAACTAGTGAAGACTTGCTCTTCAGTGCTTTGAAAGCATTGTTTGCTTTCTTGACTTCCTCTTTAGTAGTCTTCAAACTCTTTCTACTGACAGTTTTCTTCTTTTCAGTACTGACAGTAGTTGGAGTTTGAACTTCAGGTGTTAAATCTTGCTCTCCAGTCCTTTCAGGACTTTCAAAATTAACTCTTGAGTTGATCAACTCTTTGATCATGTGAGTGTCAGCAGTGGAACCATCACATCAGCTGATAGGTTCTGAGAGGGCTTAGTGCTGACTTCTACTTCTGATGTTGCTGTATGAGAAAGTAGATCACATGATGAAATGGATTGGTTATTGCTCCCACCATCAGATTCTACCTCTGCTCTGGGAGTAAAATCTGTAGGTGGAGCAGTGTGATTGTAACCAATGCCAAACTTCACATTGGAAGCAGATTGCTTACTAAGAAGCATTTCAAAACCTTTGCATGATTGTACCCATCGATCACACACTACTTGGGTGACTGCAAGGATTTCTTTGAGATCTTTGTACTTTTCTAGAAGTACCTCTTCCCTAGCCTTATAATCTGTGATTTGGCATTTAAGTTTGTAAATCTCATCATTCTTTTCATTAAGCACAGACTCAAATTCAGCTTTTCTTTTGGAAATTGTTTGTTCTAGCTCAATGTTCTTGTTAATCAAAGCTACATTTGCTTCTCTAATAGATGCAAATGCTGCTATGCATGTTTCAGAACATAATTTGGCTTTTGCCTCGGAGGATACCTGTGATACCTTTGGTGTAGAGGCATTAGTAGATGAAGTATCCGCAGAATGCAAAGCCATAAGAGCTAGATTTTTAAAGGGACTGTCACCACCATGTTGAACAGCACCAGTGAATAGTTGTTCATGACTAGACAAATCATCTGGTAAACTGCTCCAGTCAACAACTCTGGGGTGAAGAAGCTGTGTTCTTAAGGTTGAGTTTGTTGATGAGATTGGGAAGGTTGTGGTTCAGGCAATGCTTGTGGTTGTTGTGCAATTGGAGCTTGAACAGGATTTGGTTGAGGCATATAATAGTAGGGATAAGGATATGACATTGGACCCTAGGGGACAAAGTATGCAGGAGACCTAGGATGTGAATGATGACCAGAACCAACAGGATGTTGCCCTCTATTTTGTGGACAGTACTAGGAAAAATCACAAAGGGTGCAGAAGAGTTAGATGCAGTTGATCTACACTCTCTTGCAAAGTGTCCCAGCCTTTGGCATTTATGACACCTCAACCTACTCTTGTCAAAACCAACTTTGGTTTTGCCAGAGAGTCCAGGAAATTTCCTGCCAGTTCTCTTATAGAACTTCTGAGATCTGATATTAATCAATGCCATTTGGCTCAGAATATCCATCTCTTCTAGATCATCATCAGCTATTCCCTTCAAATCATCCATGATGAAGCATAGATTGTCACTATTACTGCCAGAATGACTCTTAATACCAACAAATGCATGATCAGAACTATTTGAAGAGAATTCAATATGCTCATCATAATTGCTTTGAGATGCAGCATATTCTGACTCATGACCAAGGCAGTATTCCCTGGTACAAAGTCATCAGTGAGCTTTCCTGATGAGGACAATTTCCTCTTCTGCTCTATCTCTCTTTCGAATGTAAGCAGTTTCCCATGAAGTTGGGTGAGAGATAGGCTATCCAGATTTGCACTGGAGCGTAGGACAATAGTGTATGTGTCCCATCTCTCAGGCAGTGATCTGAGGAACCTGTTATTCATCTGGCTATTGGTGTATTCCTGTTTCACCATTTTCAGCTCATAGATCAAGTAGGAAAAACGCTCAAACTGTTGCGTCAGTGTCTCACCCTTTCTATGAGAGAATGTCTCATATTGTTGGGCAAGGATTTCTCTGTTGTTTGCTAAGACCTCATCTGTGCCACCGAATTGTTCCTTCAGGGCATTCCAGAGATCATGAGCAGTTTCATGATGCATAAGCCCTGAATAGATTTCATTAGGCAGTGCCATGGCCAGAATTCCATGGGCTTTAGCATCAATCTCAAATAGTTTCCGATCTTCATCAGAGTATTGTTCCTTCTTCTTCGGAACCATTTGATTGGTTTCCGGATTGTTCACCATAGGCTTATGTGCTCCATGTACCACAGATGTCCGACAACCTGAACTGTTAACAGACAGGTGATGAAGCATTCTTTGCTGCCATATGTTATACTCGGTCCTAACCAGCATCGGAGGCTTGGTTGAGGAACCAGTATTGTGAGGATCATTAGAAGGAGTAGTCATCTAAGATTCAATCAAATTCAATTAAGCTATAACAGATTTAGAACAAAAACACAACAACCAATTGAACCAAGAGAGATCTCAAAATAAATGAACGAAAGCGTCAGAAATTCAATAATCTATAACTAGTTCTTGCAAAATGCTAATTCAATCAAACATAGATATCAATTAGCAGTTTCAATGATCAATTGTTAGATAAATCAATGATTAACCTGCTCTGATACCACTTGTTAGGATCAGTGATCTACGTTTGATTGATTAGAGAGTATAGCAGCAGAATTCTAACAATGAATTAGCCAATTCACAAGAACAAAAAGATATTCGATGTAAGAACAAAAACGGTTATAGATAGGGAGAATTCTGCAGATATATTTCATTCAATATTCGCTTTCTTGTAACGGAATGTCACAATTACAATTAGGTCGACACCTCTTATATAAGAGATGTGACGTCTGCTGATGTCACTTGATAGTGACATCAAACAAAATTTATCACAAACTACTGATAGTTAACACAACTACTGAAGATGTCAAATAGCTGACATCTTCTTACAAAAATATTAAGTGTTAACTATTATTACAACTACTGAAAAGAAACTAAACAATACCAACTGAAGAACATACTCTTCAGTTGTTTTACAAATATTGAAACAAAGAAAACTACTAAAAGTAAACCATCACAACTACTGAAGAAGACCTCTTCAGCTGTTGTGACAACGTCTGATACTTTGTCTTCAGCACTTGTGTCTTCAGACTTTGTCTTCAGCACTTGTGTCTTCAGACTTTGTCTTGAGCACTTGTGTCTTGAGACTTCGTCTTCAGACTTTGTCTTCAGCACTTGTGTCTTCAGACTTTGTCTTCAGCACTTGTGTCTTCAAACTTTGTCTTCAGTACTTGTGTTCAGACTTTGTAATCAGCTGTTATCTTCAGCTGTTGTGGTCTTCAGTAGTTGTTGTGATGTCTGTGGGACTTAAAGGTTTTTCTGATCCGGCTCATTGGTTCTTTTGGTCCAACAATTGTCCTCAAAACCTGGTGGTTGACATACATAAACCTCTTCTTTAATTTTCCTATACAAAAATGCACTTTTGACATCCATTTGAAAAACTTTAAGGTTGTGATAAGCAGCATAAGCTAAAAAGAATCAAATTGCTTCCAGTCTGGCTACAGGGGCAAAGGTTTCATTATAATCAATGCCTTCCTCTTGTGAAAACCCCTGTACAACCAGTCTGGCTTGTTCTTAACAATAAGCCCATTTTCATCAGTTTTGTTCCTAAACACCCATTTAGTGCCTATTGCACACTTACTTGGAGGTAGAGGAACTAGTTCCCACACTTGCTGTTTCTTGAACTGAAGAAGCTCAAGCTGCATGGCTTCAACCCATCCCCTGTCCCTTAAAGCAATGTGATAGTTCTTGGCTCTTGCTGACTAATGAAGAGAGCATAGAAGCAGAAATTAGACAATTGACTTCTTGTTGAAGCGCCAGCATTGATATCACCAATGATTTGAGACATAGGGTGATTCTTCAGATCTGGTACACAATAAGATCTTTGCAAGTGTTTGTAGTAGGCTCAGCAGCAACAGATGATGATGGTGAAGCATTTCCTTGAAACCAATCAGTAGATGGTAATTCAAAGGAAGTTGAAGTTGTAGAAATCTCATCAGCATTTATTATAGATTGTGCTACTGAAGCTACAGGAACATCAGGTCTAGCTGAATCAGGCAGTTGATCACTAAACTTGAAAAGGTGATTACTGATATCATCATCATCATCATCAGTAACACCAGATGGATGACTAGCTACAGAAGATGATGGATTCATATGATTTGCAACAACTGGTGGTTGATAAGGAACATATTGCAGAATGTCCAGATCAAACAACTCCATAGGGTTTTGTGGAATTGTATCCTTAGGGGATTCATTGAACTTCACATGCAAGGTTTCTTCAACTATCTTTGTCTGACAGTTTAATACTCTATAAGCCTTGCAAGTGGATGAATACCCAACAAAATACCCTGCATCCACCTTAGAATCACACTTTTGGAGTTGATCCGTTGTGTTGAGAATGTAACAGGGACACCCAAATGCTCTAAAGAATGAAATCAAAGGGGCTAAATGATGTAAAACTTCATAAGGAGTTTTCATCAACCTCTGATTTACTAAGACTCTATTCTGTACATAGCAGGCTGTATTGACAGCTTCAGCCCAAAAGGTCAGTGGCAGACCAGAATCAGCCAACATGGACCTTGCAGCTTCAATGAGGGTCCTGTTCTTTCTCTCCACTACTCCATTTTGCTCTGGAGTCCTGGGATGCTATACTGCCTCTTGATTCCCTTTGATTAGTAAAACTCATCAAGAGTTTGGTTTCCGAATTCAGTACCATTGTCACTCCTCACACACTTAACTGGTAGGGAATACTGCTTCTCAACGTGTAGCACAAAGTTCATAATGGACTGAGCAGCCTCATCCTTTGAATGCAAGAAGAAGGTCCACACATATCTAGAGTAATCATCCACAATTACCAGACAGTATTTCTTCTTTGCCATACTCATTACATTCACAGGACCAAAAAGATCCATGTGTAGTAGTTGTAAGCAGGCATTAGACTTGGATTCTTCTATGGTTGGGAATGAAACTTTATGTTGTTTCCCTTTTAAGCATGCAGTGCAGGTTTCATCACAGTTGAACTCCTTTATTGGAAGACCTCTCACTAAACTCTTGTGGATCAGCTGATTCATGTTTTTGAGATTAACATGACCGAGCCTTCTATGCCACAGTTTAGATTCTTGGAGAGAGGCCTTGGAGAACAAGCATGGATGGCCTCTTACCTCAATTTTCTTTGACAGATCCAAGGCATATACTCTTCCTATCCTATTACCCTTCAGGAGAGTATTATCATCCAGTACTTTGTCAATCAGGCTTAGAACCTTGGAAGACAGAATTCTACAGTTCTGGCTTGTGAAAAGAGCAACATGTCCTTTGTCACACATCTGACTGACACTCAACAGATTGTATTTGAGATTCTCCACATGGTTGACATCATCAAATCTAATATCTCCATTAGACACAAATCCCTTTCCAATGATGTAATCTTTAGCATCATTTCCAAATGAGACAAATCCTTTCTTTCCCTGAGAGTAATCATGAAAAAGAGAGCTGCTCCCAGTCATGTGCATGGATCCTCCACTGTCCACATACCAGATGCTTCTTTGGCATGCTGAAGAACGCTACACAATCATAAGAAACTAGTTAGCTTTGGAGACCCAAACCTTTTTGGTTTTCGGACTGACTTTATCAACAGATTTAACCATAGCTGGTTTTTTATGATTAACAGCTGATGAAGATGGAGATGGTGCTGAAATGGATTTGGGCCTGGAATTCCTCTCCAGTGGTTTGATCACATGGGTTTCAAGTTGGTTAACTCTCCCCAACAGATGCTGAACCATCATAACAAGCTGTGTCTGATTTGAAGCTCGAGCTTTCAGTTCATTTGACACTCCAGAGCTTGTTTTTGATGAGTTCCTGTGACCCACCATTTCCTCCTTCTTAGACTTCACAGACTTAGTCTTATGTTTATCATGAGGAACAATATCAGCTGTCTTCTGATAAACCGCATCCTTCTTAGTGGATTTGGGTAAGGCCTTGGGTTATCAGGTTGAGATGATTGTGGTACAAACTTGGTCTCAAACTCAGTATTCATTTTATTTATTTCTAGTTTAATGAGCTTATCCTTTGGAGCTTTAAACCCTTTTTGTACCAACATTCATCAGATAGATGATTGAATTTACCACAAATTTCACATGGTTTATTCTTCATCTTGGAGATCTTTACTGCTGAAATGGAAACTACTGAAGGTGTGATCTTCAGTACTTTCCTCCTATCAGTACTAGGTACTAAAGGATTTGTAACAGCTGAAGACTGGTAATTCAACTGTTTTCCATCCGTCCTAATAGACTGTTTGATGGATTCCTCAGCAGTTGTTAGTCTTTGCATTTCAACTGATTTGAAATGCTTTTCAGATGTTCGGTCTATTTCAGTACTTGAGGTACATTGAGGAACAACATCTGAAGTACTCAGCTTCATATGAGTCTCAGTAGTTAGACCATCAGTCAATTTATTTGTTGAGATCTTAACACTGGTTTCATTCTCTGATCTTAGATTCATTGGAGAATGACTCACACGATAATTTGGTTTGGAGATTGCTTTCACTTTCAGACTTAACTATGGAGTTAGGAGTAAAGTCTGTTGGTGGAGCAGTATGGTTGTAACCAATGTGAAACTTCACATTTGAAGCAGTTTGCTTGCTAAGAAGCATTTCAAATCCCTTGCATGATGAGACCCAGCGTTCACACTCAACTTGGGTCACTGCAAGTTTTTCTTTGAGACTCCTGTGGTCTTCCAGAATAACCTCTAGCTTGGCCTTTTCATCATGTAATTGGCATTTAAGCTTATAAATCTCATCACTTTTACTGTTAAGAGCAGACTCATGCTCAGCTTTTCTTTTGAAAATGGTTTTCTCAAGCTCAAGTTTTTGATTTGTTAATGCTACATTTTCCTCTCTAATAGAGACAAAGGCAGCTATGCATGATTCAGAACATAAGTTGGATTTAGCCTCTGAAGATACCTGAGTTACCTGTGAAGATAATGCATTTGAACAGGAACCCTCAGTAGACTCCAGGGCCATGAGAGCAAGATTTCCAAAAGGGTGTTCACCACCATGTTGACTAGCACCAGCATAGTATTGCTCAGTGTGACCAGACAAGTTATCAGGTAAGCTACTCCAGTCAACAACTCCAGGTGTGAAGAAGCTGTGATGAGGTTGTGATTGAGATGGAGATGGTTGAGGTTCTGGTGGTGCATGAGATTGTGGTACAATAAGAGCTTGAACTTGATTTGACTGTGGCATATAATAGTAGGGATAAGGATATGGCATTTGACCTTGATGAATGACTAGAACCAGCAGAGTGTTGCCCTTTCAATTGTGAATTATTATTTGGAAAAGTCAAAAAGGGTGCAGAAGTGTTAGATCCAGTTGATCTACACTCTCTTGCAAAGTGTCCAAGCCTGTGGCATTTGTGACACTTCAACTTGCTCTTGTCAAAACCAACTTTGGTTTTGTCAGAGAGTCCAGGAAATTTCCTGCCAGTTCTCTTGTAGAATTTCTGAGATCTGATATTGATCAAGGCCATTTGGCTCAAAATATCCATCTCTTCTAAATCATCATGAGCAATGCCCTTCAAATCATCCATGATAAAGCATAGATTGTCACTATTATTACCAGAATGACAATCAACACTCACAAAGGCATGATTACAATTGTTTGAGGTGAAATCAATATGCTCATCATATTGGCATTCTGATCCTGCATACTCTGACTCATGACTTACCAAGGCAGTGTTTCCTGGTACAAAATCATCAGTGAGCTTTCCAGATGATGACAGTTTTTGTTTCTGTTCTATCTCTCTCTCAAATATGAGCAATTCCCATGGAGTTGGGTGAGAGATAGTTTGTCCAAATTTGCACTGGAGCGTAGGACAATAGTATATGTGTCCCATCTCTCAGGCAGTGATCTGAGAAATCTGTTATTCATCTGGCTGTTTGTGTACTCATGTTTGACCATTTTTAATTCAGAGATCAAACAAGAGAACCGCTCAAACTGTTGAGTCAGTGTCTCACCCTTCCTATGAGAGAATGTCTCATATTGTTGGGCAAGGATTTCTCTATTATTTGCCAAGAACTCATCTGTTCCTCCAAATTGTTCTTTTAAGGCATTCCAGAGGTCATGGGAAGTTTCATAATGCATTATCCCAGAATAGATTTCATTGGGCAGTGCCATGGCCAGAATTCCATGGGCTTTTGCATCAATCTCAAACAATTCTTATCCTCATCTGAGTATTGCTCCCTCCTCTTCGGAACCATTTGATTGGTTTCTGGGTTATTCACCATAGGCTTGTGTGGACCATGTACCACTGATGTCCAACAACCTGAGCTGTTAACAGACAGGTGATGGAGCATTCGTCGTTGCCATATGTTGTACTCATTCCTAACCAGCATCAGAGGCTTGGTTGAGGAACCAGTATTGTTAGGATCATTGGAAGGAGTAGTCATTTTAGGTCCAAATACAATTTAATTCAAGCTTTTAAAAGATTTTACACAGACCACAATAGACACAATGAAAACCAAGAATAAATCTCAGGATGAATGACCAAAAACACAGAAAATTCAATCTCTATAACCGTTTCTTGCAACAATGCTAATTCAATCAAACTTGAATCTTGGATAGCAATTTCAATGATCAATTATTAGATCGATCAATGATGAACCGGCTCTGATACCATTTGACAGGATCAGTGATCTCAAGTTTGATGGATTAGAGTGTAACGCAGCGGAATAAGAACAAGAATTAGACAAATTATAGCAAGAATTTGATATTCGTATGCATTATGAACAAATACGGTTGTAAAGAGAGAATATATTTCTGTGAGAAGGAATGTTTCAATAATATCAAATGTTTCTGCTCAATCATTCACAATTAAATAAGGTTGACACTCCTTATATAGAGTGCAATCACTACTGATGTCACGGGATAGTGACATCTGGCAGATTTGTTACAAAAATAACTAAAACTTAACAAACTACTGAAATGTTCACAACAACTAAGAACATATCAGAGTGCTAAGTATAAAACATAAAACTACTGAAACTACAACGACTGAAGAACAAGCTCTTCAGTCGTTTTACAAAACTACAGAAAGGAAAACATAAAACTACTGAAAGAAAACCGTCACAACTACTGAAGAAGACCTCTTCAGCTATTGTGACAACGACTGATACTTGGTCTTTAGCACTTGTCTTCAGACTTTGTCTTCAGCACTTGTGTCTTCAGACTTTGTCTTCAGCATTTGTCTTCAAACTTTGTCTTCAGCACTTGTGTCTTCAAACTTTGTCTTCAGCACTTGTGTCTTCAGACTTTGTCTTCAGCTGTTGTGGACTTCAGCAGTTGTTGTGATGTTTGTGGGACTTAAGGTTTTTCTGATCCGGCTCATTGGTTCTTTTGGTCCAACAGTTATGTTGAAAGTCTCACATTGGAAAGGTATCAATCTATTCAGAAAGCAAGGAAAGTTGAGCCCAACGTACATAGGACGTTTCCGAATCATTGCTCGAGTAGGAAAGGCGGCGTATAGACTAGAGTTACCAGATGAGTTATGTGGGATTCACCCGACATTCGATGTATCTCATCTGAGAAAGTGTTTAGAAGACAAGGATATGATTGTACCACTGGAGGATATCGAGGTAGATGAACTGCTCAATTATGTGGAGCAACCAGTTGTGATTATTTATCGTAAAGAGAAGAGGTCAAATAATAAAGTGGTTCATCTTGTGTGTGTACAGTGTAATCACAGGAGGGGATCTGAGTATACGTAGGAGACTGAAGAGGAAATGAGACAACATTACCCACGATTGTTTGAGGAATAACAGGTTTCGGGGACGAAACCTAAATTAGGGGGTGGACTTGAAACACCCAGTTATTCTTTTAAAGTAAGAAACGAAAGAATAAAGTGAATAAAAAGAAGGAAACACCATTTTACCCAAGTTGAGGGGTAAAAAGTGTCAAAAGGACAAAATGTTTAAAAAGTTGGTGAATAAAGCAACATGGCTGCCCATGTTGCCTATTCACATCAACTCTCAGGTTTTGAAGAGAAAGAGAAAAAGAAGGCTAAACTTCAATTATTTGAAGAACAAGAGTAGAAGTTTGGATTCAAGATAAGAATTCATGATAGTGCCAATGCCTAGAAATGACTAAGTGTTGCCCATGCGCCCTGGTAGTGCCAATGCGCCTGAAAGTTGCCCATGCGCCAAAGTGTTCCCCATGCGCCCGAAAGGCCATGCACCGGCATAGGGCTCATGCACCTGCATAGTGCTTATGCGCCTGCATAGTGCTCATGCGCCTAAAGACTTAGAAATATTTTCTGATTTTGGGGAAAGACAAATGTAGGATTTGACTTGGAGGTTCCTAGGCGTTATGTAAGTTGACTTCTTGAAGTCATAGATGACATATTGGACGATGTATGATGATGATAATGATGTGTATAATTGATGCTTATGCATTTTGGTATGTATGATGAATGTTATGTATGTATGATAGTGCCTTGTATGGTGATGCCTTGTATGGTTATGTTTATGTTCCTTGTTAAGTATGGTTATTTTCCCGTTGCTTTACGTTGAATGTTAATGAAATCAAAAGTATTATGTAACATAAAGTGGAATATAATGAAAAGAGAAACGAAATAAAAGAATGCCTGCATTAATGAATGAATGTAAGTATGAAAGTCTTGCAAGCAACGCATGGAGGTTCACACCCAATGAAGGGTGTTAGCTCAACTGTGTGCGGATTAGCTGCCCCAGAACGATGCATACTGGGGTCCAATCCTTATGATTGACCATGTGTATGGGATCCTTGTCGCTTGCTCCAGGTACTGGAGTCAGCTTCGTGCATAATGTTCGCGGTCTATGAAAGACCTCAAGCCCAGTAACCGGCTTCGTACACAATGTTCGAGGTATAGCATATGGCATTGATCAGGAATGAAAGAGAAAAGATAAGTGATGCATGTACTTGCCTTAGGTACTAGAGTCCGCTTTGTGCACAATATTCGAGGTCTATGAAAGACCTCAGGCCCAGTAACCAGCTTCGTGCACAATGTTCCTAGACCTAGAGGTTCCTAGACCATATATGATGTGTCGGTACATTCAACACACTAGATGAGGAGACCTCATTGGTGATTTAAATTCAAATTAAGTTGTTCAAATTGTTGTGGGTTCCCATCTTATCACTAATTAACACAATCAACGCATTTCCAATAACGGGTGACGCGCAAATAAATGCCACAAATGTCTGCGGATGACCATAAAAAGATCAAAGCACGAAAAAATGTTAAGCGCAATCAAGCTAATGACAAATGTTGTTGGTACGTTATATGAAAAAATAAAAATAAATGCTCCAACAAGAAGATAGGTTGTGTGCCTCGCTACTGTGCGGTGGCACTGACCTGAGGATAAGCATAACCTAGATATTCTAGAATTTATTATTGTTTGCGCCTTTCTACTGTGCGATGGTACTGACCTGAGGCTAGGCATCTCTTTGAAAGCTCTTAGAACAGTTTCTTCTTGTCAAATACCCGTAGACTGCTCAAAAATCTCATTAGGAATGTTGATTACCATATAAGTGTGGGATCCATAAATGCTTGTTGAAATAATCAACCTAATGTGTCACCAATCTGTGTCAAAAATCTGTTTATGGATTTAAGAGGACAATCACACTGGCAATCATCGTGGCTGTAACTCTTGACAGTCAAAATCAATGTCTGCATCTTATAGCTCTAGTATGATTTCCTAAACTTGTTGTTGACTCTCGGTCAAAACAAGAATCGAGCATCGAAATGTTTTGTCAAAATGTCCCAAATGATTTTGATAAACCTGTATGATTCCATAATGAATCTCTCCAGAAATGATCAAATTAACTTGAAGTTATGCTACCTAGGAAGATAAATCGGTTAGACACACTTCTAAAGATTTCAATCCATCTCCAATTAAAAATACAAAAATATATCTTGTTTTTTTAATTTCAAGTTGTTTTATTTAATTTTTAGTCATTTTTTAGGTAAAAGTCAGACTATACATTTGGATTCAATCTGTGAATCACTCACTAAAAGTGGTCACGTCTGAGGTGACCAATCGGGTTTTTGAATTAAAAGGATCACGTCTGAGGTGATCAAACATTTTATCAATTCAAAAGGTCATGTCTGAGATGATCATCGGTCATAATGTCGTATCAATAGTTAAACGTGTATGCTTGAAAGTGTACGAGGTCAAACACATAAGTATGAACCAGTCGCACGATTGAATCATGAGTATGAGCCAATCGTACGATTGAACCATAAGTATGGACCAGTCGCCTGATTGGATCATAAGCATGGAACAATCCATGCGATTGGATCACCAGAATGAACCAATCGCACGAATGGATGAGACCGTATGAGCCAGTCGCACGACTGAACCCCAGTCGCACGAATGTAGCATGCGAATGGGCCAAGTCGCACGACTGAATGTTAACTCAGTATAAATAGAGGGGAGTCAGTCATATTTGTAACACCTTAAATCGCTCGCCCTTCATACGCATGAACATACCAATACTCTGCCCAAATTTCATTTGATTGGTTTTACCTATTGATTGCGATACTAACTATTACTATCTTCATATACAGGTAATGTGAGACCGAAATCAACAACAATGCTCGGTTTAATCAACCCTAAGGACTGAAATCATTCAAAACAAGAACTTTGAACAACTCCTTAAATTAAACCACTTAAATGGACATAATCGTTGTTTTAAAGAACACTAGGTGTTATTTTGAGTTTCTGCGAGTCTAATCACAACGTTTAACATCAAGTTTTGACCAAGATTTGAATTTAAAGTGTCGAACAGAGCTTTATGCGAATGGACATGCTAATGAACTTCAATCACATGATTGAGCTAGGCGTATGACTCAATCGCATGAATGAACCATGCGTATGAGTTCAGTTGCACGATTGGCTCAACTGCATGGCATAGCATATGACTAAGCTCAGTCGCAGGCTCAATTGTACGACTGAGCTAAATCATACGACTAAGACTCAGTCGTATTGTCCATTCGCATGACTAAACAAAATGAACCATGTTCTTTAAGAGTCAAATGTCACCATTTACACAAATCTAACGTATATGTGTCTTGTGTTACAGAAACATGGCTAACAGATGGACCATGAGCACCAAGCACAACATCTGTGCTCATCTTGATTCTACATCCCGGAACGCTTCTGAGTTCACTAGGATTATTGCCTTTTGCGCAGATTGAGGATTTTCAAGGCCATCTCTACACCATGCACACCGTATAGATCTATTCAGTAGGCTTTCTGGGAAAGTGCTATAGTTGACAGGTCCCTTGAGCCCCACTGTATCCGGAGCTCTATCTTCAGAAAAGAGATTGTGATTAGCGAAGATGATGTGAGGAGGGTCTTGGACCTGGGTGAGGACGGAGCCTACCTAACCAACCTGCATCCCTTGGTTGTTCGGGGATGTTTTCTTCGGATCAAGTACGTTGGTGACATCAATGCGCTAGTGCTCAACAAGAGAATCATGTGTCCCCAATTCAAGTACATGGCCCACGTCATCCTTAAGCGTACAGCCTTAAGGAAAGGAGGCTTTAATGAGATGTCGAACCAAATCCTAACAAATGAATTAGCGAGTATAGCAGCGGAATTCTAACAATGAATTAGCCAATTCACAAGAATGAAACGATATTCAATGAAGAACAACGACGGTTATAGAAAGGGAAAGTTCTGCAAATATATTTCACTCAATATTCGCTTTCGTGGTAACGGAATGTCACAATTACAATTAGGTCGACACCTCTTATATAAGATATGTGACGTCTGCTGATGTCACTTGATAGTGACATCTAACAGAATTATTACAACTGAAACACAACTACTGAAGATGTCAAAACAGCTGACATCTCCTTACAAAAATACTAAGTGCGGGTTATCAGTTATTATAACTACTGAAAAACATAAAACTACTGAAACTACAACGACTGAAGAAAAAGCTCTTCAGTCGTTTTACAAAACTACTAAAAGTAAAAACATAAAACTACTGATATCACAACTACTGAAGAAGTACTCTTCAGCTGTTGTGACAAACTACTGAAACTTCAGTACTTGATCTTCAGACTTGAACTTCAGACGTTTCATCAGCTGATGACTTCAGTAGATATCTTCAGCTGATGTCTTCAGTCTTTGTCTTCAGACTTTGTACATCAGTTGTTGATCTTCAGCACTTGTAAACTCTTCAGCTGTTGTACTTCAGTACTTTGGTCTTCAGCTTCAGCACTTGATCTTCAGCTGTTGGAGTTTTCAGCACTTGTCGAACTGCTGATGAAGCCCTCAGCAGTTGTTGTGATATCATGTGGGACTTAGAGGTTTTCTGATCTTGGCTCATTGGTTCTTTTGGTCCAACAAACTCCCCCTGAACCAATACAGCCAAAACCTCTAATTTATTTATTTTCCCACTTATTGTTGGCAAAAAGGTTGGTCTTTTTCCTTCTTGATCAGTAGAGAAGATGACCCATATAAGCTCCGGCCTGGGAAGAAATCTCAGATATTTGTTTGGCAAGATATGAATGGGAACTCTGTTTTGGGGAACTGGACACAGAGTTGTTATCCCATTCATGAGATCTACTTCCGTGTATAAGCCTGTAGGATTCTCTGGTGTATGCTCTGAGAAACATGATTTGTTCTTCCATCAAACAATCCTTCTCGCCCATACAACTCTGAGATGTACTTGGCATGTTTGCCATTTTTGAGCTCAACTGTTGTAATCTGTCTGTATGCAAACTCATCAGGATGAGTCCCTTCAAGTAACAGACGGAGCTCATTTTGTTTGAAGTTCTCAAGCCTCTTGTAGACTAACCCCTTTTTAATAATTATGTTCTCTAACATCTTTTGGGGTGGTTGTTTAGTCTTATAGGCCTTCTGGAAGTCTTCGACAATCTCCCAGGGTGATACTACAAGGGCCACTGTGATCTCTTCATCTACGATCCTTTGACTTGGCCCTTGTATCTCGAAGGAATATCTTTCTTTACAATCCTGTGAGCCACCCTAGGATCAGGCCATACTCTCACCTTTTCCTTCTGATATTGAAATGTGTTGGCGAGAGTGTACAACCTCAGAGCTTCTTTCTTCATATTAATATTGATGACGAAGCAGCATAAGTTTTGTCAATGCTTTTCAGCATTTCATCATCATGAAGCTTTTGCTACTGTTCTTCTTCAATCTTTACTCTCACAGCATCCATCTGTGAGGTGGGAGTGATGGGCATGGTTTGGCTTTCGCCAATGTTAGAACTGCAGACAGAGGCAGCCTATCTTCTTCCACATCATCCTCTTCTTCTTCTTCTTCTTCTATCCTCAGCACCCTTCTCCTCCTTCTAGGTGCATCACTGGATGATGGTTTAGATGGTAAGGGAGTTGGTTTTGTGGGTTGTGATTGTGGTTGTTTGGATTTGGGCTTTGAGATTGGTTTGGAGATTTGAGGGGTAGGTTGTTTTTGAGTGGGTGGAAGGGAAGGTTGTTCCAGCATTTTGGTTGTGAGTTTAGCTTTTGTAAGTCTTGCCATTTCAAACCTTTTTCCAGCCCCAGCCTCATCAAGGGCTTCAATGATAATCCCCTTATGGAATTGCTCAGACAGACAGATTCTAGTGGCTATAGCCAGAATACTGTCTCTGGTCCATGCACGAATCTCCATCAAAGATCTTCCTAAGTATTTGGCAATGAAACGAATCATGATCTCCAATCTCTCCTTTTCCAGTACATCATACCCAGCCCATCTGGTTTGAATCTCCTCCACTTCCAACTTCCTGATCTCACTATCTAATGTGGCTGTATCAAAACCTTGCTTGAAGAGTTGCTTAATGATTTTATCCATGGATCGGCTGTGTGTGTCATCTGCATCTTTTACCAGCTCTTCCAAGGATTTTTCTTCAGCAGTAGGTTGATCATCAGCACTTTTCTTCTTTTGTAGGTGATCAGTTGTTGTTGCTTTTCTTTTTCCAACTCCTGGATTTGCTCTTGTGCCTTCTCATCCTCAGGTCTTTTCCTCTTCTTTTCTTTCACTACAGTATTCTCCCCCTTTTTGGATGCATTGGAGACAGGGGTTTGTACCTCAGAAAGTTTCTTGAGCATAGCGTTATCAATCAGTGGTTGTAGAGTTGAGGAAATCCTCTCATCAATGGCTTTAGTAACAATTTCATTGATGATGGGAGTGATGAGAGGTATGGATTGTTGGAATACAGCAACCATCTGCTCTGGGGGGTTCTGTCCCGAAGAGATAGTGTCAAAAGCAGAAGCTGGAGGCTCTGTGAAGTGAAAGGGTAAAGTGTTTGGGGAACCTTCAACCGAAGGTGCCATCTGTGGGTTGGTGGAGGCAGATGGTCTTTGTTCCTTAGAAGTTTTGGCAAGCAGCTCTTTGAGTCTGCTACCTCCTCCTCCAGGATGGTGTTTTGGGCGATTACATCGTAAAAGAAGCCCAGGTCATCATCAGTAGATACTGAATCACCTGACCTCCTGATAGGATCAGGATGAACATGCACTGAGTGTAGCTCAGTTGTAGCATGTGCCCCTTTGTCTTGGAACTGGGGACTTCCTGCCTCAGGACTATGTCCGTCATCAGCAGTTGCCTCTGGTAAGGTCTTAGTAATGGTACCAACTACAACCTGATCATATGCTGGCGCAAGAGAAGTGGCAGCCTCACCAGAAGGTCCAATCTCCATTGCTACACTAGGAGAAGGAACATTGTAACCCCTATGCTGTGGGTTCTCAATGCACTTTGGTCCTCCCCTCAATGGTAGAGGTGTTCCCAGTAGTAATTGGTATCTGGGGAGGGGGTGAGGAGTGCAACTGAGTCAGCACTTGTGCAACAAGCAATGTAGGACTTTGGGGGGCGGTTGCATGGGGTGAAGGGTAGAAGCAGTGTGCACCTGGGGAGGAAGGTGCTCTTCAATGGCAATCTCCTCAAGTGAGGAAGATCCCAGATGTGTGGGTACCCCTTGTGTGGTTGCTGCAGGCTCCTGTTGAGAGGAATCCTGAGCGGCTATGGCTGGAAGAGTCCTTATATCCACTAGGGGGTTATAACGAGTGGATATAGCCTGCGTTTGTGTTGCAGGGGCATCCTCAAGGGACTCATTTCCTGAGTAGCCTTTTGGTTTTCTTTTAGTTGGTTTGGTGGGGACTTTTGATTTGGAGGTGGTGGCTGGGGTTCCAGCTGCGTGGGTTTGCGCAGCTTGGCAGCCATTTTGAGTGATTGGTCAGAGTTTGCCGGGAGTATACTTCAGGCAAAACAGCCATAGCAGGGACTCCCAGGCCACCAAGTCCCTCAGCTTGAAGCTGGTTTGTAATTATGGCCACTATGAACCGCGGATATAATATCCAACGGTTAGCAGTTTGTTTTTGGGCCATATCCTTGAGCTCTGAAAATATTATTTGTGAAAAACTTAAAGGTTGTTGCTCAAGAATAGAGTACATTACCTGCTGCCACTTTGTAGACATTTGATCCCAAGACGAAGTCTTAGGAGCCAAACAGACATTTACCATGTGAAAGATTAGACGTTCAGCATCATGGAAATGTTTCTTCAGTATGGTGGAGGCACTAAGGTTTCCCTGATATCCATGGTGGGCAAAGGATAAATCAGTTGTGCCCTTTGGATATCCAGCAGGAGAAGTGGCATCATCCAGGCATTATCGAAGGCCGTTTTGTAAGGTGATTGGACCATAAGATCAATAGCATTATCGAACTTAGCCCAGAATGGCGATTTGGTGAGGTAAGCTACACAGTTGTGTCGCGGTTTGAGTTGCATGGACGCCATTTAGGAGAGAGAAGTTTTGGAGAGATGAACGTTAGGTTTGAAGAAGATGAAGCTCTGAAGGATTAGGCCAGGGATATTTATAGGGTACGGGTTAGAAAACGACTGAAGGATTTGGTGTTAGTCATCAGTAGTTTTAAACGACTGTTGACATGGTATTACCCTTTCAGACGTTGAAACAGCTGAAGTCGTGGTGTTAGGCATCAGTAGTTAGAAAACTACTGAAAGCCATGGTTTTGACTTCAGATGATGAAACAACTGAGGACTTGGTGTTTGTCATCAGTAGTGTGAAACTATTGAAGACAGTGGTTTTGTCATCAGTTGTTGTAAACAGCTGAAGACTTGGTGTTAGTCATCAGTAGTTATAAAAACTACTCAAGACATGGTTTTGCTTGAGTTGTTAGAATGAAACAGCAGTTGGAGAAACAACTGAAGAGAAAGTTCTCTTCAGTAGTTTTCGTCAATTCATAGCCTTTCAGCTGTTTCATACTGTCCTCAACACTTACTCATCAGACTTTGCATTTGCTTTTCAGGTGTTTCATTGGACGTCAGTACTTATCTGTTGTACTGATTTCAGTAGTTGTAACTACATCAGTAGTTGTAACTACATCAGTAGTTTGGAACAGATAAAGTACTTCAGTACTTGTGAGGCATTAACCATCAGTAGTTATAAAAACTACTGTAGGTGAAAGGACTCATCAGTACTTATATGTGACATGGTTACCAATGATCACCAGTAATTATTACTGAAATCATCAGTAGTTGTCACTTATTCTAGCTGCAGCATACCAAGCCTTAACACAAGTTTTGGAAAGTAGAACTATCCAAAGGCTTCGTAAAAATATGCAAGCTCATCAGCACTAGGCACAAACTTAGGATCAATCAGACCTTTTTCAAAGCAATCCCGAATAAAATGATGTCTGATCTCTATATGTTTGGTCCTAGAGTGCTGGACAGGATTTTTGACAATACACAGAGCTGAAGCACTATCCATTAATAATGGAGTCTTAGTCTCTGTAATGCCATAATCCAGAAGTTGGTTCTGAAGCCAGAGTACTTGAGAAGTACAACTTGCAGCAGCAATGTACTCGGCCTCAGCAGTTGATGTAGCAACAGATGTTGTTTCTTACTCTGCCAAGAAATCAAACAGTTGCCTAGGAATTGACAACCACCAGAAGTTGACTTTCTAGTTAACTTGCACCCTGTATAGTCACTATCTGAAAAAGCAACTAATTTACAAGAGTGTCCAGTGGAATACCATAAACTCAGAGATTGTGTACCTTGCAAATATCTAAAGATTCTCTTGACTGCAATCAAATGAGACTCTTTAGGAGCAGCCTGAAATCTAGCACAAACACATGTAGCAAACATAATATCTGGTCTAGAAGCTGTTAAATACATCAAGTACCCGATCATACATCTGTAAAGTGTTTCATCAACAACTTTTTCTGATCAGCATCCAGTTGTGTGGTTGCACATGGGAGTAGAACAGGGCTTACAGTTTTGTAAATCAAACTTATTCAAAAGATCTTTTGTATATTTTGACTGATGAATAAAGGTTCCATCAGCCTTTTGTTTAATTTGCAAGCCTAGAAAGAACTGTAATTCTCCCATTGCACTCATTTCAAACCTCTTTTTCATTAATGTTGTAAAATCATCACACAACTGGGGATCAGAGGATGCAAAAATGATATCATCAACATAAATCTGAACAAGTAGCTTATGCTGAGCCACCTTCTTAATAAACAAAGTTTTATCAATGGAGCCTCTAGTGAAATTATTCTTAAGAAGAAAAGTAGAAAGTGTCTCATACCAGGCTCTAGGAGCTTGTTTCAACCCATAAAGAGCCTTATCAAGTTTATACACCCATTCAGGATGTTTATTATCCTGAAGCCTGGGTTGGCACACATAAACTTCTTCCTTTATGTTACCATATAAAAATGCACTTTTGACATCCATTTGAAAAACTTTAAGATTGTGGAATGCGGCATAGGCTAAAAACAATCTGATTGCCTCTAGTCTGGCTACAGGGGCAAAGGTTTCATCATAGTCAATACCTTCTTCTTGTGAAAACCCCTGTACAACCAGTCTAGCCTTGTTCTTAACAATAAGCCCATTTTCATCAGTTTTATTCCTAAACACCCATTTAGTGTCTATTGCACACTTACCTGGGGCAAGAGGAACCAGTTCCCACACTTGCTGTTTCTTGAACTGAAGTAGCTCAAGCTGCATAGCTTCAACCCATCCATTGTCTCAAAGCAACATGGTAGATCTTTGGCTCTAGCTGACTGATGAAGAGAGCATAGAAGCAGAAGTTAGACAATTGACTTCTTGTTGAAACACCAGCATTGATATCACCAATAATCTGAGACATGGGGTGATTCTTCAGTTCTTGATAAACAATGAGATCTGTGCAAGTGTTTGTAGAACTTCAGCAGTAGCAGATGTGGATGCAGACTCTTGAAACAAGAAGTAGATGGTAACTCAAAAGATGTAGAGGAAACAGAGATCTCATCAGCATTTGTTGTGGATGGAACTGCTGAAGCTACAGGAACATCAAATTTAGCAGACACAGGTAGTTGGTCGCTAAACATGAATAGGTGAGTATTGATATTATCATCATCATCATCAATACCACCAGGTGGAAGACATGCTGCAGAAGATGATTTATCCACAGGATCTGCAACAGCTGGAGGTTGATAAGGAACATATTGCAGTATGTCCAAATCAAACAACTCCCAGGTTTTGTGGAATCTTGTCCAAAGGAGATTCATTAAACTTCACATGCAAAGTCTCTCAACTATCTTTGTTCTGCAGTTGAAGACTATGTATGCCTTGCAAGTAGATGAATAACCAACAAAATACCCTGCATCCACCTTAGGATCAAATTTATGGAGTTGATCCTTTGTGTTGAGAATAAAACAGGGACACCCAAATACTTTGAAAAATGAAATTAGAGGGGCCAAGTGATGGAGAACTTCATATGGAGTCTTCATCAACCTCTGATTTACTAAGACCCTATTCTGCACATAGGAAGCTGTGTTAACAGCTTCAGCCCAAAAGGTCAGTGGCAAACCAGAGTCAGCCAGCATGGACCTTGCAGCTTCAATTAGGGTCCTGTTCTTTCTCTCCACTACTCCATTTTGTTCTGGAGTCCTTGGGATGCTAAACTGCCTTTTGATTCCCTTTGAAAGATAGAAGTCATCAAGTGTATGGTTTCTGAATTCAGTTCCATTGTCACTCCTAATACACTTGACTGGAAGGGAATACTGCTTTTCAATATACAACACAAAGTGAATAATCTTCTGAGCAACTTCATCCTTTGAATGTAGAAAGAAAGTCCATACAAATCTGGAGTAATCATCCACAATTACCAGACAGTATTTCTTCTTTGCCATGCTCATTACTCTCACAGGACCAAATAGATCCATATGCAGTAATTGCAAGCAGGCAGTGGACGTAGGCTCTTCAATAGGAGGGAATGAGACTTTGTGCTGTTTTCCTTTTAAACAAGCAGTGCAGGTTTCATCACAGTGGAACTCCTTTATTGGTAAGCCTCTAACTAAACTATTGTGGATAAGCTAATTCATGTTTTTGAAATTAACATGACCCAGCCTTCTGTGCCACAGTTTAGATTCTTGAGAAGAGGCTTTGGAAAATAGGCAAGGATTGCCTCTGAGATCTATTTCTTGGAAAGATCTAAGGCATACACTCTTCCTGTCCTGTTGGCTCTCAGGAGAGTGTGATCATCCAACACCTTATCAATCAAGTGCAGAACTTTGGATGACAGAATCCTACAGTTCTGACTGGTGAAAAGAGCAACATGGCCTTATCACACATTTGACTGACACTCAAGATATTGTACTTGAGATTTTCCACATGATTAACATCATCAAACTTTATTTCTCCATTGGAGACAAAGCCATTTCCAATGATGTAACCCCTAGCATCATTGCCAAAAGAAACAAACCCCTTCTTTCCTTGAGAGTAGTCATGAAGAAGAGAGCTGTTCCCAGTCATGTGAATAGATCCCCCACTGTCTACATACCAGATGCTACTTTGGCATGTTGGAGAACCCTGCAATAATAAACAATCAGTTAGTTTTGGAGACCCAAACCTTTTTGGTTTTGGGCCTGATCTCATCAACAGATGGTAAACTAACAGGTTTATTGGAAACAATAGCCTGAGAGGAAGAAGATGGTGAAGAAGAGGAATCCTTTGGCTTGAACCTCCTTTTCTGTGGTTTCAACATAGGAGCATCTAATTGGTTAACTCTTCCCAATAGATATTGAACCATCATAACCAGCTGTGTCTGATTTTGTGATAAAGCTTTCAGCTCATCAGACACATTGCCAGTCGAGTTTGATAAGTTCCTATGTTGCACCTTCTTCTTCTGAGCAATCTCAGCTGTTACCTGTTTAACCCCTTCCTTTTTGGATTTCTTTGTGGACTTAAGGGTTGCAGGATTTGATGTTGCTCATACAAATGTGGTCTCAAACTCAGTTTTCATTTTTCATTTTTCTCTTTAATTTCCTCTTTATGTTTGAGTTTGGAACCTCTTTTGTACCAGCAATCATCTGTAAGATGATTGAACAAACCACATACTTCACATGGTTTCTTCTTCATCTTATGTTGATCATCAACTAAAGAGGGTGAAGCAACTGAAGACTTGCTCTTCAGTGCTTTGGAAGCATTGTTTGCTTTCTTGACTTCCTCTTTAGTAGTCTTTAACTCTTTCTACTGACAGTTTTCTTCTTTTCAGTACTGGCAGTAGTTGGCGTTTGAACTTCAGGTGTAAATCCTGCTCTCTAGTCCTTTCAGGACTTTTAGAATTAACTCCTGATTTGATCAACTCATTGATCATGTGAGTGTCAGCAGTGGAACCATCAACATCAGCTGATAGGTTCTGAGAGGGCCTGGTGCTGACTTACTACTTCTGATTGTGCTGTATGAGAAAGTAGATCACATGAAGAAATGGATTGGTTATTACTCTCACCATCAGATTCTACCTCTGCTCTGGGAGTAAAATCTGTAGGTGGAGCAGTGTGATTGTAAGCAATGCCAAACTTCACATTGGAAGCAGATTGCTTACTAAGAAGCATTTCAAAACCTTTGCATGATTGTACCCATCTATCACACTCTACCTGGGTGACTGCAAGGGTTTCTTTGAGATCTTTATACTTCTCTAGAAGTATCTCTTCCCTAGCCTTATCATCAGTTATTTGGCATTTAAGTTTGTAAATCTCATCATTCTTATCATTAAGCACAGACTCAAATTCAGCTTTGCTTTTGGAAATTATTTGTTCTAGCTCAATGTTCTTGTTGATTAAAGCTACATTTGCTTCTCTAATAGATGCAAATGCTGCTATGCATGTTTCAGAACATAATTTGGCTTTTGCCTCAGAGGATACCTGTGATACCTTTGATGTAGAGGCATTAGTGAATGAAGTATCAGCAGAATCCAAAGCCATAAGAGCTAGATTTCCAAAGGGACTTTCACCACCATGTTGACCAGCACCTGAGAACAGTTGTTCATGACCAGACAAGTCATCTGGTAAACTGCTCCAGTCAACAACTCCTAGGGTGAAGAAGCTGTGTTGTTGAGGTTGAGTTTGTTGATGAGATTGGGAAGGTTGTGGTTCAGGCAATGCTTGTGGTTGTTGTGCAATTAGAGCTTGAACAGGATTTGGTTGAGGCATATAATAGCAGGGATAAGGATATGACATTTGACCCTGGGGAACAAAGTATGCAGGAGATCTAGGATGTGAATGATGACCAGAACCAGCAGGATGTTGCCCTCTGTTTTGTGGACTAGTACTAGGAAAAGTCACAAAGGGTGCAGAAGAGTTAGATCCAGTTGATCTACACTCTCTTGCAAAGTGTCCTAGCCTTTGGCATTTGTGACACCTCAACTTACTCTTGTCAAAACCAACTTTGGTTTTGCCAGAGAGTCCAGGAAATTTCCTGCCAGTTCTCTTATAGAACTTCTGAGATCTGATATAATCAATGCCATTTGGCTCAGAATATCCATCTCTTCTAGATCATCATCAGCTATTCCTTTCAGATCACCCATAATGAAGCATAAATTGTCATTATTACTGCCAGAATGACTCTCAATACCAACAAATGCATGATCAGAACTATTTGAAGAGAAATCAATATGCTCATCATAATTGCTTTCAGATGCAGCATATTCTTACTCATGACCAACCAAGGCAGTATTCCCTGGTACAAAGTCATCAGTGAGCTTTCCTGATGAGGACAGTTTCCTCTTCTGCTCTATCTCTCTTTCGAATGTAAGCAGTTTCCCATGAAGTTGGGTGAGAGATAGGCCATCCAGATTTGCACTGGAGCATAGGACAATAGTGTATGTGTCCCATCTCTCAGGTAGTGATCTGAGGAACCTGTTGTTCATCTGGCTATTGGTGTATTCTGTTTCACCTTTTTCAGCTCAGAGATCAAGCAGGAAAAACGCTCAAACTGTTGAGTTAGTGTCTCACCCTTTCTATGAGAGAATGTCTCATATTGTTGGGCAAGGATTTATCTATGTTTGCTAAGACCTCATCTGTGCCACCGAATTGTTCCTTCAGGGCATTCCAGAGATCATGAGCAGTTTCATGATGCATAAGCCCTGAATAGATTCATTAGGCAGTGCCATGGCCAGAATTCCATGGGCTTTAGCATCAATCTCAAACAGTTTCCGATCTTCATCAGAGTATTGTTCCTTCTTCTTCGGAACCATTTGATTGGTTTCCGGATTTTTCACCATAGGCTTATGTGGTCCATGTACCACAGATGTCCAACAACTTGAACTGTTAACAGACAGGTGATGAAGCATTCTTCGTTGCCATATGTTATACTCGGTCCTAACCAGCATCGGAGGCTGGTTGAGGAACCGGTATTGTGAGGATCATTAGAAGGAGTAGTCATCTCAGATTCAATAAAATTCGATTAAGCTAAAACAGATTTAGAACAACACAACAACCAATTGAACCAAAAGAGATCTCAAAATAAATGAACGAAAGCGACAGAAATTCAATAATCTATAACCAGTTCTTGCGAATATGCTAATTCAATCAAACACAGATATCAATTAGCAGTTTCAATGATCAATTGTTAGATTGATCAATGATTAACCTGCTCTGATACCACTTGTTAGTCTCAGTGATCTACGTTTGATTGATTAGAGAGTATAGCAGCGGAATTCTAACAATGAATTAGCCAATTCACAAGAAGAAACGATATTCAATGAAGAACAACGACGGTTATACAAAGAGAAAGTTCTGCAAATATCTTTCATTCAATATTCGCTTTCGTGGTAACGGATGTCACAATTACAATTAGGTCGACACCTCTTATATAAGAGATGTGACGTCTGGATGTCACTTGATAGTGACATCTAACAGAATTATTACAACTGAAACACAACTACTGAAGATGTCAAAACAGCTGACATCTCCTTACAAAAATACTAAGTGTTATCAGTTATTATAACTACTGAAAAACATAAAACTACTGAAACTACAACGACTGAAGAACAAGCTCTTCAGTCGTTTTACAAAACTACTGAAAGTAAAAACATAAAACTATTGATATCACAACTACTGAAAAAGTACTCTTCAGCTGTTGTGACAAACTACTGAAACTTCAGTACTTGATATTCAGACTTGAACTTCAGACGTTTCATCAGCTGATGACTTCAGTAGATATCTTCAGCTGTTGTCTTCAGTCTTTGTCTTCAGACTTTGTACATCAGTTGTTGATCTTCAGCACTTGTAAACTCTTCAGCTGTTGAACTTCAGCACTTTAGCCTTTAGCTGTTGAAGTCTTCAGCACTTGATCTTCAGCTGTTGGAGTTTTCAGCACTTGTCGAACTGCTGATGAAGCCTTCAACAGTTGTTGTGATATCATGTGGGACTTAGAGGTTTTCTGATCTTGGCTCATTGGTTCTTTTGGTCCAACACTGAGCTTTTTAAAAGAAAGAAGAGAAAGAGCTGGAATGAGGGCAGGTAAATCTGAAGTCTAAAGGAGAAAGGAAGTTCATGCGCTGGGCAAGGAAAGGATTTGATGATGTACTGCCATCATTGAGGAAAGCAGTCAAGTACTCTGGTGTGCCAATGTGAAAAGGCCTTAGCAGCTGAAAGGGTGGTAATGGGACTTCCAATGAGGTAATTCAGGATATGTGTTCATCTGCTTGTAAATACGATTACGTGGGATCTATAAAGCTAATCGGTTATTATGAAATGAAAGGATTTAAAATGATTAATGTAACTTGAAACAATGAATAAAAATTTTGTTAAATTAAATGAGGCTATAAAAAAATGATCATTTAAAACGAATCGTGTTGGAAAGAATGTTGAGATTAACACTTTGACCGAGAGGTTGCCCTTGCTAAATTTGAAACAAGCAAGCTGCAGTTAAAGATAGATAAATGGACCATATCAAAATGAACATGATGATTTGTGTAAATCACAACAGGGAGCTAGGATTAAAACGGGATTGGGATATGAAAATGTAAAAGTTTATCCTCCGCCTAGTACACACTGTTATTCTCCTATGCATGTTCCTCATCCTTCTAATGATTTAATCAAAACAGATACTGACATATGTCTGTAGGTTTAGAGGGTTTAATTGTAAGCACGTTCATGAAGACTACGACTATGGACCAACTAGTGTGCTTGGATGCACTAGTATTAGTTCACCTCATTCTCGGTACTTTGTTTTAGATCATAAGTCTAGTTTAAATTTTGTTTTTGTTTCTAGTTCTTCTGTAACAGCCTCTGTAGTTTCATGTTCTCATGATGGTTCTATTTCATCTTTAAATTCAGTACTCTGTGGTGATGTCTTATGTTCTTGTGATGATAATGATGCAACTGATCTTTCTACAAAGTCGACCGAGCAAATTAAAACTAATTGTTTTGAAAAATTATTTTCTCATCCAATTTCATCTTTTACTTCATTAAATATGTCTTTATCAAATGAAAGAAGTACCACTTCATCTGAAACTAGCACCAGTGGAACCGGTTCTACTAGTGTGTTAGACGATCATTCATCTATTTTTGTAAATAATAATTCTTGTTCACGTAATCTTCGACCTCTTGGCATGTATGAGACATTTAGTGAAATTCATTCTAGCATATCTGAATGTGATGAGGAAATTACCATTGATCATATTCCAATCTCATCACATCACGGACCTGGACACAAACCTCACTGTTTTAGATGTGGTCAAGAGGACCATCTTGTTAAGAATTGTCCTACGTTGCTTCATGGTCATTTTAATAGGAACTATTTTGGAAATAAATTAAAAAAATTGGTTAATAATTTCTTTTGCAAAAAAATTGCTTCTTCTAAAGATAAATTTGTTTAATCTTGGGTTCCTATTTCACCTGGTTAACTTGTTTGCAACTTCATTTCAGGAGTCATCCACTAAGTTTGAAAACATCATGTGGCATGTAGATAGTGGATGCTCCAAACATATGACAGGCTGAAACACTTGCTGACCAGTTATCAGATTATAGATGGAGGATATATTGGTTTTGCTGGTGACAAAAAGGGTGGAAAGATGATTGGTCAAGGAGAAGTTACCAATGGTTCTTTAACTTTGGAGAAAGTCAACTATATTCCTGAGCTAGCATTCAATCTTCTGAGTGTTTCTCAAATCTACGATAAAGACATTCCAGTCTTGTTTAAATTCGATGAATGTCTATTTTTAAAATCAAAGATTGATATTCCAAGAAAACATGATACATATCTTGTTGATATGAGCTCCAACCTGTCAAAGTCTACTGCAACCTATCTTCTTTCTAAAGCTTCAACCTTTGAGTTTCTTTTATGGTATCGTCGATTGGGCCACATTAATTTTAAAATAATAAAAAATTAGTAAAAAACAATCTTGTTAGAGGACTCCCTTTAAATGATTTTTCTATGAATGAAAAATGTATGGCTTGTGCCAAAGGCAAACAACACAAGAAACCACATAAGCCCAAACTTGAAACAGCATATCATGTCCTCTCGAGTTGTTACATACTGATTTGGTTGGCCCAATTAGCATTAAATCTATTCTAAAAAATCTTTTTGCCTTGTTGTTACAGATGATTTCTCAAGTATTCATGGGTGAGATTTCTTGCAAACAAAGGAGAGTTTGCTGAAAATTGTAGAAGTTAATTCTTTCTATTGAGACAATCAGCAAGAGAAAGGTGCTGGATCTAAGAAGTGACAACGGAACTGAATTCAAAATTAGATTCTTGATTCATTCTGTGCTCAAAAGGGATTGTGAGACAATTTAGTGCTACCAGGACACCTCAACAAAATGGTGTAGCTGAACGAAAGAATCGCACTCTCATTGAAGCTTCGTTATCCATTATTTTTTGGGCTGAAGCCGTGAATTGTGCTTCATATGTTCTAAACCGAGTGTTGATTGTCAGGGACAAAATGAAGACTCCTTATGAACTTTTTCATAAGAGGAAACCTCTAGTTGACTTCTTTCGGCCATTTGCTTGCTCTTGCACTCTTCTGAATACTCAATCTCAAAAGACAAAGTTCGGTGCCGTGTCTGACGAGTGTTACTCTGTTGGTTACTCTTCTTCTCAAAACGCCTATCGCGTATATAACAAGAGAACTTGTATAGTTCAAGAGTCGTTCTATGTTGATTGGTAGGAGTCTAACTCTTCGGATGTGCGATCTGAACCAGCATGGTTCTTTGACTCTGATAGTGTGTTTAATTCGTTTAGTCTTCCAGTTTTTGATGATGGTGTGTCCATTCCAAATGTTCAAGCAAATAATATGTCCTCAACCCCATCTCTTGCTCATTCCACCTCTTCAGCAAATGATGCCACTTCAGTTGATGTTAGATCATCTTTTCTATCACTTGATCTATCACCAACACCTTTTTCTACTTCACAAACATCTATTTCACCACCAACATCTCTTCCTTCATCACCCACATCTATCCCATCACAACCTGTTCCATCCCTCTCACCCTCATCTAATCATTCACAATCTATGAACGAAACTTCTCCAACACTTTCTCTTTAAGCACAGACTTCAAAACTTTGAAAGATCATGCCCTTGATAATGTTATTGGTTCAATCACTGATGGTGTTCAGACGCAGAGTCAATCTGGTTTGATTAATATCTGCCTCTTCCCTTGCTTCATCTCTCAAACTATCTCGAAAAAAGTGCATGCCGCTCTACAGGACCCATGCGGGGGGGAGGGGGGGAGTCAATGCAATTGGAGCTTCAACAATACATAATGCTCAAAGTTTGGACCTTGGTTGACTTATCTCCTAACAAATGCCCAATTGGTACAAAATGGGTGTTCAAGAACAAACCTGATGATCGGGGTGTGGTGGTGCTTAACAAGTCTATACTAGTTGTGCAGGGTTTTGCTCAAGAAGATGGGATTGACTATACTGAAGTATTTGCTCCTATCGCCTGTCTGGAAGCAATCAGGATTTTTCTCGCTCATGCTGCTAATAAACAGTTCAAGGTCTATCAAATGGATGTCAAATGTGCTTTCCTTTACGAAGACATTGATAAGGACATATATGTGTGTGAACTACCGGGTTTTGAGGATCCTGACTTCCCTGATAAAGTCTTTAAGCTTGACAAGTCTCTGTATGGTCTTCATCAGGCTCCTAGGATCTGGTATGAGACACTGACTCAGTATCTCTTAAGCAATGGTTTCTCTCATGGGACCATCGATATGACTCTTTTCAAAAAGGAAGTGAATAGTGAAATGCTGCTTGTCCAAGTTTATGTTGATGATATTATTTTGGGCTCCACCAATTCACTGTTATGTCGGAGTTCGAAGAAGTGATGCGTAATCGTTTTGAAATGAGTATGATGCAACAAATGTGTTTTTTTATTGGATTACAAGTAGAACAAATGGATTAAGGCATTCTAATTCATCAGGAAAAGTATGTTAAAGAAATCTTGAAGAAATTCAAAATGGATGACGCTTCTCCTGAAAGGACTCCCTTTTCTTCTCAGACATTCTCACTCCTGATGAGAACGGGAAATCTGTTGATCCTCATCTCTATAGATCTATGATTGGTTCTCTCATGTATCTACGGCAAGTCGACCTAATATCACTTTTGCTGTAGGATATTGTGCTCGATATCAGTCGGCCCCAAAGGAGTCTCATGAGAAAGCTGTCAGGAGAATTTTTCCTTATCCCAAAGGCTCATCTCGTTTAGGTCTCATGGGAATTTTTATTTACATGCTTATTCTGACAGTGATTATAATGGTTGCAGGTTCAACAGAAAATTGGTGTCCAGAGGCCGTCAATACTTGGTAATTGTCTGGTGTCTTTGCAGAGCAAGAAACAGACCACTGTCTCTCTTTCTACAGGAGAAGCAGAATACATTGCTGCCTCTAGTTGTTGTTCCCAAGTCCTTTCGATACACACTAGATGATTGACTATGGAATTAATTTTCTCCACACGCCGTTGTTTTGTGACAACGTAGCTGCCATCAGAATCGCTAAAAATCCTATTCATCAATCTTGAACCAAGCACATCGAAACACGGATTCATGCAATTCGTGATGCACAAGAAAAGGGTTTTATCGATATTATTCCTATTGATACAAAAAATCAAAAGGCAAATCTTTTCACGAAAACTTTCGATAAACCTTGCTTTTATGAATTGATCTCTATGTTAGGGTTAATATCTTTTTAAACCTTCTTTCTTTTCTCACTTATAAATAAAAATAATAATAAATAAATAAATATTTATAATCTTTTATAATTATAATATTAATAATATTAACCTTTTAAAATAAAATTATGGCGGAGCATCTAAATAATCTAGGTGTTGATTTTGAAATGACGAGAATGATTTTATATCTTCCGGATATGTTCATTTTTGCATGATTGATACTTAAAAGAGAAATGATAGTGATTGATGTTGTTATCTAATTCACATCTTATTTTTTAAAATACATATAATGGTCAAACAAACAGGTTCTGTAACGATATGCATGATAAACTCAGCCTGACAAATAAACTAAACAGAAGCATTTCGATTTAAATTAAATCTTTGCTTAAGGTGTCTAGATTTTCGCGATCATTTTGGCCTGATCGGAAACTGAGTCCCAACAAAAAGTGGATTGAGAATTGATCTTATGGCTCATGTCCTGCACATCTGTGTCTTGTTCTTATACTAATCTCCTCTGTTGTATGGTGGTACTGACCTGGAGTGATGATCTCATCTGCTGTACGGTGGTACTGACCTAGAGCTCTCATCGGCACATGATTAAATGGTCATCTCCTTTGTTATACGTGAGTATAGACATGTAGCTCTCACCAATTTGATCTATGTTGTATCAAATCATCTAATGATGATTTCATATCTAAATGCAATATTCTAATAATAATCACTTGCACACTAATGCAAATGCCTTGCTCTCTAAAGATCGTTTCAAAGTTTCAAGAAATCCTGAGGTTGGGTAAGGGTTTTTGCCAAAATGATTGTGGGGTTCTAACATTCTAAACATTGAACCTTAACAAATCATCTGTTGCTTGTTGAAATAGATAGGGCTTGAGTTTAAGCGGACAAACATATTAGCAATCGTTATTGATCTGTTTAAGAATGTCAAAATCATTTAAGACTATGATTTGTTTCAGTCATCGGTATGATCTCATTGTCGGTCAATGATCTAATTAATCTCTGTGCTATACTTATCTTGGGGATGTGACCTCTGATCAATTTTGATCTCATTATCTTTTTAAAAAATTAAAAAATGGGTGATGTTAGCGAAACTATATCTTCGCTACTTGTTTCGCTGGAAGAAATTGCAATTTCGTTAAGCTTTTTCATCCAATAAGATGTGTGGTGAAAATACAATTTCGCTTAGCGAAACTATTATTTTATCTCGCAAAACTGTTTGCTACTTAGTCATTTTGCGAAATTATATCACACACTTTCGCACTTTCGTATCTTTTACACTCTTAGGGCATTACCGTGAACATCCATTTCGAAATCATGATTTTGTGTTGATGCTTATGATGGTTGGTTGTTTTATGTTCCCAAGTGAGTTTCAAACTTAGAAATTTATTTTATTCTTGTTAATAATAACACATTTTCAATTTATTTGACTGTGTCTCTTCGGTGTCTTCGCTGTTCATCCAGTGAAACTACTGATTATCTGACGAAACTGAACAAAAGTTCTTAATATTTCAGCGAAACTGTGAGGTTATTCCGTCCAAGCAAACTTATCAGTTTCACTGACCAAGCATCAGTTTTGCCCGCTATGAATGTAAGTTCTTATTGTTTCGCCTAGTCGAAACTATCTTTCTATTTGTGGGAATCTGATATGTTTTAGCTAGCGAAACTACACTTTCACCCACCGAAACTATGTCTCTTTCTGCGAAACTATACTTTCGGCTAGCAAATAGATCTGTTTTAATTCTTTTTTTATTTTTATTAACTATTCTTTATTCTTATTTAACTAATTTGGCCTCTTTCTCAGGTTCAAATGGCTAACTGAAAGTCCGATGAGAGAAATAACATCACTGCTATTCTGGATGATACACATCTAAAGCTATTGGGTTTAGAGATTGTATTAGATGGCTGCAAAGATCACCCGTAGCTTATGTTGTATATCATTCAACCACCATATATGATCTTCATATTAGAGATTTTCGGAGATCTACTGAGTATGATACACGAGGAAATACACAAAGAATTACTGCCAAAGTCTTAGATCATGAGGTGACCATTATTGCAGAGATTGTTTCGAGGATTTTGAGGCTAGAGGAGGATTCTGGTGAAGATATTTCTATGTCTGATTTAGAGGTATTCAAGGCATTCAGAAGCATGGGCTATAAGGGGCCAGCTTTTGGTTCATGAAAGGAGATCAAGAAGTCATTTCTGTCCAAGGAATGGAGTCATGTCTTCATCATGTGTCTTGATCACTGTAAAGGTGGATCAGACAGTCTAAATGTTGACTGGGCAAAAGCGATGGTGTTGTGTTACAGAGGAGAGAAGGCCAACATTGCTAAATTGATATTCGCCTGCATGGCTGAAAAGGTGATGGCCTTGAGAAGGATAAGTGGCTGTTGTATCCTCGTTTTCTTCAAATGATCTTTGATGACCTAATACCATATTTACCAAGACATGGAGAGGTGAAGAGGCTAGTACAAATGAATCCTTGTATCTTTGCTGATTGCTGTGCT
This sequence comes from Flaveria trinervia, assembly GCA_025506515.1. Lineage (NCBI taxonomy): Eukaryota > Viridiplantae > Streptophyta > Magnoliopsida > Asterales > Asteraceae > Flaveria > Flaveria trinervia. The sequence goes on from CM046441.1 coordinate 21,874,237, forward strand.
ATTCGCCACGATTTTAGTGGGAAGATCACCCATCTCTAGGAAACATGTACCCTCCAGAGAGAGGGAATTACATTAGATGGGTGGATGAATATGAGAATAAAAGAGCTGAAGAAACCAGGGCACAACAATCTCATGCAACCAAGAGAAAAAATATGCTAAGGAGAAAGATTATGATTTTGATGAAGACATAAATGAAAGAGCTGAAGAGATAAGGATAGAGAAGGAAAAGAGATCAAAGAAGAAAGCTGATACACCAGATTCAGAGTGGCGAACTAAACAGAGACATCAAGCATTCACTGAAAGGAGGAAGAAAGAGGAAATCTAGATGAAGATATGATCTGTAATCTTAATAGTTCTTTGGAAAATGAACCGAGTATGATAAAGACAAAGCTCACCAACCAAGAGATACGGGAGAAACAAAAAGATGAGATGATAGATGGAATGAAAAAGATGCTTGTGGATCAAAAACGTCTGCTGAAAAACTTGTTTGAAGAAATTGGCCAACTGAAAGCTGTAGCCGGCTTGCCTAATCAACTAGCTCAACCTGAGTTAGATGATTTGACTAATACATCAAAGTACCCGTTCTTTAACGTGGGTACTTCATCTAAGGCAGGAGAGGGCACGTCTGGTGCAGCAACTGATGATGTTGTAGATTATGAAATAAGAAATGAGGATGTAGGAAGGGAGAATGAAGAGGATATTTTAGAGGCTGGGTTTATAAACAGGGGTGTTGATGTTGAGAAGGATTTGGTTAGAGAAGAAGTGGTAAGGAGAAGTCTGTGGATTGAGATGGTGAGAAGGAAAGAGTTTAGTTGATGAAGAAGAGGATGATGAACAGCTTGTAGACTATGATTCTAAACCTGAGTTCTGTGAAGTTGATGAGAGACCGTTGATCTATGTAGCTAACAAAAGAGAGCTTGATGAGGATGTATTTGAAATGGATAAAGATGAGTGGTTTGTTAAGGAGAAGGAGGCTGAAGAACTGACCCCCTATTCTAACACATGGAAGGGTTAAGTAGGAAGAGGCTGATAAGCGGATCATAAGTTGGTGCTATAACCCCAGCCTTAAAATGTTCATGATAAAAAGAAGAGGGGGTGGAATCAGTTACTTGCATAAAAGGAAGGCTTTCAAGACCTTGCCTTAATAGGATCTAAGGCGACTGGCTACTTTGCCATTCCTAAAGGCAAATCTGAGTGAACGAGCCTCTTTACTAGAGAAAGAAATTCAAAACGGGCTAAATGATAATTTTGAGACTTTTGGTTTTATAAAGGCTAAGAGGAAACGTTCAAAAAAAGACAAGGACTAGGAACCGGGAAGGGAAGAATTGTACTAAGGGTGAAACCACCAAGGGCCGTAAACAGGGTTAGATTAGCAGATCCACTTCCCCAACCATTACAGAGCTTTCAAAAGTGGTTTTATGACAATAAAACGGGGGAGGCAGTCATTAGGGTGAAGAATGTTGCTGTGATTAAAATCTTTGATCCAATGGAACTATTTAGTTTCTATGATGAAGATCTGCTGGTACTTTGTGAGAATCATATCAAAGTAGGTGCAGGTGAGGAAACAAGGAAAGAAGGAAGTCTCTTTATGAATGTAGTAAACAAGATTAGAGGGGTGAGGGCAGAGGTGAAGAGTTTAGCCGAGAGAGTAAGGGCCCAAGATGACCTAAAGATGGATATACAAGATTTGGCCAAGCAGTTTGAGCGGGCAAGTGCTCATCCCAAAGGGGCTAGTGATGCAGGAGGAAGACATGGAAAATCATGTGCTGAGCTTCGGAGGAGTTGTTGTAGGAGATGCTGAAGATTAATATAGGCAACAAAGGTCACTGGAGTCGAAAAGACTAATCAAGCCGAGTGAAGGTGGTGAGTTCCAGCCTAGGGGGAGTATTGAAGATCATGTATGGGTTGGACTCACCTTAGTTTAGATTATTTACTTTTGATTGTAATAGGTCTTTTATTAGTTTCTTTTAGTATGTATTTAGTTTTATGTAATATTACAGTTCAGTGAAACTCTGAGCGAAACTACAGTCAGCTAATTAGTTAGCTCCGCGAAACTACTGTTTTTGTCGGGCGAAACTATAGTTTCGGTAGTACAGTTTCACGGGTAGTCTGCGAAACTATGACTGCTTTATATAGAATTGATCTTTTTCATTGTTGGGTAAGCTTGTGAAACTATGACTGCTTTATATAGAATTGATCTTTTTCATTGTTGGGTAAGCTTGCAAAAACTTAATCGGTTGTTATTATTCTGTTCAATCATCTTTGTTCATGTTGTTTAGTTAGTTTGTTGGATGTTGAACTATTCTTCATCTTATTTGCACTGTGTTAGGACCTGGTATTTGAACGAAATACCTAGTGATTAGCATGTAAACCAGATCAAATAGTGCGGAATCCTATTTGATTGGCGATCCAATCAGTGAGAACACACGAAGAATCAATAAAGAATTGAAACTAACGTTAGAAATCGATTGGGAATCGATCTAATGTGTTCTATGAACTTGGAGAACGAATTGGGAGGCTTCTGGATGGCTAGGGTACGTCTAGAGTCGTAATAGAATGAATTCTCTTTTTTTTCCACGAATTGGGTTGTATTTATAGGTTAGTATTGTTCATTCGTGTGACTGAACTATTAGTATGATTCAGTCGTGCGATTGAACCATGCAGTTGATCCATCCGCACGACTGAGTGTTCAGTCGTGTGACTGAGCCAATCTTATGTGTCTATCATACGACTGATCCAGTCTCCTGGTTCAGTCGTGCGACTGAGTTAATCGTATAAAGTTATTCATGCGTGTGGTTCATTCGCATGGGCCATTCGCATGAGAACTTCATTATGTTAAGTTTGAATGTATTAATTAATAAACATTATGTGTAACCATTCAAACAATCACTAACCTAATTAACCAATTCAATATCGACTCATTAATGAAATATTAGACATTACAAATCACAAACAATCAATATCATTTCATTATCATATCAAATTACATCCGAATCAGATAAACAAGATCTATTACATTTCATATCATGATCTAGGGACATACATGTATCAATAAACTCCCTCTTTGACCTAGATCTCTCTAATGTCTTGTTTTCTGCATCACCTCCTCATATTTCTTGTACTTGTCCTATTTTGTGACTCCCGCATGAATCTCAAACGCGAAGCAGAGTCTTATGACATTTTGGAACTGGAGGGCTTGTACAATATCTTGCGTATCATAGAACAGTGGCCACTTGTATAGCGTGTAGACATCATTTGCTGACAAGTTGGTAACCCACATTGGGTTGAATACCCTGATCGTATCCATTTGGCCTTCTTTGTTTAGGAAAATGACTGCTTCAGCTGTTCTCTAATCGTAGTACCACCACTTAAAGTGTGGAGTGAAGTCCTGTGGCATTTCCCTGAGTGGGATTCTTGACATTGTGCGTGGAGGACTCCACTTCAACACTATCTTCGGCTTTCCAGTAATGGCATCAACCTCAGACCTTCTGATATACCTTTAGGCTGTTGGGGTCTGAAGTTAACCACCTGGTGTGGTACTCCTTCTTTAGAGCAGCCTCGAACCAGCCTGACATCTTCCTCGGGTCAGCATACAAAAGCTTTTGTTTAGCCAGCTGGTTGAGCTCAATACCTGGTAGAGTCCTCAGATCATGTGGGAATCTGAAGTACTCTATGCCCTTTTCCCTCTTAACTGCATATACGTTAAGATCCTCAAAATACGCCCATGCTATGATCCTGCCAGTCACCTTATGATATTTCTTGACTCTGTAGAGTTTGGTGTAGGCATCCTGTTTCGGTGCAGTGCGTTGGGCTCTAACTTCTTCAAAACATGCAGCCCACTCAGCCTTTCGGATATCGACATCATCATTTGAGGCTTGGGCCGTTTCCTCTACTTTCTCCGACTCTTGCTCCATCTTGTCTAACACCTCAAAAGTATCGCTGACGAGGGATTCACCCAGATTGGGGACCACATTTCCCTCATTGTCAGCATACTGAGGGTAGTGCTCGGCAGTGACATCTTCAATCTCGATTTCATTAACATTGTTGAGCTCTTCGTCACTGGTCGAGTCGCATGTCGGAGCATCCTTCACTATCTCATCTGGCTTGAGCTTGAAGATCTCTGCGAGTTGCTTGTTTGATAGGTCGTGAATTATTTCCCCTTCTTCAAGGGTATAACTCACCGACCTCCTTACGATCCCTTGCAGATCAAGAATCATTGTTAGCTGAGTCTTGACCTGCTGAAAGGGAGCAACATCAAACTCATCCCTTTGGTAATTTGGATCTGTTTGATTTACACATTCAACATATCAACCATTAGTAATTAATCAAAATAGAAATGCATTAAACTTAATTTAAACATTGAATACATAGGTTTCAATACATGATTCAAATACAAAAGTAATTAAATACATAAACATCTAATCTTTACTTTTGTCCTATATCATCGTCTTGTCACTTGGTGGAGCAGAGGAAGAAGCTGGTTGGTCTTGTCTGTTCTTGGACATCCTCTCTTGACCTCAAGCAGAGGCCGATGCAGCTGCATCTCCTCCTGTTGTATCATCATCATCATCCTTATTCTCTGTCCTTTCTTCTTCTGTCCCCTCATCCTCCTCTGTCTCATCCTCATCATCCTCATCATCATCTCATCATCTCCATCTCCCTCTTTGATCTTTAAGGGCTCCTCCTTAGATCCCTTTAGCTTTAACATGATTGTCTTCTTCACCTCCTCCAACTCCTCCATCTTCTTGTTTGATGTGACACTATGTGCTTCGAGTTGGGCTATCTCATGGCTCTGAGCAGCCATCTGTTGGGCCTGCTCCTCTATCACTCGAGCCTGCTCTTCTATCTTGTGAGACTGAGCAGCAGTAAGATCAGCAAGCTGGTGGATCTGAGCCGCCTTCTCCTCATCTGCAGCTAATAGGCGCATCACCATCCTGTTGAGCACAGACAGCTATTCCTCTACCCCAATTGGAGCTAGAGGTGATCCATACGTATGAGATAGATGGACTGAGGATCCAGTTTGGTGGGTAGTGGTGGTGGTGGTGGTGGCTGTAGTGAAGATGGGTCTGTGAAATAGTGTAGGTGATATGGGAGTGAAAGATATGGTGGTATATGGAATCTGTACAGTGGTGGGAGGTGTGGTGGTGGTAGTAGTAGCTGTGGTGGCTGTGGTGGTGGATGGTGTGGCTGTGGAAGTGGTAGTGGTGGTGGCAGATGTGGTGGCTGTGATGGTAACGAAGGTGAGTCGTCTTTTCTTCTTCTTCTGACCATGGGGCTGAGCCATCCTTTTCCTCCTCGTTCCCGTTGAGGTGGATGCTCCCCCTACAACCGTGCTAGCTGACTCCGGTGCATAACACGAATCAGTGGCTGTCTCTCCTGAGTCTCTTGGGTGTTCACCAACAGCCCTTAGCCCATGTTCTGTGGGAACAACCTTGCTTCCCACAGTACGTGTCATGGGCTCCTCTTCCGACTCCTCTTCCTCCTCACCAGGAACAAAATCCTCATGGAAACCAGCAGACTCGGCTACGTCTCCAGCTGGGGCAGACACTGGAGGTATAACATGAGAAACTGAGCCTCTCGGTGGAGTAGGCATATCATCCCCAGCGTCCCCACTGTCGTCATCATCAGAGTCATGCTCTGGAAGCAGTAGCCTCTCGTCATGAGAATCACTGTCATCATGACGCCATTTGCGTCTCCCCGACACCACATATCTCTCGTTGGCCAAATGGCCAATCAACCTCTTCACCTGGGGCTTCACTTGCTTGCCCCTATACACCCTCATCCGACCCAAGGTCGTGTCATCCATAATCTCCAAAGCAACTGCATCATGACTCTCCTTGGGAATAAGTGGCAGCTTCTCGTTGAAGATCAGCTGTAGAAACCTGGGGTACATACAAAATCCTTCCTTCCCCTTTGCCTCCAGGTTCTCCACTAAATTAGAGAAGATCATACTCGAAAAGCTTAAAGGGTGGTTCAGCACCAGTGCCACGTAGGCATTCTGAATCTGGTCTGATAGATCATCGAACCCACCCCTGCTCGAAGCAATGCACTTTAGGATCACATGCGCCAAGTACTTGTGCCGGGGGCACAGGTTGCTCTTGTTGAGCACACCCGAGTTTATGTCCCCAGCGTACTTGATCCTGAGGAAGCAGCCTCTCATAGTCAGTGGATGTAATCTGGTGGTGTGATTCGTATCGTCCCCAAACTCAAGAACTCTCTGGATATCAGCAGTAGTAACCTCAATATCATGACCCAGAATGGAGCTCCGTATACTGTACGGCTCACGAGAGCGATCAACTGAGGCATTCTCCCAGAATGCCTAGTGTAATGACCTGTAGGGCGTGCAAGGTGTAATATAGCCTTATGTATCCGGAACGTCTAAGGAAAGCTATAATCTCTGTGAACTCGTCCCCGTTCCGAGTAGTATGATCCAAGTGAGCACATATGTTGTGCTTTGGATTAATGGACCATCTATCAGCCATTTTCCTGAAACACAAGACACAGAACCATTAGTACATAATACATCAAAATTCAGTTCTAAGTGTAATGTTTAAATTCATTCTGATTCATTCGTGCGAATGAATCATGCGACTGAAGTCAGTCGGTTATTATTGCATGCTATGCGACTGAGTTCAATCTGCTGACTGAGTCTGCGATTGGTTCAGTCGGCCGACTGAGCTCATTCGTATGGTTCATTCGGCCGATTAATCCAATCGCAAGTTTCAATCGTGCGATTAGAGTTCATCTGGACGACCAGTCACCTGTCCCACTGTTCAGTCGCCTGCTATTCGAATCTTGACCAAAACAAGTGATTTAACATGGGTTACCGGTTCAATAGACTTGCCATTGAGTCACTAATAACCTATTAAACTTAATTAAATCATTTTTCATAGTTTAGGTTGGTTATTAGGTCATTTATAGTCCATTTCTTGTTTTCATTCGAATATCACCAAATTGGGGTTCCATTCCTTCTGTTTTCGGTGCGATATCAATGGCATCTACGTGTTTATAAGTCAACGAACGTTAGAAGATCAACAGCAATGTGAAAACAAGGTCCAGAGAAATTTTGGCAGAGTAACGGTACAATGTGCGATTTAGCAGCGATTGAGGGTGATGAGTGGAATGCGATCGACTATGGCCATTTAAATACTGAAGCTGAGTTCAATCGGCCGACTAGCCTCATTCGCTCAGTTCATTTGGGTGACTGAGTCTCAATCGTGCGATTGGCCCCGTCAGTCGCATGCAGTTGACCGATTGAGGTTCAGTCGGTTGACTGACTCAATCGTGCCCTTTCATTCGCACCTTCAGTTAACCGACTGAGTCTCAGTCGGTCGACTGACTCATTCGCCCCCTTCCATTCGGTTGAATGGAACATTCTGATAAGCCATTCGGATGAATGGCTCAATCTCATGTCCAATCGTGCGAATGGGAGCCATACGCATGGTTGGTCCATACTGATGGTCCAATCGTGCGAATGGGTCACACTTAGTAAATTTTCTGCCATTTTGAACATTTTACTTTTAAGACCCTTTTAACTTTTGAAATTAACATTATGAGCTTTTGATCATCTCAGACATGATCATTTTAACTTCAATTTTTTTAATCACCTCAGACGTGATCCTTTTAAACAATTTAGTCACCTTAGACGTGACTGTTTTAAAATTTGAAAACACATGTGGTCATCTCAGACATGACCTTTTTAGTGGGTTGATCCTTTACCGATTTTCATGATGTAGTCCGGCAAACAAACAAAACTAAAAGACTAAGTGAATTAGAAAAAAACTAAACTAACGTACAAAAAATAAAACTTGTTTTTGGCTTTTTGTGAGAGATATATCCTAAGATGGAAATCTACGGGATTTGGTTCCGGAATAGGCAGCTTCAACTTAGATTGACCACACCTGGACCAATTCAATTTTGGAATCATACAGGCAAGTCAAATCATTTGGGACTTGTTATCAAAATCTTTTGATGCTCTATTCTTGGTTTTCATCCAGATTCGTTAGCAACTTTTAGGAAATCATACTGGAAATATTAGATTACCACATTGATTTGAACTTCCAAGAATTGCAGCCATAATGATTGTCAATATGTTTGTCCTCTTAAATCCATACACAGACTTTTGACACAGACTGGTGATAGATTTAGGTTTAATTATTTCAACTAACATCTATGGATCCCACACTTATATGGTAATCAACATTCCTCAGGAGCTTTTGAGCGGTCTACCGGTATTTTTACAAGAAGAGACTATTCTTAGAGCTTTCAAAGAGAAGCCAATCCTCAGGTCAGTGCCATCACACAGTAGAGAGGCGGCAAACAACAATGAATTCTAGAATATCTAGGTTATGCTTATCCTCATGTCAGTGCCATCGCACAGCAGAGAGGCACACAACCTATCTCCTTGTTAGAGCAGCTTAGTTTTATTTTGCACAAAATGCACCAACAACATAAGTCATTAGCTTAATAGGATTTTTCTTTCATTTTTTTCGTGCTTTCGTCTATTTATGGTCATCCGCACACATTTTTGGCATTTACATGCTCATTACCCGTTATTGGAATATTGTTGATTGTGTTAACCAGTGATAAGATGGAAGCCCACAGTCAGTTGAACAACTTAGTTTGATCTTGAGATCACCAGTCAGGTCTAATCATCTATTGTGTTGAATCTACCGACATATCAATTGTGGTCTAGCAACCTCTAGGTCTACTCTCGTTGTGTTACCTTAGGAGTTACCAGTTTTTCTATCATCATCCCTTTTATATTGCTTAGACTACACAGACTTATACTTTGAATTTTTGCATCTTTTCTAAATTAAAATTTTAAAGTCCCTCTTGATTTGTTCCTGTGTACTATGGTATTCCAAAGGGTTTGAATTGGTATCACAGATACGATTTACCTTATATCAGCTTTCCACTCCTTCTCCCTTGTTTTTTTAATGTTACTTGCTGACTTATTCTCCCCCTAAAATACAAAAATCATAACTGGTTTAATTATTTAAGGATTTTAATAAACAGCAAAACACATGAGTTTAATTTAAACAGACTAAAATAAATAAATAAATAAAATAAAAAGAAAAATTAACTAAACTACATCGGACTACACATGATCATCATCAGAATAACATCACTTTTCTTTTTAACGCCGTTGACCTCTAGCAAATATTGAAAACATGGTTTATCAAAGGCTTTAGTGTAGAGGTCAGCGCGTTAAAAATAAGTATTAATTTTTACCACATCGATTATGTTCTTTTCAAAACAGTCTCTTATGAAATGGTATTTAATACCGATGTGTTTGGTCTTTGGATGTTGTACCAGATTTTTAGTTACTGCAATTGCAGCAGAGTTATCAACAAAGATAGAAGTAGAAGAAAACTTTAAACCGTAATCCCGCATTTAATGTTGAATCAAGATGATTTGTGAACAGCAACTTGCAGCAGCAACGTATTCGGCTTCACAGGTTGACAATGCAATTGAGGTCTGCTTCTTACACTGCCAGGTAACTAATCTCCTCCCAAAGAATTGACACCCTGCTGATGTAGACTTCTGGCTTGGGTAATCTTTCTCGAGCACGTAACACTTCTTGTTGTCGAAGATGACTTTAAATCCCTTATTGCAGATTTGGGAAACAGAAAGTAAGTTATTTTGAAGTTGTTGAACGTAGTTCACCTTATCAAACATAACTTTCTGATTTCCCACTTCTCGCTGAGCTGTGATATATCCTCTCTTGTTTCTAGCAAACGAAACATGCCCTCCTTTTATTTGCTTGACGTTAGATAAAAGAGCCCTGTTTCCTGTCATGTGCCTGGATGCTCCGCTGTCTACAATCCACGTGTTAGTTTCAGCACTGTAGCGAACACCCTGCACATACAATGTAAAGGATTAGTTTAGGTTAGGAACCCAAGCCTTTACTGGCTTGGGTTTCCCAAAGACATCACACATCACAAATTCAACCCATTGACCCTTAGAAGGTGAGGGTAGCTTAGGTTCCTTCTTGTCATCATTATCAGACACATAGGTTGACTTCTCTTTCCATAAGCCAGATTTGTGCAATGCCTGTTTGTGATAAACAGTCGACTGGCTAACGGGTTGACCTTTATGTTCACTAGTTCTTCTAGGTGGAGTTAAAGAACTCCTCTTAGAAGACCTAGGTTTTGAGTCCTGAAGTTCAATCTTCTTCCTACGTGTTTGATAATAAGGACAATAGGAAGCAATGTGTCCACATTCTCCACAGTTGTAGCATGACCTGCTATCAACTTTATGATTAAACTTTCTTTGTGGAGATATGTGTCACACTCTAGTAACATCACTCACTTTAGGTTTTGACTCTGGTTCTTTTGAAGTTTTCTCTTGTTTAACAAAGTTAACTATTTTAACATGTTTAACATCTTTTTCCTTTTGGTTAACTGGTTTTTGACTTAAAACATGTGAAAGATTAACATTGGAAGTCATTTTTGGTTCTGATTTGACTCTGTTTGACCCTGACTTTAAGTTAACCTTTTCAAATTCTTTTTCCAGATTAACACAAGGCAATTTACCCTTTGCCTTTGAAGTGGCCTCCTTTTGTTTGTTTCCAGATTCAATAGATGAACATGAGAAATCTGGATCACTAACAAGAGGAGTAGACACCACATGATCCTTGATGGGGTTATTATTTACTGGTGTACTCTTAGTGTTCATCAAGGTCTCAGGTGGTGGTCGAACCACTTTGTAACCCAAACCCTCCCTGTTGTTTCTTTCTCTCACTAAGTGTTGGACTATGTGTGATGAACTTGTCCAACTGTGCAGTTTCTGTTTTAATGAGTTTACTTCTACTTCTAGAACTGCCTTTTGCTTCTTAGTGTCTTCTAGGGAGTTTAGATAGTACCTAATGTCATTAGCTTGGTTAAATGCAACTACTTTGGTTTCCCTAAGCTGTTTAGTCAAAAGGTCTATCTTTTCTTTGTAACTATGCTCATTTTGTTTTACTACTCTATTAGCCTCAGTGCATAGTTGCAAATCTTTTACTAAGTTATCATTATGATCTAATAACCAAGAAAATTTCTCATCTATGCTATTTCTAAATGTATTACAATCAGAACAAGCATGATTATCAAACATTTGGTCAGTGGTACTTACCTGAGTTGGTTCAGAAGAGTTAGCCATCAATGCAGCATCAGATGTCTCTGGTTCTGGTGATTCTGTCTTTTCTGTCTTTGTTGTGGTAGTCTCCTCTTTAGGCTTGTAGCTGACCTCAGTTGCAGTTGTCTCTTCAATATTTGACATCGCTATCTCAACTGCTAGATCTGCTTCACTCGCAGAATCATCGTCAATGTCTTCTACACTTGCAATGTTTGATTCCCCTGGAGAGACAAACCTAAAGCTCCAGTCCTGTCCTTCATCATCATGAGCAGTCAAGGCTTTTGGATCCTTGCTTGATGAAGTAGAACTAGTAGCTTGCTTGTCTTGACGAGTGAAGGACGAGAATGGGTTCCCGTTACCCGTCTTCTTTGGCTTAACACATTGTCTCTTGAAGTGCCCCTTCTCTCCACAGTTAAAGCAGGTCACTTTGCTCTTGTCAAAGCCAAATGTGGTATCCTTAGTTGTTACCAAGTTCTGTCCGGTCTTTTCCACAAACTTCTTCGCCCTCCAGACAGCACTAGTTAAGGCCCACATTATGTCCATTCTCTCAAGCTCCATTTCGTCCACCTGCTCGTAGTCCTTGTCTGCCAGATGGCAGTTTCCAATCTTCCCAGCAACAAGTCCATCATAAGAATGACCCACCGTAGCCAAAAGATCCATGTGTTCTCGAGCTACTTCTACAGTCACATTACTGAGGTTCTCGGTCTTCAGTCTAGTAGCGTTTGTTTCAGATCCAATATGATGGTTACAAGAAGACCCCGACGTGTCTGATCCTGAAGGAGAAGCATGTGAAGGACCTGATGAGCTAGACAAAAATGCAGTCTGGAGAGGTGCTCTAGATGTCTTAGCTTGAGGCGTGGCATTGTACAAAGTTGGATTCTGAGTATACGAAGACTTCTGAGCTCTGTACTTCATCCTAAGTGCTTCTTCTCGCAGCTTTAGAATGAAGTCATTTATATCCAGCTTTGCCAGCATTCCATTCTATCTCAGGTTAGACACGAATGAAGCCCACTTTTCTGGCAATCCGTCTGCAAAGTTAGTAACTTTCTCTTGCATGGAAGTAGCCACCCCATGTGTATGCAGTTCACTCATCAGATGGTAGAATCTATCTATAACATCGTCCAAACTCTTGTTTCCCATCGATGAGAAGTTTCCTTCTTTAACTCCTTAGCCTTGATTGCCTTCAACGAAGCATTCCCGTCGTACCTCTTTTCCAGCTCTTCCCATAGTTTCTTGGATTGCTTATTCTCTGAGTACTGGTGGAAAATGTCTTTAGGGATAGACTGTGTAATCAATGCATAAACCCTCTTCTCTGCATTATATTTAACTTTATGCGCGTCTGTCATCCCTCCTAAGGTTAGCTTTACTCCATCGGCTCCCACCGGCGTACTATACCCAATCTCGATAGCTTCCCACAGATTCGGATCCACTCCATTGAGCTAGATCTCAAAACGTTGTTTCCAGTGGGGAAACTCATCTAACGTTAAGAGCTTTGGTGGTTTATTATGATTACCCACCTCACTCTCAAGTAACAGCAGGTTCTAGATCCTAGAGTCCTTCCCAGCAGTAAATGCTGAAATTTGATCTTCCATGGCAAATAACTTCAAGTCTACTAAAACAAACTATCAACTGGTGTGACTGAAGGATGTGATTGGGCTATCCGTGCGAATAAACTATGCGAATGGTTCAATCGTGCGGCTGAACTAAGCGATTGGTTCAGTCGTGCGAATGAAGCTGATGCGTATGAACACTGCGAACGAATGGTTCAATCGTACGAATGGAGATGCGAATAGGTCCAATCGTGCGTCTGAGCAATGCGAATGAGGTCCAGTCATGCGAATGGCTCACTCATGCGACTGAAGCTGCTGTTTTGCGAAAATTTCTAGGTTAAACATGTTTTAGCCGTAAAAATTCGAAATTTCGCAAGGTCTAATCGCCTAAGTCCGTAGAAACCAAACTTTGATGAGCAGGGAACGTCCAAGATCACTTTTGACACAAAAGATTGCGTTTTTAGTGCAAAAACACAAACTTTTTATCAATCTTGATTGAATCACACGTAATCAAGAGCCAAAGCTCTGATACCAATTGTTAGGACCTGGTATTTGAACGAAATACCTAGTGATTAACGTGTAAACCAGATCAAATAGTGCGGAATCCTATTTGATTGGCGATCCAATAAGTGAGAACACATGAAGAATCAATAAAGAATTGAAACTAACGTTAGAAATCGATTGGCAATCGATCTAATGTGTTCTATGAACTTGGAGAACGAATTGGGAGGCTTCTGGACGGCTAGGGTACGTTTGGAGTCGTAATAGAATGAATTCTCTTTTTTTTCACGAATTGGGTTGTATTTATAGGTTAGTATTGTTCATTCGTGCGACTGAACTATTAGTATGATTCAGTCGTGCGATTGAACCATGCGGTTGATCCATCCGCACGACTGAGTGTTCAGTCGTGCGACTGAGCCAATCTTATGTGTCAATCATACGACTGATCCAGTCTCCTAGTTCAGTCGTGCGACTGAGTCAATCGTATGAAGTTATTCATGCGTGTGGTTCATTCGCATGGTTCATTCGCATGAGAACTTCATTATGTTAAGTTCGAATGTATTAATTAATAAACATTATGTGTAACCATTCAAACAATCACTAACCTAATTAACCAATTCAATATCGACTCATTAATGAAATATTAGACATTACAAATCACAAACAATCAATATCATTTCATTAATCATATCAAATTACATCCGAATCAGATAAACAAGATCTATTACATTTCATATCATGATCTAGGGACATACATGTATCAACACACTGTTATAAGATCAATGGACCAACAGTTAGACATGGGAATAAGAATAACAAAGGATAGTAATTTAAACAAGAATATGTCAAGAGTGGTAAGGCACATTGAATGATTGTCTTTGGTAATGCATTACCATTGGGAAACGTTGACATGTCAAGGTAAAATGACCCATTTGCCTTAGAAAGTTGTGTATGTTAACCATAGTTTATCACTCATCCTAGAAATCCATAGGTAAGCGTAACTAGTCTCGTAGGATTTATGCGAAATGCTTACTTTAGCCTGATGGCCTTTTGCCAAGAAATCCAAAATACATGTGTCTATGTCTCACACAATATTTCTTAAGTTCATGGAATCAAAACCTTGGTCAGAGTTGTACTCGTTAGACATAAAGTCTAAAGATTTAAACCATAGATATAGAGCGTACGAACCCACGTGTCGTCGAGAATAATTTTAAGAAGTTTCATTCATCGGGGAGAATTAAAGAATCAAGAATAATTCTAGCAGAGACAAGCAACAATGTTTAAGCATTTATAAGGCAATCCTATGCTAAGGCATCAAGAGGCACATAAGAAGACATAGCATTATGTAGCATGCAAACAATATATTTCTACAAGAATATAAATATTATTCTATAAGGTTCATGCATAACTATAGTGTAGGTCACCATTTTTAATAACCTAAATCCTTATATTTATGGTCTCTCATACCAATCTGTCACACCCCAACCTTGAAGGCGAAATCATCGAGATGTGAGGGTTAAGATTGTTCACAACCACATAACACTATTATTTAATCCAAATATTATAATCATAAGTTTAAAATGTAACATTACAAACATAAATTTCAAATATGAAAATAGACATAACATAAGATGTAAATAATCCAAGACAATTCGTTTATTAAACTAGGTCCAAACCTAGATGTGGATAAACTTCAAAGATAGCATCAAACTTGGGCATTTCCTGAAACATGTTAAAAATAAAAGCTCAATATATCATTGGTGAGATTTCCATAGTTTTCATACATACATATATAAGAGATGGCAATTCATGTCATAAGTTAATGAGCAAAGTAACTAGGGATGCATAACAAATATAACAATCAAACCTTGACAGTTTACAAGATTACACGTTTACAAGATTATACAATTAGCTAAGTGTACTTGGATTAACCAAGCAGGCTTGTCAGGCCATAAATATATGACGCCCCCAGACTAGCAATAGTTAATGATTGTACATATAATAGTCATCACACGGTAATTACTAAAGTTCAACTAACCACGGCAAACAAGATGAATTGCCCAAATGTTTACAAGATTTAAACGATTAACAGGTGCAGTTGTCATACATTAACATGTTTCACCCCAAAGTGTAAAAATAAGAAAAAGGGGTATAGAAATACCTCACATGGACAAATAAATATATAAGAGGTGACTAATAAAAAAATAATAAGTGACGTTCCAAAGTAATCCTTCACGAGGTACCTAAACATTTATGAATATTTACAAGGTTTAAGTAAAATGATACTTTTAACGATTTAATGAGTACTAGGGTTTCAAGGAGAATTTGGGGTTTTAATAATACTTAATTGTAAAACACTTTATTTAGTTTCAAAGAAGAGAATGATACTAATTAAATTGTTTGTCATAAAATAAATCTACAATAATCAACAAAGCTAAAATATATAAAGTGTAATATTTTTTTTATTTATCGTAAAAATTATAGTTTTAATCAATAATGTTTAAACTAATAAAAATTATGGTGATATACATCATCATTGAAAGTCTATTTTACAAAAATATCCTAATTATAAACTTTATTTCATAGAAATTATCAAATTATTTGAAGAAATAATTTTACAGAAACTTATTAAGTGACTTTAAAACTAATAAAGGTTACAAAACTTTTTTTAATTTTTAGAAAATTTTCTATATTTTTTAATAAGTTGAAAAAACATTAAAAAATATATATCTGAGGTTGCCCGGGTTCGAACCCGGGACCTCTAGGAAAAGAGTGCAGTGTCTTAACCATTGAACCAGGTTCGTGGCCTTGGTATCACCTGGTTTTAAAATCTTAAAAACATAACAGAAAGAAAACCCCTAAATTCGGTTAAACCTAGAACACTTTGATACGAATTGAAGTTCCATTCGATTTTGTAAGTGACTGAAATCATGGGGCTTTTGTTCCCCATGTATAGACAAGTGATGAGACGTGTTCAATTACCGATTTTAATTCGAGATGTTATCAAGAACAATTGAAGAACAAGCCGCGATCGAAGGTGCATGATTGTTGTGTAATTGTCGCTGATAATCCAATTAAACTTGTGGGTAGCTTTGAATGTTGACTAGGACTAAATGCCCCTTATCAATTCGAGGTATTGATGTCCTGTTGATGGTGTTTGAGTATGTTGTAGGTCGCGTTTTCAGAGAGAGTTGAATGTGTAATCGTTGTTTTTTCAGGTGCAATCGAGAGTTGTGAACGATTAGGTTAGTTAGATGATTGTTTAAGTACATTTAGTTGGGTTATTGTTGAGGTTAATGCCCAAACAGCAATGGATTTTATGGTGCTACGGTTATACATTCGATTGGGTGGTATCTGATGTTTAATCCTCAATTATTAGATGCTTTAAAGTTCAAATCACGCATACGAAACGATTTGAATCAGCTTTGGGCTTCGGAACCAAGTGGTTTTGGTGTTTTAAAGCTCGTCGGACTTCAGCCGGAGGACGGCCGGAGTCTGGGCCGGAAATACAGGGGTGGGCGGGGGGTTTGGGTTATAACTTTAAGATGTTACACATTGGGCCCTTGAAGGTTAATTTGTTATTATTTTATGCACTTAACCCCCTAATCTTAAGTAAGTTATAAACACTTTTAAGTTAATACTTTTTTATAAATTGTTATTATTACTAGTATTATTATTATTATTAACAACATTATTATAATTTATTTCTATTTATTATTATTATTATTATTATATTTTAGTTATTATTATTGTACACAATTTAATTTCTTAAATTATTAACTATTAATAAAGAAAAGAAGCATAAACTGCCCACAAGTTTCATAATTGACCACAATGGTCCTTACAAGAATAAACGAGGATAACATTCAATTAACGGAAAAATACGAGATGTTACAACTATGGTGGTTGCAATATAACTGTAAAGTCTACATCTAGGCGATGTCAATTCCTTGGTGGAAGGATAATCTCATGGTAATGCAAGAAAAAATCATGTGCGTCTGCATCAAGTGTTGAGCTGAATACATTGTTACTGCTAGCTGCTATGCTCAAGTGCTTTGGATTCAGAATCAGATTCTAGACTGTGGATTTAACTTCAAAAAAACTCTCATCCACATAGACAATAACAGTATTATCTCTATTACAAGAATCTTGTGCAGCACTCAAGAACAAAACACATCAACATCAAGTATCATCTTATTAGAGATAACTGTGAAAAAGGATTAATCAGACTAGTCAAAGTTAACACAAATGAACAATATGTCGATCTGTTCACCAAAGCTTTTAATGAACAGAAATTTAAATATCTTATATAAGCTATTAGGATGATTAACTTTAAGTAGATTTTGTTTAAACTTAATTCTATTATGTCTAAAATATGTGTGACCTAAGTTGTCTATTCTATAATTTTTATAAGCCTTGTTTACTTTAGAAGAAAAATCATTTAAAATTTTATCTCATATATTACTTAGAATTTTGATAAATATTTACTTTGGAATATATCTCTCTACTCTCGGAAGAAAACTATGTCATCCAAAAAAATAACTATTTATTTAAACATACCTTTGGAAAAAAATTTCAAATATCTTCCGAAGCATAATTTAACATAAATACTTATATTTTTTTCAAAAAAAACTTCTTCTAAAGCAATTTAAGTCTCACAAGCTTTTATTCCTCTTAGAATGAAATTTATCAAGTCTAAATATCTTTCGAAGCAAAATTCTTTATAATCTTTGAAATTTCTTCCGAAGCCATTTTAGCTTTGGAAGCTTTTTATCAAAACTTCCCTAGACAAAATACCTTCGAAAGATTTTCGGCCTCCAAGAAAACTAACTTTTTAGGAACTTTATTAGAGGTGGGACCGACATCCTAATTTCAAAGTTTATCGTCTTTAATTAATTTTGTAACAAATCCATTTCATATGAATATACCCAATGGTTCCTCCCTTTTTCAATTTCCTCTACTCCTAAAAATTCTTCTTAACCTAATTCTCCCAAAACTATCTTGTTCTTATCTTTCTTCACCATTAAGCTTTTTCAAATGGCCAACCTCAACCGCAGAAACAACTAGATTTTTCCATGCAACTCCACAGGGAACATAATTAGGTTGCTTTGTTAAAATCTAAAAAAGATCCAAATTTCTCAAAGGTCTATTGTTTCCTTTCTTTGTCCAACTACTTCACCTCCCTTACCATTGATCATCCCTTCTATGAGGATCAACATTTGGAATTCTGGAAGACCTGTCAAGAGGTCACCATGGATGGGGAGAAGGCATTGTCTGCCACATTACACAGGAGGACAATATTCATCACTCCAGCCATCATCAACACACAACTTTAGCTGGATGATGTAGAAGGTAAATTATTCTTTCAAAAGGAAGTTGTAAATTATTCCTTTGAGCAAATAGGCTATGAGAGAGATTTCTCTATAAAGACTTTCATAAAAGGAAAGGTCTTATCCTAGTGGAAGTACCAGCATCATATGGTCATCCACAGCTTATCCAACAAACATGGTGGATAGGACCAGATTTTCTAAAGATATCTCCTTCATTGTACATGGAATGGTCAAAGGGGTCAAATTCAGGTACTCACAATTTGTGTATACCAATTTACATGCAAATTTAGACTCCTTATGGTATTATATATTCCATAGATATGTTCAACATATTCTCAACTGTGAACTACACTCATAGTTGAGGGGAACAAGTAACATTCTTAAATTGAGACTAATGAAGCCCAACATCTTTAAGACTATGAAGAAGACAACTGGGGTGGAAACAACCCTTGTCCCAAAAATTTTAAAACTCATTGCTCAAAGTGACAACCTAGCAACACAAGCTAGTGTTGAACCCCCACCTTCTACTTTTCAACCAACTAAACAGCCATAAATACTCCTCACATATAAAAGAAAATCCAAACAAACCCCTACTCAAGATATTGAGCTTGTGCAAGCCCCCATATCATCACCCATAGAAGAGGAGTAGACACTGGAACTCCTACTTCTCGTGAGGAGCAAACAACTCACATCTTATCAAGAATCAATAATGACGTTCCTTATGCTCAGCCTGATAAGCTCATTACCTAGACAACCTTAAACCTTCACTTAGAGTCTCAAAACTCTAGTGAACAACCTTCAGGGGACAGTTACCATCCCTAGCCTTTTGATCTAAACCAACCCATACCTAACTTAGAATTCTATGATGATGAAGACATGGGATTCAGTGAGTACCATGTGTCTCTCTACTCCTCCCTAGCTCAAAGAGAGATAAGTACTCCTGCCTCTCCCTTGTCTTGTCCACATCATTCTCTTATCACTGAGGTGGATCTCCCTAAACCTGTTTAAGAGATCCATATGGAAGAGGCTATCACTTGAATGTGATTACATCCTTAAGACCTCAACCAAGGCAACTCAGTCCATTGACACTTCAACTGAAGTTGTCAGTGAGCAGGGGAAATGCAGCAGCGAAGAACACCATGATGGTAGTGAAGAGAAGACTTTGCTCTAATTCTCTCATCCCCCATGTTTCTTCTAATGAATATGAGGGGAACATGAGACTGAAGGTGCGGAAATTTTCAATAATATGCTCCTATTTAGTCTCTAAGGTCAGTCACTATGTGACTACCTTACAAAATAAGGTCAATGATCAGCAACTTGAGATCTTATATCTCAAGGAAAAACTAGCTGCGAAAACTTTATGGAGAGCTCAACTAGGAACACAAGAACCTATGGATTTGATAGACCTAACTCCTAGCTCACCTATGCAAATGGGTGACGCTAATAAAAAATGGGAGAAAGTCTTAGCATTCATAGAACGATGAGTTTTTTTACAGAGTATAGACGTTGAGGACTCACCATCCTCACTTGCCATTGTCCATACTCAACAACCTCCTTAAGTTCATATTGATGTTGACTCACTCATTCAGAGTCTTTTTGAGGAGGGAATTCCAGGGGTAATGTCATCTCCACCTCAAGGAGCCTTAATTATGTACTAGGGCGGAGGTATGATGCTGATAGAAAAGCCCTCATACTTTAAAGAGTTCATGGGCAGCAAGACATTCTAAATTTTTAGACCTTCAACTACTATGAAGGTCTTGATCTCATCAACATGCCACTTCCTAACCCAAGTCAATTCAGGAACGCTAGTAGAATGGCTCAAATGATTCAAGGCTGGATTCCTGAAGTGCTCAAAGCAAGAAGACAAATGTCATTGGTCAATTAGATGTTGAGGTGGACCCTAAGATTAGCTTCAAAGGGAAAACTATAAGGACCCGTTCCCGGAAACCTCACAGTTGGTCAATCATAGCAATTAAAACATTAAACATTGTAATTATATAATCTTAAGCAGCGGAATAATTTATCAAAAACCATTCATTACATTTAAACCACTGTGGTTGAGCAATACAACACTGTTTAACTGATTACAAAAGAATTGTTTTACTGCATTACAAAACAACAGCAACATAAAGTACGAAAGGATGTCAGTCTTTCCCTACCGAGTAGCTTCACCCTCCTGCCATCCTCAGCAATAATTACCTGCCAACTGAAAATGTATAAAAGTCAGTGTTGCTCAGTGAGGTCTAGTTTTATAAGTAATAAAATAGTTTTTGTAGGTATACATATGAAAATACTCTGTTCATGAAAACTTCATCTCTTTATACGTGAGCACACATTAACTATACAATCAGGTAATGCTTTATCTCTTTACGGTATGCCTTGTTTACCCTGTATTCGTTTATATTTATCTTTCACTGTCTATGTGGACCAATAAGCAATACCCCAACTATGTGCGCGATGGAAAACGGGTGATGGGCCATCTGTATCCCTCGAAAGGGTCAACTGTATCCCCTGAAAGGGTTTTGTGTACTATGTACAAGGCCGACCCAATCACCCAGGGTACGCTACAAGGGTCCTGCCAATCTCAATTGAGTGGCCTTGTGTGCACAATAGGGTAGCTAACCCGCAACACAGTTGAGCTAATGACAACACGGTCGTGTCCCTCCTATAAGCTTGCAAGACTTGTTAACATTTTATTAGTGTTCCTCTTCTTTTCTTTATTGCTCTTTCGCTTTATTATTATTAGATACTTTACGTTACGACAATAACATACCACGTAAAGTCACATACTATAAGTAATAATAATAATAACAACAATAATAATAATAAGGAACATCATATGTAATCATATCATGCATGGAACATCATCATTATTCAGCCCTAGTCAACTCTAATCAAAATCCTAAAGCACAGACTCCTAAAAAATTCTGTAAAATTTTCTAAGTGTTAGGCGCATGGGAACTATTTAGCTGCATGAGCCCTGTTTGGGCGTTTCACCACTATGTAGGCGCATGAGCCAACACTTATTCATTTTTATCACATAGGTGCATGAACTATTCAGGTGCATGGGCACTATTAGTGCGTATGAACACTTAGGGGCATGGATTTTTTTTTCAGACGCATGGACACTTGGGCGCATGAGTCACTTGGGCGCATGGGCACTATTGGGCCGCATGTGCCCTTCACTTAGTCATCTGACCAATATTTCGAGGCGCATGGATCATTGTTTAGGCGCAAGGGCTGTAGTAAACATTTCTAAGGCAATATTAGGTGCATGGACTACTGTTTAGGCGCATGGGCTGTACTTAAACATTTCTAAGGCAAATCTTAGGTGCATGAACTACTGTTTAGGCGCATGGACTGTAAACATTTCTAAGGCAAATCTTAGGCGCATGAACTTATGGTGTAACTTGTTCTTAGCTTTGAAGGGATCGAGATCTAGTTTGATCAATTAGATTATGATTTGCAGCGGAATAGCACACGAATTAGACGAAATTCTAACAAGAATAATATGAATATTTAATCAAAGAGTAACAGTTATAGAGAGAGAGTTTTCTGCAAAAAGAATGTTTTCATTCATGCACAAGCTTCCCGTAAAAGGAAATTAGGTCAACATTCCTTTTATAAGGAATGTGACATCAGCTGACGTCACATGATAGTGACATCTAACAGATTTATACAAACAACTGAAATTAAACTAAGCTACTGAAGATGTCCATAACAACTGAGGACACCTTCATTAGAAGCTAAGTATAAACTAACATTATAACTACTGAAGTTATAACATCTGAAGTATAAGAACTGAGATGTTTTACATAATATAAAACTACTGATTACAAACTACTGAAATATAAACCATCACAACTACTGAAGAGAATTACTTCAGCTGTTGTGACAACTTCTGAGAACTTGATCTTCAGACTTTGTCTTTAGCAGTTGTCTTCAGACTTTGTCTTCAGACTTTGTCAGCAGTTGTCTTCAGACTTTGTCTTCAGTAGTTGTCTTCAGACTTTGTCTTCAGCAGATGTAGATCACTTCAGTTGTTTTGATGTATGTGGGACTTAAAGGTTTTTCTGATCTGGCACATTGGTTCTTTTGGTCCAACAAACTCCCCCTGAACCAATGCAGCCAAAACCTTTAAAATTATTGAGGTCCCACTTATTGGCAGAAACAAAATCTGGATCAGCTCAGAATTCTTCAATTATTAGCTTAGGCCAGGGAAGAGATTTCAGAAGGTTTGATTGGCAAAGGATGAATGGAAACTCTGTCTTGGGGAATTGGACACAGAGCTGTTACCCCATCCATGAAACCTACTTCCCAATAATGAGTCTGTAACACTCTCTGACATAGGCCTCAAGGAAAACAACTTGTTCTTCCATTGTGAGTTCTTCAGCTCCACTTTCAAAGAAGAACTCAGGCCCATAGTACTCAGATAAGTACTTAATATGCTTTCCATTTTAAGCTCCACAGTTGTTATCTCTCTGTATGCAAACTCATCAGGATGAGTGCCTTCAAGCAATAACTGGAGCTCATTTCTTCTTATTTCTTCAAGCTTCTTGTAGATTAACCCCTTCTTTACCATTTTGTTTTCTAGTAAAGTTTGTGGAGTCATTTTAGACTTGTAAGCTCTCTTGAAGTCATCAAGAATTTCCCAGGGTGACACTACAATGGCCAGCATTATCATAGCATCTACGATCTTCTTTACTTGGCCATTGTATCTGCTTGGAATCTTCATTTTGTGAATTCTATCACTTTCTCTGGGGTTAGGCCAAATTCTCAATCTCTCTTTCTGATATTGGAATGTAAATCTGAGAGCATACAACCTCTAAGCATGTTTCTTCATAACTTGTATGGATGAAGACTTGGGAAACTCTTTATCAATCATCCTTAACAGTTGTTCATCATGTTGTTTGTGTTGTTGTTCTTCTTCAAGTTTGACTTTTACCATTACCTTTGAAAGTCAGGTGTGATTGTTGTTGGTTGACTCCTAGGCTTAGGCATTTTTATTTTGAGAACAGTAGAGAGTGGCAGACTATCATCCTCATCATCTTCTTCTTCTTCTTCCATCCTCAACACCCTTCTCTTCCTCTTAGGTGCATTATTGGTAATGGGTTTAGTAGGTTTCTTAGGTAAAGGAATTGGTTTTGAGGGTTGTTAAGGTGGTTGTTTTGGTTTGGGTGATAGTGCAGGCTGCTCTAGCATCTTGGATTTGAGTGAAGCTTTGGATAGTTTTGCCATATCAGTCCTTTTCCCAGCACCAGCTTCATCAAGAGCTTCTATGATCAATCCTTGTTAAATACTTCAGAAGAACAGATTCTGGTGGTTATCTCCAAAATACTGTCTTCGGACCATGACTTTACTTCAATGATCGACCTTCCCAGATGTTTTGATATAAATCTTGCCATAGTTTCCAGCCTTTCTCTTTCTTTCTCACTCCAACTTGCACATCTTTGTTCAATTTCTTGAATCTCTAACCTTCTGATCTCAGAGTCAAGTTTGGCAGTGTCAAATCCTTATCTGAAGAGTTGATCAATAATCTTATCCGTAGATCTGTTATGTTGCTCATCAGCTTCTTTGATCAATTCTTCCAACTTTTTCTCACCTTTTCAGAGGATTTCTTCCTTTTGTAGGTGATCATTTCCTTTTCTTTCTGCTCTTTTTCTGCTTCCTCTTCAGCTCTTTTTCTTTTGTCTACTTTCACTAACTTAGACTCCCCTTTTTGGTTGCATTGGGTCAGGGGTGTGAATGTCAGAAAGTTTCTTAGAAACCGCAACATCAACTAAAGATTGAAGAGTTGAGGAAAGCCTCTCATCAATGGCTTGATGTACAGTTTTTATGATTATGGAACTAATGTGAGGTAAGGATGTTTGAAAGGCAGCAACCATTTGCTCAGAGGGGTTCTGTCCCTGAGAAATGGCACCTGAAGTAGAGGCTGGTGGCAAGTTTGTTAAGAGTGGCTCAGTATTTGGGATAGTTTCAGGAGAAACTGCCATCTGTGGGTAAATGTGGGCAGATGGACTTGATTCTTGTGACATTTTGGCAAGCAGTTCTTGTAGTCTGCATACCTCAGTCTCAAGAATAGTATTGTGGGCTAGAAAATCAAAGAAAAAACCCAGGTCATCATCAGTTTGTGTTGAATCAGCTGGCCCCTGATGAAATCAGGATGAACATGTGCTGAGTGTATATCAGTATTCACATGTGCCCCTATTTCTCGAAACTGGGGACTTCCTGCCTCAAGATAATGAACTTCATTGGCAGTTGCCTTTGGTGAGGACTTAGAAATGATACCAGCTTTATCCTGATCATGTGCTGAACAAGGAGAAGATGCAGCCTCACCAGATGTTCTAATCTCCTCCTCTACACTGGGAGATTAAACTCTGTAATCCCTGTGTTGTGGGTTATCAGCTACATTATAATCCTCTCCCTCAATGGTTGAGGTTTTCCTAGTAGTAATAGTTTCTGGGGAGGGGTAGAGGAATGTAGTTGAGTCAACACTTGTGCAAAAACCACAATTGGGCTTGTAGGGGTGGCTTCAGTGGGAGATAGGTGTGAAAAGGATTGCACCTGGGAGAATGGTGCTCTTCAATGGCAATCCTCTCAAGTGAGAGATTTTCCAGTAATGTGGTTTCACCATTTTTGGTTGCATCAGGATCCTGTTGAGAGGATACCTGAGCGGTTTCAGCTGGTAGAGTCCTAGAAAATACAGGGGGATTACTACCCATAGTTCATCCTGCCTTTGTGTTGCAGGGGCATCAGCAGGGGACTCAACTCCCTGAGTAGCCTTTTTGGGTTGTTTGGAGAGAGTTTGGAGGGGACTTTGGATCTGGAGGATGAAGCTGTGGGTACCTTCTGCTAGGATTTTAGCAGTTTGGCAGCCTCTTTGTGATGTGGGTCAGAGTTGTGCCTGGAGTATACCTCTGGCAAAACTACCACAGCAGGGACTCCAAGGCCAACAGGGCCATCAGATTGTAACTGATTCATGATTATGGCCATAAGACCTTGGATATAGCCATCTGTTAGCAACAGGTTTCATTGCCAGATCTTTTAATTCTAAAAATATAATTTCAGAAAAATTAAGCTTTGGCGTTTAAGAATAGAATACAATACCTGCTGCCACCTGGATGACATTTGATCCCATGAAGAGGTTTTGGGGGCAAGACAAACATTGATCATGTGAAAGATTAGGCGTTCAGCATCATGAAAGTGCTTCTTCAGAATGGTAGTAGCACTTAGGTGCCCTCATAGCCATGATTAATGAATGAGAGATCAATGGTGCCCTTCGGGTATTTGGTGATAAAGGTAGCATCATTCAGATCAAGCGTTTGGCGAATGATAGCAGGAGTGACACCACCTTCTTCTGTTTACAAATGAATGGAGAGTGATCGCAACATCATTCTCACCAGTATGGATGCATTTGTCCAGAATTGACGAAGAGAGTCGGGATAGATGGTAGGATTCAGAAGAAAAGCAGTTTGATACTGGCAATCAGCCATCAGATCAATAGCATCATCAAACTTAGTCCAAAAGGTTGATTTTGTGAAGTAAGCAACACAGTTGTGTCGAGGTTTGATTTGCATGGTCGCCATTAATGGGAGATGAATGTTCGGAAATCGATTTAAGAAAAGTTTGAAGTTAGGGTTAGGTATTTATAGGTTATGAAATGGCTGAAAGAAAACAGCTGAAAGTTTTGGTTTTAGTCATCACTTGTTAGAAAACGACTAAAGACATGGTTTTAACTTTCAGGTGTTGTAAACAACTGAAGACTTGGTGTTTGTCATTAGTAGTTGAAAAAACTACTAAAGACTTGGTTTGGCTTCAGTTTTTTTGAAATGAAGCAGCAGTTGTTAGAACCAATTGAATAATAAACTTACTTATCAGTTGTTGTCGTCAATTCACATATCTCAGTTGTTTCATTTGACATTAACACTTACTCAGCAGATTATCTAATTTTCAGATGTTTCATTGGTCATCAGTACTTATCTGTTAGAACAGTCATCAGTAGTTGTAACCACTTCAGTACTTTGCAACAGATAAAGTACTTCAGTACTTTAAGGAATTTAGTCTTTAGTAGTTATGAAAAACTGCTGAAGATAAAATAGCTTCGTACCTATTTGTGACAGCTGTATACTAGCTCATCAGTACTTGGGAGCTGAGATCATCAGTAGTTGTCAATTTATTCAAGCTGCAGCATACCAAGCCTTAGCATAATATTTTGAAAAGTTGCACTATCCAAAGGCTTGGTAAATATATCTGCAAGCATCAGCCCTAGGAACAAACTTTGGATCAATCAGACCTTTTTCATAACAATCCCTACTGACAGCTATATAAGTGATGTCTAATCTCAATATGTTTGGTCCTAGAATGCTGGATAGGATTCTTAACATTAAAAGAGCTGAAGCATTGTCCATTAGTAAAGGAGTCTTAGTCTCTGTAATGTCATAATCCAGTATTGATTCTGAAGCCAGAGTACCTGAGATGTACAACTTGCAGGAGCAATGTACTCTGCTTCAGCAGTGGATGTAGCAACAGATGTTTGTTTCTTACTCTGCCAAGAAACCAAACAGTTGCCTAGAAATTGGCATCCCCAGAGGTGGATTTTCTGGTTAATTTACCCCGGCATAGTCACTATCAGAGAAAGCAACTAATTTGCAAGAGTGCCAGTGGAATACCAAAGTTCTAGAGATTGAGTTCCTTGCAAATATCTAAAGATCCTTTTGACTGCAATCATATGGGATACTTTAGGTGCAGCCTGACATCTAGCACAGACACAAGTTGCAAACATAATGTCTGGTCTAGAAGCTGTAAGATACATCAAGGAACCAATCATACATCTGTAAAGAGTTTCATCAACAGCTTTACCTTTCTGATCAGCATCCAGTTGTGTGGTGCTGCACATGGGAGTAGAACAGGGCTTACAGTTTTGTAAATCATATTTTTTCAACAAATCCTTTGTATATTTTGACTGATGAATGAAAGTTCCATCAGCCTTTTGTTTGATTTGCAACCCCAGAAAGAACTGTAATTCTCCCATGGCACTCATTTCAAACTTTTGTTGCATCAACTTAGTAAAGGTATCACACAACTATGGATCAGAGGATGCAAAAATAATATCATCAACATAAATTTGAACAAGGAGCTTATGCATGCCTACTTTCTTAATGAACAAGGTTTTTTATGGATCCTCTAGTGAAATTATTTTGAGGAAGAAAGTTGGACAGTGTTTCATACCAGGCTCTAGGTGCTTATTTTAGTCCATAAAGAGCCTTATCAAGCTTATACACCCAATCTGGATGTTTATGATCTTCAAAACCTGGTGGTTGGCACACATAAACTTCTTTTTTTTTACCATATAAGAATGCACTTTTGACATCCATTTGAAAAACTTTGAGATTATGAAAAGCAGTATAAGCTAAAAACAATCTGATTGCTTCTAGTCTGGCTACAGGGGCAAAGGTTTCATCATAATCAATACCTTCTTCTTGTGAAAACCCCTGTACAACTAGTCTGGCCTTGTTCTTGACAATTTGGCCTTTTCATCAGTTTTATTCCTAAACATCCATTTAGTGCCTATTGCACACTTACCTTGGGAAGAGGAACCAGTTCCCACTTGCTGCTGCTTTTGAAACTGAAGAAGCTCAAGTTGCATAGCTTCAACCCATCCATTGTCTCTTAATGCAATATGATAATTCTTTGGCTCTTGCTGACTGATCAACAGAGCATAGAAGCAAAAGTTGGACAATTGACTTCTGGTTGAAACCCCAGCATTGATGTCACCAATGATCTGAGACATGGGATGATTCTTCAGTTCTTGATACTCAATAAGATCTGTGCAAGTGTTTGTAGGTGATTCAGCAGCAACAGATGGTGATCCAGATTCTTGAAACCTAGAATGAGATGAAAATTCAAATGAAGTATAGGATTCAGATCTCATCACAATTTATTGTGGATGGAACTGCTGAAGCTACACGAACATCAAGTTTAGTAGACTCGGCAGTTGATCAATAAAACTTGCATTGATACCAACAGATGGATAACATGTTGTAGAAGATGATGGATTCACAGAACCTGCAACATTTGGAGACTGATAAGGAACATATTGCAGTATGTCCAGATCAAATAACTCCACAGGATTTTGTGGGATTTTCTCCTTTGGATAATCATTAAACTTTACATGCAAGGTTTCTTCTACAATCTTTGATGTGCAATTAAAAACTTTGTATGCCTTGCAAGTAGAGGAATACCAAACAAAGTACCCTGCATCCACCTTTGATTCAAACTTCTAAAGTGGATCTTTTGTGTTGTGAATATAACAGGGACACCCAAATGCTCTAAAGAAGGAAATCAGAGGAGACAAATGATGTAACACTTCATAAGGAGTTTTCATCAACCTTTGATTTACCAATACTCTATTTTATACATAACAAGCTGTGTTACAGCTTCAGCCCAAAAGGTTAGTGGCAAACCAGAATCAGCCAACATTACCTTGCAGCTTCAATAAGGGTCATGTTCTTTCTCTCCACCACTCCATTTTGTTCAGGAGTTCTAGGAATGCTACCTGCCTCTTGATTCCCTTAGAGAAATAAAATTCATCAAGTGTGTGATTTCTAACTCTATGCCATTATCACTCCTCACACACTTGACAGAAAGAGAATACAGCTTTTCCACATGCAACACAAAGTAGATGATAATTTGACCAGCCTCATCTTTTGAATGTAAGAAGAAGGTCCATAAAAATCTGGAATAATCATCTACAATTAGCAGACAATATTTTTTCTTTTCCATACTCATTGCTCTTACTGGACCAAAAAGATCCATATGCAGTAATTGCAAGCAGGCAGTGGACTTTGGTTCTTCTATTGGAGGGAATGATACTTTATGTTGCTTTCCTTTTAAACAAGCAGAGCAGTTGTCATCACTTTTGAACTCCTTTAATGGAAGACCTCTCACTAACCCATGAAGGATCAGCTGGTTCATGTTTCTAAGATTCACATGACGAAGCCTTCTGTGCCAAAGCTCAGATTCCTGAGAAGAGGCCTTGGAGAACAGACATGGATGGCCTTTTAGATCAATTTTCTTTGATAAGTCTAAGGCATATACTCTTCCAACCCTGTTGGCTTTTAGGAGAGTATGTTCATCCAATATCTTGTCAATCATATTCAAAACATTGAAAGACAGAATTCGACAGTTCTGACCGGTGAAAAGTGCAACATGCCCTTTATCACACATTTGACTGACACTCAACAAATTATACTTGAGATTCTCCACATGGTTGACATCATCAAACCTTATTTCACCATTTGAAACAAAGCCTTTGCCGATGATGTAACCCTTAGCATCATTACCAAAAGATACAAATCCTTCTTTCCTTGAGAGTAGTCATGAAGAAGAGATCTGCTTCCAGTCATATGCATAGATCCTCCACCGTCCACATACCAGATGCTTCTATGGCATGTGAAGAACCCTGCATATATCACAACAACTAGTTAGCTTTTATACTAACTGATTTGTCATGATAACAGCCTTTGAAGAAGGAGATGGTGCTGAAAAGGAATCCTTTGATTTTGGCTTAGGTTTCTTTTAGTGGTTTAATCACAGGTACATCTATTTGGTTAACTCTCCCCAATAGATGTTGAACCATCATAACAAGTTGTGTCTGATTGGTTGTTAAAGCTTTCAGTTCAGCAAACACATCAAAACTTGTTTGTGAATGATTCCTGTGAGACACCATGTCCTCCTTTTTGAAAGACACAGACTTAGTCTGTAGGTTTGATACTCTTTGAGGAGTATTTTCAGTTGTCTTATGATAAACTTCTTTCTTCTGTTTAGATTTTTGTGAAGACTTTGGTTTATCAGGTTGAGATGTTTATGGCACAAACCTGGTTTCAAATTCATCTTTCATTTCATTAATATTCTTTTTGATGATTTTATCCTTGTTAAATTTGGAACCCTTTCTGTACCAACATTCATCAGTGAGATGATTGAATAGACCACAAATTTCACATGGCTTTTTCTTCATCTTTTGTTGATCAGCTGCTAAAGAAGATGAAACTACTAAAGGTGTGTTCTTCAGTACTTTCTTCCTTTCAGTACTTATGTGTAGTATTGAAGGATTTGTAACAACTGAAGACTTGTTCTTCAGAGATTTTCTATCAGTACATTTGGATTTCCTGATAGATTCTTCAGCAGTTGTCAAACCATGTTTGGTTCCATTTGGCTTGAAATGTTCTTCAGGTGTTGTACTTGCTCTTCAGTACTTTGAATACCTTTTGAGACAACACCTGAAAGACTCAGCTTTTCTTTGATCAT
This sequence comes from Flaveria trinervia, assembly GCA_025506515.1. Lineage (NCBI taxonomy): Eukaryota > Viridiplantae > Streptophyta > Magnoliopsida > Asterales > Asteraceae > Flaveria > Flaveria trinervia. The sequence continues at coordinate 21,905,045 of CM046441.1, forward strand.
GTGTTCATCAGCAGTAGGACCATCAGCAGACTGATTAGCTGAGGTACTATTACTGACTTCATCCTCTGATTGTATATTATCACTTGAGGATGAGACACATGATGATGTGGTTTGGGAATTGATTTCACCTTCAGATTTTACTTCTGTCTTGGGGGTAAAATCTGTAGGAGGTTCAGTGTGATTATATCTAATCCCAAACTTCACATTTGAAGCAGTTTGCTTACTGAGAAGCATTTCAAACCCCTTGCAAGATGTTACCCAGCATTCACACTCCACTTGAGTAGCTGCAAGTGTTTCTTTAAGACTCTTGTGATTTTCTAAGATGACCTCTACCTTAGCCTTTTCATCATGATTTGGCATTTTAATTTGTAAATCTCATCATCTTTTTCTTTTAAAACAGACTCAAACTCAGCTTTTCTTTTGGAAATCACTTTCTCTAGGTCAAGATTTTGATTAATTAAAGCTACATTTGCTTCTCTAATTGAGGCAAAAGCAGCTATGCATGACTCAGAACACAACTTGGCCTTAGCCTCAGAAGATATTTGTGGTACCTGTGATGATGAAGCATTTGAGCTTGAACCACCAGTAACTCCAGGGCCATAAGAGCAAGATTTCCAAAAGGATTTTCACCACCATGTTGACAGCACCAGAAAACATTTGTTCAGAATAACCAAAAAGATCATCTGGTAAACTACTCCAGTCAACAACACCAGGAGTGAAAAAGCATTGATGTGATTGAGATTGAGATTGAGATTGTTGACTTGATTGAGGTGGTTGAGGTATGGTAGGGCATGTGATTGTTGAGCTATGGGTACAGGAACCTGATTGGACTGTGGCATGTAAAAACAGGGATAAGGATATGGCATTTGACCTTGAGGAACAAAATATGTAGAAGATGATTGATTTTGTGAATGATGACCAGAACTGGTAGAATGTTGCCCTTTGTTTTGTGAATTATTGCTTGGAAAAGTCACAAAAGGTGCAGAAGAGTTAGATCCAGATGATCTACACTCTCTTGCAAAATGTCCAAGTCTATGGCACTTGTGACACCTCAACTTGCTGTTGTCAAAACCAACTTTGGTTTTTCCAGAGAGACCAGGGAATTTTCTACCCGTCCTTTTGTAAAATTTTTGAGATCTGATATTAACTAATGCCATTTGGCTCAAAATATCCATCTCTTTCAAATCATCATCAGCAATTCCTTTCAAATCATCCATCAAAAAGCATAGATTGTCACTATTACATCCTGAATTACCATCAATACCAGGAAAAGCATGATCTCCACTGTTTGAAGAGAAATCAATATGCTCATCATAGGAACTTTCTGATGTAGCATATTCTGACTCATGACCAACCAGAGCAGCATTCCCTGGTACAAAGTCATCAGTGAGCTTCCCAGATGAAGTCAGTTTTCATTTATATTCTATCTCTCTTTCAAATGTAAGCAGTTTCCCATGAAGTTGGGTGAGAGATAGATTATCTAGATTTGCACTGGAGTGTAGGACGATGGTATATGTGTCCCATCTCTCAGGAAGGGATTTGAGAAATCTGTTGTTCATCTGACTGTTTGTATATTCATGTTTAACCATTTTCAACTCAGATATCAAGCAGGAGAATCGCTCAAACTTTTGAGTTAGTGACTCACCCTTTCTATGAGAGAATGTCTCATATTGCTGGGCAAGGATTTCTCTATTGTTTGCTAAGACCTCATCAGTTCCTCCAAATTGTTCTTTTAGAGCAACCCAGAGGTCATGAGCAGATTCATGATGCATAAGCCCAGAATAGATTTCATTAGGCAGTGCCATGGCCAGAATTCCATGGGCTTTAGCATCAATTTCAACAGTTTCAGATCTTCATCTGAATATTGCTCTTTCTTCTTCGGAACCATCTAATGGTTTCCGGATTACTCACCATAGGCTTATATGCTCCATGAACCACAGATTTCCAATAACCTGAACTATTAACAGACAGGTGATGGAGCATTTGTTGTTGCCATATGTTGTACTCACTCCTAACAAGCATCGGAGGCTGTTGGACCAAAAGAACCAATGAGCCAGATCAGAAAAATCTTTAAGTCCCACAAGACATCACAACAACTGCTGAAGACTTGATCAGTGTTTGACAAAGTCTGAAGATCAACAGCTGAAGACTAAAGTACTGAAGACTTCAACAGCTGAAGACTAAAGTACTGAAGACTTCAACAGCTGAAGACTAAAGTACTAAAGACTTCAATAGCTGAAGACCAAAGTCTGAAGATCAACAGCTGAAGTACAAAGACTGAAGACATCAGCTGAAGACATCAGCTTATGTTCAAGAAGTCCAAGTACTGAAGCCTTTAGAGTTTGTCACAAAAGATGAAGAAGCATTCTTCAGTGTTTTGATGGTTTCCGTTCAGTAGTTTTATTATTTATTTCAGTACTTGTAAAACGACTGATGAGCATGTTCTTCAGTCGTTGTTGTTTCAGTAGTTTCTTTTCAGTACTTGTATGATAGTTAACACTTGGTATTTTTGTTAGAAGTTGTCAGCTGTTTGACATCTTCAGTAGTTGTGTTAACTTTCAGTAGTTAAATAACAATTAGATGTCACTGTCAAGTGACATCAGCTGATGTCAGCTTTCCATATAAAAGGAAAGATGATCTAATTGTAACCGGGCGATAAGCCGAGCCAAAGCATGGATTGAATGAATATATTCCTTTTGGCAGATTTTCTTTCTCTATAACAAACACTGTTTCATTGATAAATTTCATGTGTTATGTTTAAATTTGTTAATTTGTGCGCTCATCCGCTGCAAATCCAATCTATTGATCAAACTAGATATTGTGATCCTAACAAATGGTATCAGAGCAGGTTAATCTTTGATCGAATTAACAATTGATCATTGAAACTGTTCTTTTGCTATCTACGTTTGATCGAATTAGCAAATTTGCAAGAATCAGTTATAGAGATTGAGTCTCTACTGCTTCTAGCTATTTTGTTTGAGCTTCGAAGTGGTTTTGAGCTAGATTTAATTTGTTTACCTTGAATTTGTCTGAATTCTGATTATGACTACTCCTTCTAATGACCCTCACAATACCGGTTCCTCAACCAAGCCTCCGATGCTGGTTAGGACTGAGTATAACATATGGCAACGAAGAATGCTCCATCACCTGTCTGTTACAGTTCACGTTGTTGGACATCTGTGGTTCATGGTCCACATAAGCCTATGGTGAACAATCTGGAAACCAACAAATGGTTCCGAAGAAGAAGGAACAATACTATGGTCCACATAAGCCTATGGTGAACATCTGTTGCTGCTGAGCCTACTACAAACACTTGCGCTGATCTCATAGTGTACCAAGAGCTGAAGAATCACCCCATGTCTCAAATCATTGGTGATATCAATGCTGGTGTCTCAACCAGAAGTCAATTGTCTAACTTCTGCTTCTATGCTCCCTTCATCAATCAGCTAGAGCCAAAGAACTATCATGTTGCTTTGAGAGACAATGGATGGGTTGAAGCCATGCAGCTTGAGCTACTTCAGTTCAAAAAACAGCAAGTGTGGGAACTGGTTCCTCTACCCCCAGGTAAGTGTTCAATTGGCACTAAATGGGTGTTTAGGAATAAAACAGATGAAAATGGGCTTATTGTTAAGAACAAGGCCAGACTAGTTGTTCAGGGGTTTGCACAGGAAGAAGGTATTGATTATGATGAAACCTTTGCTCCTATCGCCAGACTAGAGGCAATTAGATTGTTCTTAGCCTATGCTGCATTCCACAATCTTAAAGTTTTTCAAATGGATGTTAAAAGTGCATTTTTATATGGTAAAATAAAAGAAGAGGTTTATGTGTGTCAACCTCCAGGTTTTGAGGATAATAAACATCCAGATTGGGTATACAAGCTTGATAAGGCTCTTTATGGGTTGAAACAAGCTCCTAGAGCCTGGTATGAGACACTATCACATTTTCTTCTTCAAAATAATTTCACTAGAGGCTCCATTGATAAAACTTTGTTCATTAAGAAGGTGGATCAGCATAAGCTACTTGTTCAAATTTATGTTGACGATATTTTTTGCATCATCTGATCCCCAGCTGTGTGATGACTTTACCAATTTAGAGCAAAAGAAGTTTGAAATGAGTGCAATGGGAGAATTACAGTTCTTTCTAGGATTGCAAATCAAACAAAAGGCTGATGGGACTTTTATTCATCAGTCTAAATATACAAAAGATCTTTTGAATAAGTTTGATTTACAAAACTGTAAGCCATGTTCTACTCCCATGTGCAACACCACACAACTAGATGCAGATCAGAAAGGTAAAGCTATCGATGAGACACTTTACAGATGTATGATTGGCTCCTTGATGTATTTAACAGCTTCTAGACCAGATATCATGTTTGTAACTTGTGTTTGTGCTAGATTTCAGGCTACTCCTAAAGAGTCTCATTTGATTGCAATCAAGAGGATCTTTAGATATCTGGAAGGTACACAATCTCTAGGTTTATGGTATTCCACTGGACACTCTTGCAAATTAGTTGCTCTTTCTGATAGTGACTATGTAGGGTGTAAGTTAACCAGAAAGTCAACTTCTAGTGGATGTCAATTCCTAGGCAACTGTTTGATTTCTTGGCAGAGTAAGAAACAAACATCTTTTGCTACATCCACTGCTGGAGCAGAGTACATTGCTGCTGCAAGCTGTACTTCTCAGGTACTCTGGCTTTAGAACCAACTTTTGGATTATGGCATTACAGAGACTAAGACTCCATTATTAATGGACAGTGCTTCAGCTCTTTGCATTGTCAAGAATCCTGTCTAGCACTCTAGGACAAAACATATAGAGATCAGACATCATTTTATTAGGGACTGTTTTGAAAAAGGTCTGATTGATCCAAAGTTTGTGCCTAGTGCAGATGAGCTTGCAGAAATTTTTACTAAGCCTTTGGATAGTTCAACTTTCCAAAACCTTGTGTTAAGGCTTGGTATGTTGCAGCTAGAATAAGTGACAACTACTGATGATCTAAGTAAACAAGTACTGATGATCATTAGTAAATGTCACAAATAAGTACTGATTCTATTACAAACTACTGTTGCTAGTAAAAACAGATAAGTATTGTTGTCCTATGAAACAACTGAAAACAGCCAAAAAGTCTAATGAGTAAGTATTGAGGACAGTATGAAACAGCTGAAAAGCTAAGAATTGATGAAAACTACTGACAGGAATTTTCTCTTCAGTTGTTTCTAAAACTGCTGTTTCATCTTAAACAACTGATGACTAACACCAAGTCGTCAGCTGTTTACAACAACTGATGACAAAACCATGTCTTCAGTAGTTTCATAACTACTGATGACTAACACCAAGTTCTCAGTTGTTTCCAACATCTGAAGCCAAAACAATGGTCTTTCAGTAGTTTTATAACTACTGATTCCTAAAACCAAGGCTTCAGTTGTTTCAACCTCTGAAGGTTAATACCACGTCATCAATCGTTTAAAACTACTAATGACTAACACCAAACCCTTCAGTTGCTTCATAACCCTTATCCTATAAATACCTAATCCTACAGAGCTTCATCATCTCAAACCTAACGTTCAAAAACTCCAAACCTTCTCTCACATCAATGGCGAACATGCAGCTTAAACCACGACACAACTGTGTTGCCTACCTTACCAAATCACCTTTCTGGACGAAGTTTGATACTGCTATTATCTCATGGTCCATTCTCCATACAAAACGGCCTTACTTATCAATCCTACCATTTATGCCGAATCCCTAACACAGTTCTGGACGAACGTCACCCTTACCACAGGGGAGAATGCCACCGAGTCTCTCCAGTCGTTCGTCAACTCCCGAAAGGTGGTCATCACTCCGGCAATCCTTCGCCAAATACTACACCTGGATGATGCCACCTTCCCCACTGGATATTCAAAGGGCATCACTGATCTATCCTTTTCCCAACATGGATAACAGGGTAACCTCAGCGCTTCTACCATCTTAAAGAGGCATTTCCATGACGCCGAACGCCTTATTTTTCATATGGTAAATGTCTGCCTAGCCCCTAAGACTTCGTCGTGGGTTCAAATGTCTACCAGGTGGCAGCAGGTATTTTTCTCTATCCTTGAGCAACAAAACTTAAATTTTTCAGAAATATTATTTCTTGAACTTAAGGATATGGCCTCTAAACCTATTGCTAACTGATGGATATTATATCCATGGTTCATAATGGCCATAATAGAGAACCAGCTGAAAGCTGAGGGACTTGTTGGCCTTGGAGTCCCTGCCATGGCTGTATTGCCTGAAGTATACTCCAGGCACAACTCAGACCAGTCACTCAAACAAGCTACCAAACTGCGAAAACCCACGCAGCTGCAACCCACAACCACCACCTCAAAATCCAAAGTCCCCACCAAACCAAACACAAGAAACCCAAAAAGGCTACTCAGGGAAATGAGTCCCCTGAGGATGCCCCTGCAACACAAACGCAGGATATATCTACTGGTCATAACCCCCTAGTAGATACACATACTCACCACCCTCAACCGCTCAGGTTTCCTCTCAACAGGAGCCTGTAGCAACCACCTACGGGGCACCTATACATCTGGAACCTTCCTCACTTGAGGAGGTTGCCATTGAAACGCACCACTCTCCCCAGGTGCATACTGCCTTCACACCATTTCCCACTGCAACCGCTCCCCAAAGTCCTACCATAATAGTTGCAAAAGTGCTGACTCAGTTGCATTCCTCACCCCCTCCTCAGATACCAATCAAAACTGGGATAGCCTCAACCATTGAGGGGGAGGACCAAAGTGCTTCTGATAACCCACAGCATAGGGGTTACCATATTCAATCTCCAAGTGTAGAAAAGGAGATTCGAACTTCTGGTGAGGCTGCCACTTCTCCTGCTTCAGCAAATGATCAGGATGAAGTTGGTACTATCCATAATCCCTCACCAGAGGAAACTGCCGATGAAGGACATAGTTCTGAGGCAGGAAGTCCCCAGTACCACGAACAAGGGGCACATGCTACTACTGATCTACACTCAGAGCATGTACATCCTGATTCAATCAGGAGGTCAGGTGATTCATCTCAGAATGATGATGACCTGGGCTTTTTCTACGATGTTCTAGCCCACAATACCATCCTCTAGAAGGAGGTGAGCAGACTCAAAGAGCTGCTTGCCAACATGTCTCAGGATCAAAGACCATCTACCCCACAAACCCCACAGATGGCACCTTCAATGAAGGTTTACCAAACACTGAGCCTACCCACATAACTGAGCCACCAGCCTCTGCTTTCGGCACCATCTCTCCGGGACAGAACCCCTCTGAGCAGATGGTTGCTATCTTTCAAAACTCCTTACCCCTCATCACTCCTATCATCACTGACATAGTGCATAAAGCCATTGATGAGAGGATTCCCTCAAATCTACAAACCTTATTGATGATGTTGTTCATAAATCTCTTTCTGCTTTCCAAACCCTTGATTCTAATGCAACCAAAAAGGGGGAGACTGCAAAGTCAAAGGCAGTGAAAGACAAGAAAAGAAAGAGAGTTGATGCTGAGAAAGAGCCTGAAACAGAGAAACAGCCTGAGAAAGAAAAGAAGGTTGAGAAAGAACTGATCTCAGAGCAGTTAATTACATATAAAAGAAAGAAAAGTGCTGAGTCAGGAGCTGATGAAGAAAAATCATTAGAAGACCTTGTTAAGATGCTGATGAAGCTCATAGCAGATCAATGGATACAATTATAGATCAGCTATTTAGACATGGTCATGACACAGCCACATTAGACTCTGAGATCAGAAGGCTGGAAATAGAAGAGATACAATCAAGATGGGCCAGTTATAGTGTGATGGAAAGGGAGAGTTTGGAAATCATGATCAGGTTTATAGCTAAATATCTTGGAAGATCATTGATTGAAATCAAGTCATGGTCCAGGGACAGCATCTTGGCAGTAACCACCAAGATCTGTTCGTCTGAAGTATACACCAAAGGGTTGGTCATTGAAGCTTTGAATGAAGTTGGTGCTGGGAGCAGGACTGAACTGGTCAAACAATTCAAATCCTCACTTACATCTAAAATGCTAAAACAGCCTATCAACATTCCCACACCAAAACCACCACAACCACAACCCACTAAACCAATTCCCTTACCCACAAAACCAATAGCCGATGATGTACCCTAGAAGAGGAAGAGAAGGGTACTGAGGCTAGAAGAGGAAGAAGAAGATAATGATGAAGATGAAGATAGGCTGCCAATCTCAGTTGTTATACAGTTGCCTAAGGCCATAAGTCACTCTCCAACAATTACTCCTGAATCTCAAAGACAAATTGTGAAAGTGAAGCTAGAAGAAGAAGAGCTTCACAAACAACATGATGAGGAATTGTTGAGAAGAGTTGACAAAGCATATGCTGCCACATCTTCAATCATCAACATGAAGAAACATGCTCAGAGGTTATACACTCTCAGACACACATTTCAATATCAAAAAGAGAGAGTGAGGATTTGGCCTGATCCCAGGGTGTCTCATAGGATTCAAAAGAAAAATATCCACAGAGATACATTGGCCAAGTAAAGAAGATTGTAGATGAAGTGATCTCTTGGCCTTTGTAGTATCACCTTGGGAGATCCTAGATGACTTCAAGAAAGCCTATAAAGCTAAACTGACCCCACAAAAGATGTTGGAGAATAAAGTGGTGAAAAAGGGGTTAGTATATAGGAGGCTTGAGGAAGTTAGAAAGAATGAGCTCCAATTGTTTTTAGAGGGTATTCACCTAGATGAATTTGCTTATAGAATCATAACAACTGTGGAGCTAAAAAATGGGAAGCGGTCAATACCTATCTGAGTACTATGGGCCTGAATCACTCTTTGAAGGAGAAGCAGAAGAGCTTACCATGGAGGAACAAGTAACCTTCATTGAGGCCTATACAAGGGAGTCTTACAGACTCATATTTGGGAAGTAGATCTCATGGATGGGGTAACAGCTTTGTGTCCAGTTCCCCAAGACAGAGTTCCCATCCATCCCTTGCCAAAAAGATCTTTGAGACTTCTTCCCAGGCCTGTGCTTACAAGGGTCACTTCTGAGCTGATCTAGAAGACAAAAGGACCAATCTTTCTGCCATAATAAGTGGGACATCTTTAATAAGCTTAAAGGTTTTGGCTGCATTGGTTTAGGGGGAGTTTGTTGGACCAAAAGAACCAATGAGCCAGATCAGAAAAATCTTTAAGTCCCACAAGACATCACAACAACTGTTGAAGACTGGATCAGCTGTTTGACAAGTCTGAAGATCAACAGCTGAAGACTAAAGTACTGAAGACTTCAACAGCTGAAGACTAAAGTACTGAAGACTTCAACAGCTGAAGACTAAAGTACTGAAGACTTCAACAGCTGAAGACCAAAGTCTGAAGATCAACAGCTGAAGTAAAAAGACTGAAGACATCGGCTGATGTTCAAGAAGTCCAAGTACTGAAGCCTTCAGAGTTTGTCACAACAGCTGAAGAAGCATTCTTCAGTTGTTGTAATGGTTTCCGTTCAGTAGTTTTATTATTTGATTCAGTACTTGTAAAACGACTGAAGAGCATGTTCTTCAGTCGTTGTTGTTTCAGTAGTTTCTTTTCAGTAGTTGTAGTTATAGTTAACACTTGGTATTTTTATTAGAAGTTGTCAGCTGTTTGACATCTTCAGTAGTTGTGTTAACTTTCAGTAGTTAAATAACAGTTAGATGTCACTGTCAAGTGACATCAGCTGACGTCAGCTTTCCTTATAAAAGGAAAGATGACCTGATTGTAACCGGGCGATAAGCCGAGCCAAAGCGTGGATTGAATGAATATATTCCTTTTGGCAGATTTTCTCTCTCTATAACAAACACTGTTTCATTGATAAATTTCATGTGTTCTTGTTTAAATTTGTTAATTTCTGTGCTCATTCCGCTGCAAATCCAATCTAATTGATCAAACTAGATACTGTGATCCTAACAGAGGCTTTGTTGAGGAGCCAGTATTGTGAGGATCATTGATTGATGTAGCCATTTTCACCAATTCAAACAGGTTCAATAAGAGTTTAACGAACCTAACTCAAAAACTCAACAACACAATTTGAAATAAGAAGAATCTCAAATTGATTCACAGGAAGCAACAGAAAAACAAACTCTATAACCAATTTTTGCAAATTTGCCATTTCGATCAAACTAAGATATCAAAAGAACAGTTTCAATGATCAATTGTTAAATCGATCAATGATTAACCTGCTCTGATACCATTTGAAGGGATGGAGATCTAGTTTGATCAATTAGATTAGGATTTGCAGCGGAATAGCACATGAATTAGACGAAATTCTGGCAAAAATAATATGAATATTCAATCAAACAGTAACAGTTATAAAGAGAGAGTTTTCTGCAAAAAGAATGTTTCATTCATGCACAAGCTTCCCGTAGAGGGAAATTAGGTCAACATTCCTTTTATAAGGAATGTGACATCAGCTGACGTCACATGATAGTGACATCTAACTGATTTATACAAGCAATTGAAATTAAACTAAACTACTGAAAATGTCCACAACAACTGAGGACACCTTCATTAGAAGCTAAGTATAAACTAACATTATAACTACTGAAGTTATAACATCTGAAGTATAAGAACTTCAGATGTTTTACATTAAATAAAACTACTGATTACAAACTACTGAAATATAAACCATCCCAACTACTGAAGAGAATTACTTCAGCTGTTGTGACAACTTCTGAGAACTTGATCTTCAGACTTGATCTTCAGACTTTGTCTTCAGACTTTGTCTTCAGACTTTGTCTTCAGACTTTGTCTTTGTCTTCAGACTTTGTCTTCAGACTTTGTCTTCAGACTTTGTCTTCAGACTTTGTCTTCAGCAGTTGTCTTCAGACTTGTCTTCAGCAGTTGTCTTCAGACTTTGTCTTCAGACTTTGTCTTCAGAATTTGTATTGAGCAGATGTAGATCACTTCAGTTGTTTTGATGTCTGTGGGACTTAAAGGTTTTTCTGATCTGGCTCATTGGTTCTTTTGGTCCAACACATGTTTTCATACCCATTCATCAAACCCATCTGTTCTAAGCTTAACATGACTATTCTAAGCATGAACAACCTATAAACATTCAAGAATTTAACATTTTACAAGCACAATACATACAGGTAACATACATAAACTTTGTAAGAACATTTTAATACATTTTCAGCCCCAAAGATATTTTAAAACAAGTAAGAACCAGGGTCTAGAACTCACCTGCTGCAACTTGGGTGTTTTCTTCTTTTCTAACCCGCTTGCAATGAGTTCAAACACCTAAAACAACACCACACACACACACACACGAGCACAAACACAACACATAAGCACATAATCACATAACCGGGATAAAACTCCTCATAAAAACATAAAAATCACGAATTCTTACCTTGAATTCGTTCACTTCTTCTTCAGCCGAGAGTTCTCTCTCTCTCAAAAAAAAAACAAACGAAGGTGATGATGTGAAATAAGGGTGGGCGGCCATGCCCACCTTTACACCAACTTTTACCAAAAATTTGTCCTTTTGGACACTTTTGGTCCCTTCACTTGGACTTTATTACATTTCTTTCTTTTATTCTTCATTTCATGTCTTTTTTAATAACCAGGTGTTACAAGTCCACCCCCCTTATATAGGTTTCATCCGCATTTCCATACTTAGTTAATACTCATCCGCATTGACTTACTTTGCTCATCCGCATTTCATACTTAGTCAATGCTCATCCGCATTGACCTCATCCACATTGACTTACTTTGCTCATCCGCATTTGCATACTTAGTCAATGTTCATCCGCATTGACCTCATCCGCATTGACCTCATCCGCATTGACTTACTTTGCTCATCCGCATTTCCATACTTAATCAATTCTCATCCGCATTGACCTCATCCGCATTGACTTACTTTGCTCATCCGCATTTCCATACTTAGTCAATGCTCATCCGCATTGACCTCATTCGCATTGACTTACTTTGCTCATCCACATTTTCATACTTAGTCAATGCTCATCCGCATTGACCTCATCCGCATTGACTTACTTTGCTCATCCGCATTTCCATACTTAGTCAATGCTGATCCGCATTGGCCTTATTCATCACTTATGTTGATTCTAAAACTTAACATATGAGCCTTAAACTTCATATTTCAATTCACCATTCTTCATGTTCTAAGCTTACATCATACATTCTAAATCTTAGAAACATCATTATACATCGGCAAACATGAACATAGTCAAACTTCACATCATAACATCACCATACACGCATTCAAGCATAGGGGTCTGAAACCCAGTTTAATAAAAACATACATCCATGCATTTCTAGCCCCAAAATCAGTTAAAAAACCAGTAAAAGAGGGGTCCTATAATTCACCTTTGCAGCTCTTGAGTATGGCTTCCTCCAAACTCGTTTGCAAATTGAATTCAACCGTTAAGAAACCCACTAAAAACATACTCGAACACATACATACACACATAAGCATAAACCCGAGGATAAGACCAGTCAAGAACATCATAACAACATGAATTTTTACCTTGAATTTGAATTCTTTCTTCTTGTTCTTCTTCAAAGCCGAGAATATTTCTGCTCTCTTCCTTTCTCTCATGAAAATTCAAAAGATTTGGGTGTAGAAAGGGTGATGGATGGCCATGACACCTTTTACACCCACTTTTCAAAATTTTGTCCTTTTGGACACTTTTTACCCCTAGACTTTGTGTTTTATTTCTTTTCCCTCTTTTCTTTCACTTTATTCACTCTTTTCTTTGACTTTAAAATAACCGGGTGTTACAAGTCCCCTCTTAAATAGGTTCGTCCTTGAAACCTGTCATTCCTCGAACAAACGCGGGTAATGCTGCTTCATTTCTTCTTCAGTCTCCCACATTGACTCGGATTCCTTCCTGTGTTTCCACTGTACACGCACAAGGGGAACCACTTTATTCCTCAGCCTCTTTTCCTTTCGATCAATGATTGCCATTAGTTGATCCATATAATTGAGCCGTTCGTCTACCTTGATATCCCCTAGTGGAACAATCATGCCTTCATCGACTAAGCACTTCTCAGGTGAGATACATGGAATGTCGGGTGAATTCACTTAACTCATCGGGTAACTCTAACCTATAGGCTACCTCTCCTACTCGAGCATTGATTCGGAAAGGGCCTACGTATCTCGGGCTCAACTTGCCCCACTTTCGGAAATGAATAATACCCTTCCAAGGTGAGACCTTCAACATAACCACGTCACCCACCTGGAACTCAATCGGTCTACGTCGTTAGCTGCATACGACTTCTGTCTATCTTTGGCTGCCTTCATGAAGGCCTTGATCCTCCCAGATTCTCAGTCGTAGCCTCGATTACTTGATGCTCCCTAACTCTTTTCGACCAATATCACCCCAACAGACGGGTGTTCTGCATCTCCTACCGTATAGCATCTGGTAAGGGGGCATACCAATTATAGCATGATAACTGTTGTTGTATGAGAACTTGGCTAAAGATAGGTGGTCATCCCAACTTCTACCAAAATCAATCACACATGCCCAGAGCATGTCCTCCAACGTCTGAATGGTCCTTTCTGACTGACCATCAGTTTGGGGGTGCTAAGCCGTGCTAATGTGTAACCTCATCCCCATTGCGTCGTGGAATTTCTTCCAGAATTTAGATGTAAACTGGGTGTCACGATCAGACACAATAGACATCGGGACACCGTGATGAGTTACAACCTCCTTGATAAACAGACCAGCCAACTTCGACTGATATGTCTCGTGAATCGGTAGGAAGTGAACGTTCTTCGTCAGACGGTCCACAATCACCCATATGGCATCGTACCTTTTCAGAGTACGTGGCAGCTTCGTAATGAAATCAATGGTGATGTGTTCTCACTTCCATTCCTGTATATCCAAAGGTTGAATCTTCCCATACGGCTTTTGATGCTCGGCTTTCACTTGCGAACAAGTAAGGCAGCTTCGTAATAATCTTTCTTCATATCTTGATACATTTTCGTGGCACCAAGATGAATGAAGTATCGAGTCTTGTGAGCTTCATCCGTTATCTTCACCCGTAGATCCCCAAAACAAGGAATCCACACACGACCGAATCGGGTTCTAACACAAAGTGTGTTTTCACCCAATTCCCCAACCAGACCTCTCATCCTTTTAGAGTTAAGATGATCGTCTTTCAGTGCCTCATCTTGAAACTCTTTGGCTTGCTTCATTACATCAGAGGTCATGATCAGTTGGTATGCTTTCACCCAAATCGGTTCAGGCCTCTCATTTCGGCTAAGGGCATCCGCCACCACATTGGCTTTGCCAGGATGGTAGTGGATCTTGCAATCATAGTCTTTTATGAGCTCCAACCATCTTCTTTGTCTCATGTTCAGGTCCTTCTGCTCAAAGATGTACTTCAAGCTCTTGTGATCAGTGTGAAAATAGTGCACTTCATCCCGTACAGATAGTGCCTCCAATCTTTAATGCAAAGACCACGGCTGCCAGCCAAGTCATGAATAGGGTAATTGACCTCGTGACCTTCAACTGTCGGGATGCATAGGCTATAACCTTCCCTCTCTGCATTAACACGCACCCCAAACCCGAGTAGGAAACATCAGAATAAACCAACAGATCTTCACTTCCATCGGGTAATGACAGAACAGGAGCTTGAGTCAACATCGCCTTCATTCCTCGAATGCCTTCTCTTGAGCTTGACCCCATATGTGTGGGGACATTAACCGGTTTATCAAAGCTCATATAATCTGGTATTATGTGAAAACGCAGCGGAATTTAGGTTTTAAAACATGTTAATAATCTGGTTATTAAACCCATTTAATAAGCAACCCCAAACCTTGGATCATTATACGAACATCATACAAAGTAAAGAACATAAGAAGGTAAAAGGAACAACCTTTAGGGGTGCTGGGAAACGAGATTTGAGGAGATAATAGGATGAGTTCTTATGGCTGAAACTTCAATGTAGAAGCCCTCAAGATGACATACCCCAAGTCTCAACAAACACCCTCTTGCTAGGCTTTGAACACCAACTTGTAGTCCTCTTCTTCTTGTGGAATTTCAGTCAAGAACACTTCTTGTATGCAGAAAATCGTTTTCTTTGCTTCAAAGAAACCGAGATTTTGAGAAAGAGAGAGAGAGAGATACTTTCTTGTGTGTGTTGATGGAGTGTAGAATGGAAGAGTGTAGTATGGAATGGATTGCATGTACTTGGAACAAACAAAAGGAGGTTCCCAATACAATCTTTAAAGGGGGCGGCCGAATGGCTCCCCTTTTGTCCCTTCTCCATTTTATTTGAAATCTTTATTTTCCATATAATACACTCTAGCATTCCACCTTTTATAAAATTAAACCATTTTAATTTTATAGCACATACACATTGTCATTAATCATTGTTTAACTAATTTTAAACAATGAATAAGTAATCCCTCATGAACAAATCAATATATAAATGATGTTCATCTACAAAAGCAATAATTTAGAAAATCCAATTTTCTAAATTGGTGTCATTACTTATTTGTATGATCTTATGAACAAATAAATTATCTTTCGGTGTTTGTTTGGCTTGTTATTGGGTATGACCCGACTTGGATCATATCACACTAGCCACATCAATTTAATATGAATCTTGGGCAGATCAATGCCTTCAATCTCCCACTTGCACAAGATTTATAGAAGATTGATGCAAGCAGCAAATAACGCCTAGCAACGGTTTGTTGCCCCTAATGTATATGACTAAGTGCCATTCAATAACATCATCCTTTACAAGTACCTTACTTGAATATGATTTAGGTGAATTAATCATCTATCCTTTTGTTACAGATGTCATGTTAATCTAGGAGACACAGAATTGTCACTCTCCGATGATTTAACTTTAACAGGCCTTAGACATCTAACTCTCAACGAATAAGAGGAACAAATTCCATCTTGATTACATACGTCTCTCACAATCACCTCATATCATACCTGAACTCAGCCTTATGTACTGCCATTTTCAGAACAGCAAAGAACTATGTCAAAGTACAACACTTGGTGAATATCAAGGCCTAATATGTATCTCAGGTCTGAGGATAAAATGATATTCGCCTTTGCTCAATATCTCTTATGACTAATCACAAAGATTCTATGCAGAAATAATTGAGAGCGGGTCGGTCCAATACCTATATCCCATAGATATTAATGAACCTTGGCAGCAACCTCTTGCTTTATATTCATACCTCATGAATATCAACCAATCCAAGTTCATTACAGTCTTACATTCATAGTTGTTCCCACAAGTATGATCGACTGTGGACGTTTTGAATAACATATTTATTCATGGATTTAAACATGCTAAAATAGTAGAACAAATGAAATTATAACCATATAATTAAAACAAATAACATAAGTTCCAACATACAAATATAAAATACAAAGTCAACCCCAGTAACTAGAATATCGAAGTCCCATGGCGCCAATATGACCTTCATGCTTTGCCTTTTCAAGGAGCTTTATGAGTGGATCCGCAATGTTTTTATCAGTGTGGACTTTGCGAATACATATCTTTCCTTTCTCAACTTCATCCCTTATGTAGTTGAACCTCCGTTCAATGTGCCGAGTCTTTTGATGAGCACGAGGTTCCTTGATTTGAGAAATCGCACCCTCGTTGTCACAAAAGATCTCTAGGGGATCCTGAATGGAAGGGACTACCCCTAGTTCGGATATGAATTTCTTCAGCCATGCAGCTCCTGTGCTGCCATTGAAGCGGCGATGTATTCTGACTCTGTAGTGGACAACGCTACGACTTCTTGCTTTGAGCTTTTCCAAGAAATAGCTCCCCCGTTCAGAATAAAAATGTACCCCGATTGAGATCGTGAATCATCTCGATCGGTTTGGAAACTCGCATCCGTGTAATCTTTTACAACAAGTTCTTCTTCACTAGACCGTAGATCAAAAACATATCTTTAGTCCTCCTTAGGTACTTCAGAATGTTCTTGACAGCCATCCAATGACCATCACCAGGATTTTGTTGGTATCTACTTGTCATGCTTAAAGCGCATGACACGTCCGGTCTAGTGCATATCATTGCATACATGATGGATCCTATAGCTGATGCATATGGGATCGTCTTCATTCTATTTTGCTCTTCCTTTGAGCTTGGACATTGAGTCGTACTCAATATTGTCCCTCTTTGAATAGGTACAGTACCTTTCTTAGAGTTTTCCATCTTGAACCTTTTCAAGATTTTGTCAATGTATGCACTTTGATTCAAACCAATTAGCCGCCTTGATCTATCCCTATAGATCTTTATTCCCAGAATATAAGCAGCTTCACCAAGATCCTTGATGGAAAAACAACTTCCAAGCCAGGTTTTTACACCTTCCATGGTTGGAATGTCATTTCCAAATAGTAGTATGTCATCAACATACAATACTAGGAAGGTTATTGTGCTCCCACTAGCCTTCTTATAGACGCAAGCCTCATCAGCGTTTTTGATGAAGCCAAATTTCTTTACCTCCTCATTAAAACGGTGATTCCAGCTTCTCGATGCTTGTTTCAATCCATAGATTGATTTCTTTAATTTGCATACTTTGTTAGGATATTTTGGATCGACAAAACCTTCAGGCTGAACCATATAGACATCTTCCTCAAGATATCCATTTAGGAAAGCGGTTTTGACATCCATTTGCCAAATCTCATAATCATAATGAGCAGCTATGGCAAACAATATCCTTATAGACTTTAGCATCGCAACAGGTGAAAATGTTTCATCATAATCAACCCCTTGAGTTTAAGTGAAACCCTTTGCTACAAGTCTAGCTTTGTAAGTATCCAAGTTTCCATGCATATCGGTTTTTTCTTGAAAACCCACTTACTTCCAACTACTTTGGAAATAAGAGGTGGCACAACAAGTTCCCAAACTTGATTGTCATACATGGATGCATCTTAACGTTCATGGCCTCAAGCCTTTGTCACAATCCAAATTGGACACTGCATCATGATATGTGGTTGGTTCATCTGAATCCACCACATAGCATCCATCCATGAAAAATCCGTATCTTTCAGGTGGATTGCTAGTTCTACCACTTCTGCGAACGTTTTGTGTGTATTGATCAACCGCTTGATCATCCTCAACATCCTCATGTTGAGTGCTAGTCTTAACCAAACGTGCATTGGGCTGTGGTTCTTGATCCTCCTCAAGATCCACTGTTCTACTACTAGTTCCTTCCATAAGGAACTTTGTTTCTAAGAACTCACCCTTTCTGGCAACAAATATTTTTGTTCCAGTGGATCATAGAATAATATCCCATAGAATCTCTAGGATATCCAATAAAGATACACTTGGTGGATCGGACTTCCAATTTGTTTGGGGTGGGAGTCTTAACATAAGCCTCACAACCCCAGACCCTTAAGTATGATAAGGATGGAACTCTTCCATGCCATATCTCAAAAGGGTGTCTTTTCACCTTTTTGGTTGGGGCCATATTCAGAATACGGGCCGCGGAGAGCAAAGCGAAACCCCAAAATGATAGAGGTAATGTGCTTCTAGCCATCATAGATCGAACCATATCCAATAAGGTTCGATTCCTCCTCTCAGATACACCATTATGTTGTGGTGTTCCAGGTGGAGTGAGTTGTGAGACAATCCCACAACTCCTAAGATGATCTTGAAAAACATCACTTAGGTATTCACCACCTCTATCGGTGCGGAGATTTTAATTGACTTGTGAGTTGATTTTCCACTTCATTCTTGAAAATTTTGAACATTTCAAAAGCTTCATCTTTGTGTCTTATAAGTACACGTACCTATAGTGACTATAATCGTCGGTAAAGGTAATGAAGTATCTTTCACCATTCCTAGTCATTGGCTTAAAAGGACCACATACATTTGAATGTATGATACCTAATAAATCTTTTCCCTTTCGTTAGTTCCACTAAAGGGTCTTAGTCATTTTACCTTGTAAACAAGATTCACACACATCAAATGAATCACATTCATTTGTTTTAAGAGACCATTCCTCTGAATGTTTGCATACGTTTCTTGTTTATATGACCAAGACGGCAATGCCAAAGGTAGGTATCACTCAAATCTAATTTGAGTCTTTTGGTGGTTGCTTGGTATATTGGGCTATCATATGTTACGTTTTCATGAACCAATTCATAAATACCATTACAAGGTATAGCCTTAAAATAAAATACATGATTTAAAGAAAAACATGAATATCATTGTCAACAAACTTGAAATCATATCATATTGTCTTAAACAGGAAACAGAAATTATGTTCCTAGTCAAACTAGGAGCATATAATACATTGTTTTAAAATAACTTCCAAACCACTTGGAAGCTTCAAAATGTAGTCTCCTTGGGCTTCACGTGAACCTTTGCACCATTTCCCATGAAGAGACTTATTTCCCCTTTTGCATAATGCTCATTTCTTTTGAACCCTGCAATAAATTGCAAATATGAGTTCCACATCCGGTATCTAATACCCATGTGTTAGAAGAAATAACATTTAACTCAACATGTATCATGTAAATTATGCCTAAGGTTTGCCCTGCATCCCTCTTTTCTCTCAACTCTTTGAGATAGACTGGACAATTTCTCATCCAATGCCCTGTCTCACCACATTTGAAGCATGGGTCGTTAACAGCAACCTTCTGCTTCTTCTCCTTAGGCCTCAGAGGTCCGCCCTAACAACCATTTCCCTTTTTCCTTTAACATGTCCCTTTCCTTTGCAACAGTTGCCTTAGGGGGGGGGGGAGTAGAGACCTTCTCCTTCTTCCACCTTCATTAATGGTGAGAACAGGTAAAACCCTTTTACCCATTCCCGCCTCGGCTGATTTGAGCATTGAATGAAGTTCATTTATGCTCTTGTCCCATCCGTTCATGTTGTAATTCATGACAAACTCCTCAAACTTCCTAGTTAGGCCGTTAAGGATCAAATCCGTGGCCAACTCCTTTGATACAGGATAGTTAAGCCTCTGAAGGAGGTCGATATGGCTTTTCATCTTAAGAACATAAGATGAAACTGATTGGGATTCCTCCATCCGACATGCATGAAGCGCTCGAACCGTTTCGAAGCGCTCCACCCTAGCTTGTTGCTGGAACGTTTCCCGCAACTGAGTGATCATGTCATAAGCTCCATGGACCTCATACTCCTTTTGGAGTTCGGGTGTCATACTTGCTAACATTAAGCAAGAGAAGGATAGAGTCTTCACACTATTTAACCCAATCATTATAGGCCTCCACATCCTCTTCGTTAGGTTCATCGGGGATGGGATCATCAAGGATGTAGGCCCTCTTTCTTGCTTGAGAACGATTCTCAAGTTGCGGTACCAATCCATGAAGTGTTAGGTGTTAGACGATCCCTTTGAAGGATCGCCCTAAGAGATTGGTTGTTTTGGTTTGGTACATCGTTATTAGCATTGTTATTGTCGGCCATCTACAAGATTTTACAAAGTCCATTTAGTAATGTTGATTTAATAGTATATTTCATTTACTAATACCCTTTATGTCTCATAGACTATTAATAAATAAAATTTTAGAATCCAATTATATTTAAATATTGGTTAGGTGACCTTTATCCCATTATTTAAATAAACAAGGTAGTCATAAATGACAATTGCAACCCATTGCAACTTAGTGGTATGGGATGTTTGAACATCTTATGTTTATAACGGCATGTTAATCCCATCAACACCTTTTATAAAACACATTTTAGGTGATCCATCCAATATATTTTATAAATCAAGTCGTCCTACTTACACACACGTATGAGTTTACTACATAGTGGTTTAGGTGACCTTTATGCCACAAACATGGTATTTCACCTCAAGTTACAAGTTCCCTCAAAGTGGTTAGGTGACCTTTATCCCACTAAGAGTTTGCAAGTAACCTAAGTGTTGTGTAAAAGGATGGTGTTAAACTTGTTTTCAAAGGAATTTACAATTTCTCAATTCCTATATAGAAAAGACTAAGTATCATATGATTGTATTCATCAACCATATGGCACTCTATGATTTCTTTTAAATAAAACCCATTTTATTTGCAAGATCATTAACTCCTTTGTAGAACTATTCTATTTATGCTTAACTATGGAGAACCAATTTCTTATTATAGCTAGTTATAATTGATGGTTGTTAGTCACATCCAAATATTCAAAACAAAACAACATCATAAGCATTCAACGAAGCATAACCAAAACAATACATATATGCATAACAAAGCATATTAAGTTGAGCACACTTGTTTAGCCAAAAAAGTGTGTCAAAAGGTCTTGTCCTAAGGGTTAAGAACATGACACATGGTTGACAAAAGGAACTCCCACTTGAAACCACATCTTCAAGCATTCTCTTTGTCCATCTTTTCTTCAAGTCTTGATCTTGAGCATCCTTACAAATATGTATCCTAATACATTTTTCTAGTAAAGATAAACTCCTAATCTATTTATTACAAACCATATGAATGAATAGATTACAAAAAAAGACTTGAAACAAATTAATAATTACATGCCCAAGTGAATATAACATGACAACCAATCATTCAATCCAAAAGGTCTAGGCTTTGTTATGCATAATCAACAACAACATGTACAAACATACACAAGATAGTCAATTTTGGCAGCCCCTTATAGCCCATGTTCTTGGCCAACATAAACCAAGAACAAATGGGTTTAGAACATATAAACAAAATAATAATCTTGAGTTTTAAAGATCTTGTATGCATAAAGTAGCATCTTTAAACACCAAAAAGGGGGCAAAATCCAGCCCACAAACTCACGGGTATGTGGTGTCAAATACCACAAAACCGTGAACAAACAAGAATATACATGTATGCATTCGTATTAGTGGCTCTTGATGCCATTGTGGGGACATTAAACCGGTTATCAAAGCTCATATAATCTGGTATTATGTGAAAACGCAGCGGAATTTAGGTTTTAAAACATGTTAATAATCTGGTTTTATAAACCCATTAATAAGCAACCCCAAAACCATGGATCATTATACGAACATCATACAAAGTAAAGAACATAAGAAGGTAAAAGGAACAACCTTTAGGGCTGCTGGAAAACGAGATTTGAGGAGATAAAGGATGAGTTCTTATGGCTGAAACTTCAATGTAAAGCCCTCAAGATGACATACCCCAAGTCTCAACAAACACCCTCTTGCTAGGCTTTGAACACCAACTTGTAGTCCTCTTCTTCTTGTGGAATTTCAGTCAAGAACGCTTCTTGTATGCTGAAAATCATTTTCTTTGCTTCAAAGAAACCGAGATTTAGAGAAAGAGAGAGAGAGAGATATTTCTTGTGTGTGTTGATGGAGTGTAGAATGGAAAAGTGTAGTATGGAATGGATTGCATGTACTTGGAACAAACAAAAGAGGTTCCCAATACAATCTTTAAAGGGGGCGGCCGAATGGCTCCCCTTTTGTCCCTTCTCCATTTTATTGAAATCTTTATTTTCCATATAATACACTCTAGCATTCCACCTTTTATAAAATTAAACCATTTTAATTTTATAGCACATACACATTGTCTTAATCATTGTTTAACTAATTTTAAACAATGAATAAGTAATCCCTCATGAACAAATCAATATATAAATGATGTTCATCTACAAAAGCAATAATTTAGAAAATCCAATTTTCTAAATTGGTGTCATTACTTATTTGTATGATCTTATGAACAAATAAATATTTTTCGGTGTTTGTTTGGCTTGTTATGGGTAGACCCGACTTGGATCATATCACACTAGCCACATCAATTAATATGAATCTTGCAGATCAATGCTTCAATATGAACTTCACATCTTTTCGGGTCAGCTTAGTTAGTGGAGAAGCAATCTTAGAGAAGTCTTGGATAAATCTTCTAAAGTAGCCCGCGAAACCCAAGAAACTACGAATCTTGGATGGCGTCTTTGGTGACTCCATTGCATAACCGCCTCCACTTTTGCGGGTCCACCATAATCCCGTCGGGATTCACCACATGACCCAAGAACTGAATTCACACAACCAGAATGCACACTTAGAGAATTTGGCAAACAACTTCTCCCTTCTCAGTGTCTCCAGAACCTCCCGAAATGTGACCGATATGCTCAATCTCGCTCTTCGAATAAATCAAGATATCATCGATGAACACAATCATTGATTTATCGAGCATCGGTCGACACACATGGTTCATCAAATCCATAAAAGCAGCCGGCACGTTGGTCAAACCAAAAGACTTGACAAGAAACTTGTAGTGACCATAGCGTGTGCGGAAAGCTATTTTACGAATATCTTGCTCCTTCACATTCCACTGATGGTAACCAGATCGAAGATCTATCCGTGAAAACCAACTGTCACCCTGAGCTGATCAAACAAATCATCAATTCTCGGTATGGGGTAGCGGTTCTTCACAGTCAACTTATCAGCTCGCGGTAGTCAATACACATCTCATACTACTGTCCTTCTTCTTTACAAACAGGAGGAGCACCCCAAGGAGAGATACTCGGTCTAATGAACCCTTATCAAGTAACTCTTGCAACTGCTCCATCAACTCTTTCATCTCTGTCGGAGCCAAACGATACGGTGCCTTGGCAATGGGTTGGGCACCTGGTATCAAGTCAATCTGGAACTCGATCTCACGGTTAGGTGGCACTCCTGAAAAGTCTTCTGGGATACGTCTGGAAAGTCACGCACGACGGGTACATCGGATAATGTGGGGTGGCGTATCCACATCCTTTACATAGGCCAAGTAGGCACTACATCCACGCCTCATACACTTTCCCGCCACCGCCATTGAAATTACCTTCGGAATCGTAGTCACCCGATCACCAAAACCGTCAACGAACTACCGTCAGGTGTTGTCAAATGAATCATCTTCTTACGACACACAATGTTTTCCTTGAAGTTCGCCAACCAATCCATCCCAGAACCAAATCAAAACCACCCAAGGTCATCACAAACGGTCTAGCAGGAAACTTATGACCTTCTAGCTCAACATCACAGCCTTTTAACATCTCAGAAATCCTGGTAAACTTACCTATGGAGTTTCTACATCGAAGGGCGCATCAATATGTCTACTACTAACAGGTAACTTAGCACAGAAAGCAGCAGAAATAAAACTCTTACTAGCACCAGAATCAATAGCACAGAAGCTAAGTTTGGTTCACCAGAAACATAAGACACGACATCAGGTTTTGTTCTAGCTTCCTCCTGTGTCACTGTGAAGGCTCTGGCGCTCGCCCTTGGTCCTTCACCTCCCATTTTTTCACCCCAGAACCCTCCACTCTTGGCTTCTTACAATTCCTACTCATATGACCATTTTCCTCGTAGTTGAAACACTTCATACCTCCACAGTCTCTAGCCCGTGGTTCAGCACCACGTCCACCACCACGTGAAGCTTTAGATGATCTACCACCAACCATCCTCTAACTCACACTGAAAGATTTAAACACTAATACGGTCATTCAAGGGAATAGCTCAGTTTATGGCAAGTATAGTAAGTCCCCAATTATAATGGCCAGTTGTGATTAGCCACATACTTTACTCTTCATACGCCAAGCATTAACTGTCCTGACTACATCAGCATTTAAATCTACATACAACACATAACCACATACCATGCACACGTAAAACCAGTTAACTTTAAGAAAATAAATGATGGCACGCAACTACTCAGTTTGGCATCCCTTTCCCTTCCGTCCTATTCTCGGTTTAAGTTAAGGTTCATTTTGAAAATTTACCCATTTCACTTATACTTTGCCTCTTATACCAACTTGTAAGGCCCCATTCTCGGGACGCTCACAGCTGGTAATCATCGCACATAAAACATATACTTTATATTTAATCATTCATACAACATTGCAGCGGAAGTCTAAAGAAAAAACTTTTCATATCATTACAAATGCTTTTGCAAGTTAATACAAGCGTTCATTTCAAAACATCATCCGTTCGCATTATAATGCAAAAACATTAACCAAAGAATGCCATTCAACAAGCCAAGTAGCTGCTCCGTGCAATCCTCAGCAATGCTCACCTGCCAACTAGAAAATGCATAAAAGTCAGCGTTGCTGAGTGAGTTCTAGTTTAATAATAATACATACTTTTTCCTTCATTTACAACTGTTTATTTCTATTGCATATGATCATACATCATACATACATACAGATAATATCATTATTATCTTTGTCATTCTTTTGTTCATACTTTCATTCATTCATTCATTATTCCAGTGACATGTACATTACCCGGAACATTATGCACGAAGCGGGTAACTAGGCATGAGGTCTTTCATAGACCTTGAACATTATGCACGAAGCTGACTCCAGTACCTAGGGTAAGTACATTCACTATTTATCTTTTCTCTTTCATTCTGTATCAATGCCATATGCTATACCCTAAACGTTATGCACGAAGGGGGTAACTGGGCCTGAGGTCATTCATAGACCTCGAACATTGTATACGAAGCTGACTCCAGTACCTAGGGTATGCGGCAAGGATCCCATCATATGGTCAATCACAAAGATTGGACCCCCAATGTGCATCCTTTGGGGTAGCTAACCCGCACACTGTTGACCTAACACCTACATAGGGTGTGCACCTCTATACATTTGCTTGCAAGCCTTTCTTGCATTCATTCATTCATTAATGCATGCATTTATCATCATGTTCCTCTTTCCTTATCTTTCACCTTACATTACATAATACTTCATTCATTCATTACCATAACACGTAAA
This sequence comes from Flaveria trinervia, assembly GCA_025506515.1. Taxonomy (NCBI): domain Eukaryota; kingdom Viridiplantae; phylum Streptophyta; class Magnoliopsida; order Asterales; family Asteraceae; genus Flaveria; species Flaveria trinervia. The sequence goes on from CM046441.1 coordinate 21,930,727, forward strand.
GTCATAGGAAAGATAATCATACATTATTATAAGGAACATAAACATATCATTCATACATCATCATGCAGGGCATCATACATACATAACATACATTCTGTATAACCATGCCACATCATCATCATCATACATAACCATCAAGCACATAACATGTCATGCCCATCATGCCCTCTATGACCTCAAAAGTCACTTACATAACCCCCTGGGAATCTCCTAGGTCAAGCCTACATTACTCCTTCTCTCCCAAAAAGTCAGAATTTTTCTAAGTGTTCATCCACATTTGCAATAGTTCCTCCGCATTGGATCTACTTCATCCGCATTTGCTATAATTCATCCGCATTTGTCATCCGCATTGGACTAACTCATACGCATTTTCCAAGACTTAGTCAAATGCTCATCCGCATTGACTTCATCCGCATTGATTCACTTTGCTCATTCGCATTTCCATACTTAGTCAATGCTCATCCGCATTGACCTCATCCGTATTGACTTACTTTGCTCATCCGCATTTCGATACTTAGTCAATGCTCATCCGCATTGACCTCATCCGCATTGACTTACTTTGCTCATCCGCATTTCCATACTTAGTCAATGCTCATCCGCATTGACCTCATCTGCATTGACTTACTTTGCTCATCCGCATTTCCATACTTAGTCAATGCTCAACCGAATTGACCCTCATCCGCATTGAGTTACTTTGCTCATCCACATTTCCATACTTAGTTAATGCTCATCCGCATTGACCTCATCCGCATTGCCTTACTTTGCTCATCCGCATTTCCATACTTAGTCAATGCTCATCCGCATTGGCTTGCTTCATCACTTATGCAGATTCTAAAACTTAACATATGAGTGTTAAACATCATATTTCAATTCACCATTCTTCATGTTCTAAGCTTACATCATACCTTCTAAATCTTAGAAACATCATTATACATCAGCAAACATGAATATAGTCAAACATCACATCATAACATCACCATACACACATTCAAGCATACGGGTCCGAAACCCAGTTTAATAAAAACATACATCCATGCATTTCCAGCCCCAAAATCACTTAAAAAACCATTAAAAGAGGGGTCCTAAGACTCACATTTGCAGCTCTTGAGTATGGCTTCCTCCAAACTCATTTGCAAATTGAATTCAACCGTTAAGAAACCCACTAAAAACATACCCGAACACATACAAACACACATAAGCATAAACCCGAGGATAAGACCAGTCAAGAACATCATAAAAACATGAATTCTTACCTTGAATTCGAATTCTTTCTTCTTGTTCGTCTTCAAAGCCGAGAATATTTCTGCTCTCTTCCTTTCTGTCACTAAAATCCGAAAGATTTGGGTGTAGAAAGGGTGATGGGTGGCCATGCCACCTTTTACACCCACTTTTCAAACATTTTGTCCTTTTGGACACTTTTTACACCTAGACTTTGGGTTTTATTTCTTTTCCCTCTTTTCTTTCACTTTATTCATTCTTTTCTTTGACTACAAAATAACGGGTGTTACACTCCCTTTAGATGAGTTGAATAAACTAGAATACATGGAAATGTCTAAGAGAGAAAGGAGGCAGAGGATACAGAGTTGCTCCTCAAGATCAAGAAAGTCCTGCAAGAGAGGTTGTGGCAACTGAACCACCTCAGGTAGATAAGGAGGCCGACAGACAAAACATGATAAACTACTTGAGTGCCATGGGTCTCTATCAGGCAGCTGTACTTCTTCTCTTATCATATGAATACATCGAGTTTGAATATCTCAAGCAGCTTGAGTTACAAGTTCAAAAGGAGCAAAAAGCTGCTAAGTGAAAGATGAGGGATAAAGCAGCCAAGTCAAGAGCCATCATCCAAAAGAGTTAAAAGAAGTTTGCTGATAGGTAGAGGATGATTGGCTTCTTGAAGCTGTATGGATTCTCTGAAAGGAGACTTGGCCCAATGTCCCTATCCACCATAGATGAGCATATAAGGGTGATCAAGCAGAAGATAAAAAGAGGAGAGCTTGTTGACTTACACTCCCCACCAAGTCAAGTCCCTTTGGAAGTGGAGGTTAAGGTTGTATAATTTAAGAGAACACAACATGGACCTCCTGCTGGACCTTAGCAAGCTTCATCTAATGCATAGCATGGTCAAACTCCTTCTCTTTCTGTACCTATGAGAGAGGAGGACCCAACTGAGAAGGACAAAATAGAACAACCTGGTTTTGAAGGCTAGTCCTCTCAGTCAAAGACTTTAAAAAGGAAGAAAAGGATGGCTAGAAGAGAAAAGTCAAGAAAGAAGTCCAAGTCATCCACCTCTAAACCTAGAGTCAGAACATCCTAAGGAAGTGCAACAAAAGGCAGCTCAACCAACTCCAATCCAAATAGATCCTCTTGCATCAAGAAGACCCATATTGTCCTGGACCTTCACTACTAATCTAGAAAGATGGTATGTCAGCAGAGATCAAGGTGGTCAAGATGTCTATACATGGCAAGACATGTTTAACCTACCTCCTCATGATCTCTTTGAAATGAGAAGATACTTTGAAAGTGTGAGTGATCCTAAACATCTGATGAAGAAGGGTATGGTCACTATAATGATGAGGATTGTTAATATCTAAAGTCTTTATTTGTTTTGATAGCATCAGCCTAGGGAGAGTTTGTAAGGTTTAATGAAAGGCAGGTGCACCTAAAGCAACCCAAGTCCTTCTTGCATGCATGCACGTAGTGCAATGTAAAAGTTGCTTTGGAAATTTCATACTCTACACTAGAAAATATTCTAAGTATGAAATCTTTTGAAGCCAAAAGAAACATCTTCCAAAGGTAAAACAGAAGTCTTCCAAAGCTTCAAAGACAAATTCTTCCGAAGCCAAATGAAGTGAAGAAAAATTGCTTCCGAAGACTTTTAATACATGCTTTATCTGATGTACTTTTCCAGAAAGCTGGACCACTTTCCGTTGCAACTCTGATAACTCACCAAGTTATACAAGTTTGTGAAAAGGTCCATGCTTTTGGTAACTGTACATTGAGGTCTTATGTCTATAACTTTCTACTTTATGTACTTTTATCCTTTTGTAATATATTAGGATGTGAGCTATGGCATGTCATAGTCACTAGTCAAAAGGCAATCTGGCTTTTGACTCTACATTAATCTTATGTTGTCTAGATTGATATTTCCAGTTAGCTTTCTAAGCATGTCAACTGTAGGATGTAGTATAAAGTATCTCAAGTCCTTGTAACTTGTTTCTTATGTTTTAGTAATACTTGTAATAGAACTTGAGAAGAAATAAACTATAATCTTGAAAACCAAAAACTTATTGTTGTTCTTAAGTTTCTGTCTCTTGTTTAGTTGTGTTCATAGTATCATAACCAAAGGTCTTGGTTCCTTATTTTATCTGTTAAGTATTCTAAACACTCTCCTTATTGTGAGACTGAGTGTAAGTGATCGTCCCTTCAATGGTCCTGCAAAACCTAAAATCAAAGAAACATTCATACACAAATTTTGAACGTCTACTTAACAAAATTTGCCTTATAGAAAGTAATTTATAATTTTGCTAATAAGGTATTTCCAACAAATAAATATAAGATGTTGAATAACAAAAGTATTAGTTATAATGTCTTATAAAATAATATTATTAGACTAAAAATAAATTAAATTATAATAAAGTATTCATGATGGTTGTCGATGAGTTACATAAATAAATTGCACAAAAATACATAGCAACATTAATATGGTTTAAATAGTGTAAAAAATGGTAAATGTTTATCTTGTTGCAAAATTTTACAATAAAAAACATAAAGATATGTAGCTACTGAAGGGTTTAATGGTTTTAAGTGAATTAGAGGGTCTCCTAAGGCTTGGGGCTTCGTCTTCACTAAAGTCATACGGCTACACTGCTACCACCAATGCGGTTAGCATGCGGAAAATCCAATCATGGCTTCACTTAACCGTTTGGTGCTTTGTTCAAGCAACCACTATTCCAACCATTGCCAACGATCGAAAAATGCAATCGCTCATTTTTTATATAATACCCTCATTTTCTTTCCATTTATTGCACACCAACCTTAATTTACACAATTTACAAAAAACATATAAACTTTATGGAATCATATAATAAGTAAGGCCTAGTATGGTCCAAAAGAATACTCAACCTCATGGTGTTGGTAATAGTTCAAGAGGGGTGGTTCAAGTTTCAGGGGGTGGGGGAGTATGAGATCAAGGGGGCGGTTTGAGCATGGTGGGTGCTAGTTTTGGCTTTTCAAGTCAAGGTTATGTGCCGGTGATTCAAAGACAACCTTGCAGGACCATTAGAAGGGGGTAATGCACTTTACAACACAATAACTCAATTGAGGAGAGTTCTTTAGAACACTTAACAGATCAAATAGGGAACTGGTGAACTAGAATAAAAGATGCAAAGAACACAAGTAAATGAGAGACTGAACAAGATAGCAAAATAACACAAGTATTTGAGATTCAAGAATGTTGTGTATTACTTCTCAAGTTATATTACAAAGTGTTAGAAAGCATAATGGAAAGTTACAAGTAACTAAGATACATATACTACATCCTCTAGCCGACCATACTTTGAAGGCCAGCAAGATACATAGGACTAGACAACAAAATCAAATGTAGTGACAAAATGCATATTGCCTTTTCAATAGTGATTATGACATGCCATAGCTCAAATCCTAATATATTACAAAAAGGATAAAAGCACATAAAGTAGAAAGCTCAGACTCAAGACCTCAATGTACAGTTACCAAAAGCAGGGTTCTTTTCACTAACTCATGTGAGTTGGTGACTAAACAGAGTTGCAGCAGAAAGGCAGTCCAGATTTATGGTAAAGTACATCAGATAAAAGCATGTTCATAAAAGTCTGCAGAAGAAATCTGTCTTTACTCTTTGGCTTTGGAAGACTTTGTCTTGAAGTTTCAGAAGACTTCACTTTTAGCTTCGGAATATGTTGTTCTTGGCTTCGGAAGATTTTACACTTAGAATATTTCTAGTGCAAGGTGTAAAACATCCAAAGCATTTGTACTTTAGTTCTTTAGTGCATGCATGCAAAGAGACTTTGGATGTTTTGAATGTTTTGGTTGCATCAGACTTATTGGAATCCTTACAAACACCTCTAGGCTGATGCTACCAACAAATTTGAAGATCTTCATCAGTTGACAGACCTCATTATGATGATGACCAGGCCCTTTGTTATTAGATGGTCAAGATCACTCACACTTTCATGGTATCTTCTCATCTCAAAGAGATCATGCAGACGTAGGTTGACTAAGTCTTGTCATGTGTAAACATTCTCACCACCTTGATCTCTAATCATATGCCATCTTTCTAGATTAGTTCTAAAGGTCCAGGATAAGATGGGTCTCTCAAAAGCAAGATGAGCCACTTGAATTGGATTTGATTGGGCTGCCTCTTCATGCACTTCCTCAAGTTGTTCTGACTCACCCTGAGGTATGGTGGTGGATGGTTTAGACTTCTTCTTCTTCTATACTTAGTCTAGAAGCCATCCTCTACCTCCTCCTTGATGACTTTAACTAAGAAGACTGGTCTGTAGCACCTTGTTGATCAGTCTTGTCTTGCCAGTTAGTTATTATCCCTCATAGGTTCAGAAGGAGAGGGAGTTTGACCTGGTTGTGGATCAGAAGATAAAGCTTGCTAAGGCTCAGTATGAGGTTCAGGTTGTGTTGTCTCAGGTTGTTCAACCTTAACCTCTACTTCTTGAAGGACCTGACTTGGTAGGGAGTGTAAGTCAACAAGTTCTCCTTTTTTGATCTTTTTCTTGATCACCTAATGTGCTCATCCATACAGCTTTAAGAAGCTCCCCATCCTTTTTCTGTCAGCAGACTTCTTCATGCTCTTTTGGATGATGGCTCTTGACCTTGCAGCATCTTCCCTTATCTTTCTTTTTGTTGTCTTTCACTCTTTGAGTACTTCAAGTTCAAGCTGTTTGAGATACTCAACATTTATGTACTCAAAGGACAAGGAAAGAAGTGCATCTGCTTGATATAGGCATGTGGCACTCAGGTAGTTGATCATTTTGATCCTATCAGTTTCTTTGTGTACCTTAGGTTCTTGTGGAGCCATAACCTCTTGTTCAGGATTGTCTTGAACTGGAGAAAGAGTGGAAACCTACTTGCATAATCTCTTTTGTGTCTTCTCCTCATTGACTTGGAGAAGTATCCTTCCATCCTTTGCTTCATTCCCCTCTCTTGAAAATTCCATGTCAGCTAGTTCATTAAGTTCCTATAAGGGGAGAGATATTCTCTCATCAATGTCATAATTCCTAGTTTGTAGGTAAGTAATCCTGACTGCCCTCAACTCATCATCTTCAATGTTCGGTCTAGGGGCAGCCCTGATTGCAACTTCCATGAATACTGTAGACCTAGAGGAACTTTCTCCCCTTAGCTTCCTCTTCCTCTCTGGTCCTCTTCCTCAATCTCCTCAAGAGTTAGAATCCTTCCCCTTTGTCACCCATAGTCCTTTGTGACACAGGGTGGAGAGATCTTTGGCCTTTATTACTTGGTGTAACATCTAAGCTCTAGCCAGAGAGAGGTTGTGATACACATTCACTAGCAGGTGCTTCACTGAGTGAATGAATTACTGAAGTAGTTGTTGGTGTGACAGGGCTCTTAGGCTTTACCACTAGGCCTAGAGTAAGATTTCCCCTTCGAAGCTAATCTTAGGGTCTGCCTCAATATCCAGTTGACCAATAGTATTACCTAATTACCTTTATCTCCTTCTAAGACTGAACTATTTAGTAATTCTATCATGAATCCTTTGTGCCATCCTGTCAGCTTGTCTAGATTGGCTTGGGTTGACAAGTGGCATGTTGACAAGGTCAAGAACTTCATAATAGTTCAAAGTCTTAAAATTTAAGACTTCTTGCTGCCCTTGAACTTTTGAAGAATAAGAGCTTTTCTATATGCATCATACATCCACCCTATGATGTAGTTTGAAGTTCCTTGAGATGGAGATGATACTGCCCTTGGTATACCTTCCTTAAAAAGACTCTGAATAAAGGAGTCTATAGAGTCCACATCAATATGAACTTGAGAAAGTTACTGAGTATGTACAGTTGCAAGTGAAGATGGTGAGTTAACAATGTCCATGCTCTGTGAAGAACTCCCAGGTTCTGTGTCTGTGATGACTTTCTTCCCTTTTTTGGTAGCATCACCCACTTGCATAGGTGAGCTAGAGGTTAGATCAATCACATTCACAGGTTCATGTGTTCCTAGTTGAGCTTTTCTTAAAGGTCTCCCAGCTAGTTTCTCCTTGAGATAAGAAATCGCAAGTTGATGATCATTCACCCTGTTGTGTAAGGTAGTCACCTGAGATACCAAGTGACTACCCTTTTGAGATTAGGTAGGTGCATGTTTTTGATAGGTTTTGCACCTTTAGTCTCAGATTCCCCTCATCTTCATCAGAAGAATCATGGGGGGATGAGAGAACTGGACCAAAGTCTTCTATCTCACCACCAACATAGAGTTCTTGGCTACTGGTTTCCTTTTGCTCATTAACAACCAAAATTGAAGTGTCAATGGGCTGAGTTGCCATGGTTGAGGTTTAAATGATGTAATCACTTGCTGAAGTGAGAGCCTCTTCCATGTGGATTTCCTGAACAAGTTCAGAAGGATCCAACTCAGTAATAGGTGACTGATGTTGGCTAGACATAGGTGACTCATGAGCACTCATCTCACTTTGAGTAGGGGAGGAGTAGAGAGACTCATGGTACTCCCTAAAATCTAAGTCTTCATCAGCATTGAAGCCAAGGTTAGGAATCAGATGGTTTAAGTCTAAAGCCTAGGGATGGTAACTGTCCCCTGAAGGGTGTTCACCTGAGTGTTAAGACTCAGAGTGAAGACTTAAGGCAATTGGGCTTGCTTCTTCTTCTCCAAACTCTTAGAAGTTTATTTCTTTATGATGTGGAGAGTACTCTTTGGATTGTAAACACAATCCTTATCAAAGTGAGAGGTACTCCCATACATAACATAGTCCATTTTCTTCCTTCTAGGAGTCTTCTTCTGTGAACAAGGCTAAATTTGATCACTTTCACTCTCCATCTTCATCTTCTCAGATGATGTAGCAATTCTTGTGGGGTTAGAACTACCTTTGGAGCTTGATGGTTCATGTTGTACAGTAGTGGTGCATAACTTATCAGCCTTCTTCTTAATAATGGGATGATTTGGACATGAACTAGAACTCTTGTTGTTGGAGTTCAAGTTTGTGTCCTCAGCTTTAACCACTTCAATCCTAGAGAAACAAAGACTTGTTTATGTGCAGAGTTGAAGGTGGCCTTGATCTCTTAGGCCTTCTTGGACTTTCTTTTGGCCTTTCTGATCAAGTTCTTTCTCTTGGATTTGGTCATCCCAACAGCTTTACTCTCCTCAAAGGGATGGTGACCCTTCTTAGAGCCATTCTTCACTCTTCTCAGAGCCATTCTTCACCATCTCCTCTTCATCCTCTTCAGTCAAATGGTCTACGAGGGGAAGCTCATCTTCACAAGTACCATACTTAGGAGATCTTACAGATAAGATTTTGTGTGGAGGAGCTATCTCACAACATCTCAGTCCATGCTTATTTTGATAACAAACATTTCCATGCAAGGAAGAGAATATCATGTTCTTGAAGGTCTCTTCTTCAAGAACACATTTTTATGACCTGGCTTTGTTGATCATAAGCTTAGCTTGGCATTTAGATAACTTAGTTATAAGGTCTTTGATCTGAGTCCTGTAGTTTGTGTGCTCATGTTTAAAAGTTGAAATGGTTTTTTCTAAGTCCTCTATCTTTAGTTTATAGTCATTTTTAGGTCTTTCGAAATCAGCTTCTTACATATTTAAGGACTAAAGATCAGATCTCATTTCTAAGTTATAGGACCTGTATCTACTAACTTTAGCAATACATTCAGGAGTGCAAATATGTTACAATACGTTGGCTTCATCGTGACCAGCCATGAGTGTTTGGTTTGGAGATCCTTCTTTCAACTGAAAGCTTAGTCAAAGCCTCCTTCTTTAACAACAAAAGCAGCTTGTTGTTTTGGCTTCTCGCTCTGGGTCACTCTCTCAATGTAGTTTGGTTTGGCTTGAGTCTGGCCACTATTTGTTCTTGGTGCGTTACACACTCTAGCAAAGTGTCCAATCTGTTTATAGTTGTAACACTTTACCTTGTTTTTGTCCTGCCCAAACTTTCAACTGGCTGCATTGCTAGGAAACTTCCTCCCTATCCTCTTGTAGAACTTCTTGGCTCTATGAGTGAGAAGAGCCATTTGCTGAACTATCTCTATAAACTCCAGATTATCTGCATGGATACAGTCCAAGTCTTCAAGGATAAAGACAAAGTTTCTTGTGGATTCATCAGCAAAAACAAAAGCATGAGAAAAACTTGTCTCTTGGAAGGGACTTCCTTGAGTATAGCTTTCTCTTGAAGTTTCTGGGAAGGTGATGAATTGATCCTTTATGAGTTATTAGGGTAGCATATGAGATGATTTTGTGGTTCAATACTATCCCTTTCAACCACATGGAGGGCTTAACTCAATTGATTGCTAGAGTTACCAGATGAGTTTTGCATATTCATCTCCATCTAGTATCCACTTAGAATACCATAAAACTCTATAGAGTAAGAGTCTTAAGATTCTCAGTCCTCTTGATAACAATATAGTAATATGTCCATTGTCTAGGAAGAAAGGACATAAACTTCCTCACAATGTCCCTGTGCTCAAGAGTTACACTGACATCCATTAAAGTATCCACGATCTCAACATACCTAAGGTATTGTTGAGTCATGGTTTCACCTACCTTGAAGGTGAAGTTTTGTAGAGAATATGCATTGAGGCTGAAGCAACCAAAGACTTTCTGCATGCATGCTGCACAATACTGAAGAAGAATACTTCGGAAGTTTCACACATGCAACGGAATATTATAACTGTGAAATCTTCCGAAGCCAAGACCAATATCTTCCGAAGCCAAAGATGAAGTCTTCCGAAGCTTCAGAGACAAAGTCTTCCGAAGCCTCAACTCTTGAAGACAGATTTCTTCCGAATACTTTTAGTAACATTCTTTATCTCATGTACTATTCCATAAAGCTGGACACCTTTCCGCTGCATATTTGTAAAGTCACCAACTTGCATGAGTTGGTGAAAAGGTCCATGCTTTTGGTAACTCTACATTGAGGTCTTGAGGCTGTAACCTTCTACTTCATGTACTTTATACTTTCTGTAATAGATAAGGATGTGATCTATGGCATGTCATAGTCACAAAGTCAAAAAGGCAATTTGCCTTTTTGACTCTACAATTGATTTTGTTTTGAGTCTAGTCAATTGTATCCAGCTGGCTTTCATAGTATGGTCGGCTGTACGATGTAGTATAAGTATCTCATACTCTTGTAACTTTATGGATATGCTTTGTAACACTTGTAATAGAACATAGAGAAAGCAATATACTGCATTCTTGAAAAACATATACTTGTGTTCTGTCTCTTACATTACTTGTGCTCGTAGTGTCTTTATTGTGGTTAATCCAGTTTACTGTTTGTTTGAGTTTAGTCAATCTCCACTTTGTGTTGTTGTGTTGTAAGTGAACCCCTTTTACCGGTCCTACATTTGGTATCAAAGTTTTCTAGGCTCTTGATATAAGATCTCACTATCTTAAGATCCCTCACACACACAAATACTAAACTTTTCAAATGGCAGCCATTTCCAAGACTGATATGGAAACTGGAATCATGATCAAATCCCCACTGATCACTCTTGATGACTTTGATACCTGGTATCTAATAATGGAAGATTTGATCAGGTCTCTAGAATCAAGAATGTGGGAGTCTGTTGAAAATGGACGTTTCATACCTATCACTCCTTCTACTACTACTCTGATGAAGATAGGAAGAGAGTAGAGATTGATAGAAAACCCATGACAGCCCTTCAATCTGCCTTTCCAAACTCTGTATACAGAGGTTTCAGGACGTGCAAAACAGCTAAGCAGTTGTAGGATGCACTAAAACTGATGTATGAGGGTTCCTCTGAAGCCAAGGAGAGCAAGAAAGATCTCCTGAAGCAACAGTTTGAAAACTTCACCTTTAAAATAGGTGAAACCATGACTCAACAATACTTGAGGTATGTTGAGATTGTGGATACCCTTATGGATGGAGGAGTTCCTCTTGAGAATAGGGATATTGTAAGGAAGTTCATGTCCTCACTTCCTAGGCAGTGGACACACTACTGTGTGGTGATTAAGAAGACTGAGAATCTAAAAACTCTTACTCTGACAGAGTTATATGGGATTCTCAGTGGCTACCAGATGGAGTTGAACATGCAAGGTTCATCTGGCAACTCCAACAATCAAATGGGTTCAGCCCTGCATGTGGTTGAAAAGGATAGCATAGAACCCCAACATCATTTCATATGCTACCCTAAAAACTCACCTAAGGGTCCTTTCATCACCTTCCAGAGACACCCAGAGAGAACTACACCCAAGGAAGCCCATTCCAAGAGACAAGTTCTTCTCAAGCATTTATGTCTTCTGATGAAAGTTATGGCAGCTTCCTGTTCACCCTTGCAGACCTGGACTGTATTCATCCAGATGATCTAGAGTACATGGAGATAGTCTAGCAGATGGCTCTTCTCACTCACAGAGCCAAGAAGTTCTACAAGCGAACTAGAAGGAAGTTTCCAAGAAATGCAACCAGTGGAAAATTTGGTATGGACAAAGGCAAAGTCAAGTGTTACAACTGTAACTTGATGGGCCACTTTGCTAGGGAGTGTAAAGCACCTAGAACAAATGGTGGCCAAACACAGTCCAGACCCAACTACACTATCAAAGCCCCCAAGAATGAGAAGCCAAAGCAGTAGGCTGATGTTGCAGTTGAAGAAGGAGGCTTTGAATGGCGCTTTCAGGTGGAAGATGCTTCTCTAAACCAAGCATTGATGGTAGATCATGAGGAAGCCAAGGTATTGGAACATCTCTGTACCCCTGAATGCATTGCTAAAGTTAATAGATACAGGTCCTATAACTTGGAAATGAGATCTGATGTTGAGTCCTTAAACATTTTAAAAGCTGATTTTAGAAAGTTTGAAAATGATTATAAACTAAAGATTGAGGACTTAGAGAAAACCATTTCAGTTCTAAACCATGAGCATACAGATTTTAGGACTCAGATCAAGGATCTCATAACCAAGCTGACTGAGTGCAGGCTGAGCTTGTGATCAGCAAGGCCAGGGCAGACAAATGTGTTCTTGAAGAAGAGACCTTCAAGAACATGATATCCTTATCCCTGCACAACAAAATGTGCTATTAGAACAAGCAGGGACTAGGATCAAATGAGATAGCTCCTCCATACACAATCTTGTCTGTAATATCATCTAGGTGTGGAACTTGTGAAGATGAGCTTCCTCTCATAGATCCTTTGAGTGAAGAGGATGAAGAAGTGATAGTGAAGAATTCCTTTGAGAAGAGTGAAGAGGAGGATTCTAAGAAGGGCCACTATCCTTCTGAGGAGAAGAAGACTATGATGACCAAGTCAATGAGAAAGAACTTGATGAGGAAGAGCAAGAGGAAAGCAAGGAAGGCTCAAGAGATCAAGGCTACTTTTGATTCCAAGCAGAAACAAGTGTTTATCTTTGCAGGATTTGAAGTAGTAAAGACTGAAGACATCAACCAAAACTCTTCTTCTAAGAGTTTTGGTTCTTGTTCAAATCATCTCAGTACCAAGAAGAAGACTGATCTGCTATGTACCACTGCTGCACAGCCAGGACTATCAAACTCCAAGAACAGTTCCCAGCCCAAAAGGACAGTCTCAACATCTGCAAAGATGAAGGTGGAGAGGGGATGTGACCAAAGTCAGTCCTGTTCTTAGCAGAAGGCTCTTGGGAAGAAGAAAATTGAGTGTGTCATGTGTGAAAGTACTGCTCATCTTGCTAAGGATTGTCCATAAAATCCTAAAGGTACTCTTCACATGACCAAGGCAAAGACTTCCAAGAATTCCAAGAAGATTCAAGCTTCGGAAGGAAAGTTCTGTTTCCTTCGGAAGCTCCAAATCTAAGAAGAAGGCAAGTGGAAAATTTCCTTCGGATGAAAAGTTGGTCTCGGAAGGAAGGAATACTTCCGAAGCACTAAAGTCTGCTGCAGTGTCTGCAGGTTCTTCCGAAGGCTCATTCCTCAAAACTTCCAAATTAGCAAAAGCTTCTGAAGTATTGAAGGTCAAGTCCAAGACTCCAAAGGTGGTGTGGAAGTCTAAGAAGACCAAGTGACTGAGAATTTTCCATTAACAACAGCTCAAGATCCTCCTAGCATAACCATAGGATCTATTACTGTTGCATTACCTTCTGTTTCTCTTAATGAGCCCAAGACAAGTAAGGCTTGGGTTTCCAAATGTAACTAATCATTTTCTTTGCGCAGAAACAGCTGAAGACAAAGAAAAATGTCTGGATCATTGATAGCGGCTGTTCTAGGCACATGACAGGCAATAGGTCACTACTCCAAAACTTTGAAAGGATGGATGGAGGGCTAGTTGCCTTTGGAGGAGATGAAGGTGGTTACATTTCAGGAAGGGGCAAGGTCACAAATGGTAAGCTCAGCATGGAAAAGGTAAACTTTGTCAAGGAGCTTGGGTACAATCTTCTGAGTGTATCCCAATATTGTGATCAGAGTCATAACATGCTCTTTACTGAGCATGAGTGCATTTTTCTCAAGTCCAGGGTGGTCATTCCTCATGAGCATATTCTACTTAAAGCCCCCAGGAAAGGGAACATGTACAAGATGAATTTGCAAGAAACATCTCCCTCTAGAGAAGTTTCATGCTTTCTGTCTAAAGCCAATAGTGATGAGTCTTTCCTATGGCATAAAAGAATGTGCCATGTAAACTATAAATACATGAATAAACTGATTAAGAATGATTTGGTAATTGGAATGCCAAAGAAAGAGTTTACAAGTGATGCCCACTGTGTTGCATGCCTGAAAGGAAAACAACATAATGTATCTCACAAGCCTAAGGAAAGGAACTCCAACACTACACCCCTACACTTTTTACGTATGGATCTCTTGGCCCCACTAGTGTAATAAGTCTAGAAAGGACCTCTTACTATTTAGTGATCACAGATGACTTTACAAGATTCACTTGGGTCTTCTTCCTTAGACTAAGAATGAGACTCCTGAGATTTTGAAAAGTTGTGAAGTCGGCTTTTCGGGATCGATAAACATCCGAGCATGTTCATGACGGAAGGATGAACAACCAAAACCAAAAGTCAAATCAATAACACGAACTATCAAATATTGGTTTCATTGATAAAAACCTAACGATTACAAGCTCGTTACAACATAAGAATCAAGACTCTTGGCAAGGGGAAGATCGACCATGATCTCCCCTCTCATCCGGCAGCCCTAGGCTCTGGGCAGACTTCCTCTCAATCCTTAAGCTCTCTACACATTGAAACTGGTATATATAGGCCTCGGCCCATATTAGATGCGACTGGGCCCATTCGTGTGATTGGACCATGCGTATGGTTCAATCGTACGACTGGACCATGTGTATGGTTCAATCGTACGACTGGACCATACTTATGGTTCAGTCTTACGAATGTCCCAATCGCATCTCTCAGTCGCACGGCTGGTCCATTAGCATGGCACAGTCGTATGACTGAGTCTCATTCGCATATGCTCTTGCGAATGACCCAGTTTCATGTGTTTACAACATATCAGGTGTATAACATTAAGCCTAGACTATTCGACAAGCGACGAACACACTATATATGACTATATATGCTCCAACAAATTCCCCCTTGTACGTTGCTTGCGAATAGTAGATAACACCCCTTACAATCTTCAGTCAATCTTTGCTCTGGTTGCCAATAGAATCAAACAAAAACCATATTAGCCAACGTTGCCGATCCGTCAAGTTACTACCATATCCCTGAAAATGAATTTAGACACAATAGATTTCGTTTACTTTGTAGAACACCATCATCACAGCAAGATTCCCCATATGACTAATTTTTTCCAGATAATGACACGGACAGTTTTCCATTGCTTCAATCTTCACACAGGCTAACCTGATTAACATCACCACTTGCAGAAATTCCCCCTCACATTCAGCATATCCCAATATATAGACATTTTGATCTCCTTGCGTCTTCACACGGTGTATTGGGCAAAAGGTTCAAGGTTCCAATCCACAACTGACAATATCAACCAATCAGCATGCACGAAGATTCAGCATCGGAAACCGGTTCACATCATCACTTTCTGATTGCGTCTTCACTTTCTATATACAAGGATTCCCCCTAAGAAGCAGAATCCTTTCTGTGTGGATAAATATAACTTGATTGGCCCATAAGTAGTCAGATGCTCCTCACTACCCCACAAAATCAGCACCAACTGCTGACATCTTCTCATCTCTCTTTCGTGTTCCAGTTACATTCACCTATTCTGGAAATCCGACGAATAATGGGGTACACATCGAACTTATTTGACAAACGAACCTCTGGGTGAATATGCTTTGCTCATCTTCAAATCTGTGCAAGAAGCTGTTCCAGACTCTTTTTTTTGGTCTGGAACAAATGCGGATGAGTCAATGCGGATGGATCATTCGTGCGATTGAACATACGACTAGTCCAGTCGCACGACTAAACATATGACTGCTCCAGTCGTACGAATGGTCCATTCGCATGGTTCAGTCGCATGAACGGGTCTGCACGCAGATTTTCAGATCTGTAGCCGCCAGGGCTGCCCAAAACCCTAATCTGACGAATTCAACATGAACCGAAACAAAGTAGACATCATCAGATTCGAAAGGGTGATAGGAACGTGGTTTCGAATTCAATTTCAACATAGAAGCAACACACGTAACAAGATCTGAGCAAAACACGAAGAACACGAAGTGGGTTTAACGTCAAGATCTGAAATTCAATCCAGAAATCAAGAGCTCGGGTTGCTAGAATGATTGTTAGATCATTCCAGCAGTAACCGGCTCTGATACCAATTGTGAAGTTGGCTTTTCGGGATCGATAAACATCCGAGCATGTTCTTGACGGAAGGATGAACAACCAAAACCAAAAGTCAAATCAATAACACGAACTATCATATATTGGTTTTATTGATAAAAACCTAACGATTACAAGCTCGTTACAACATAAGAATCAAGACTCTTGGCAAGGGGAAGATCGAGCATGATCTCCCCTCTCATCCGGCAGCCCTAGGTTCCGGGCAGACTTCCTCTCAATCCTTAAGCTCTCTACACATTGAAACTGGAATATATAGGCCTCGGCCCATATTAGATGTGACTGGGCCCATTCGTGCGATTGGACCATGCGTATGGTTCAATCGTGCGACTGGACCACGTGTATGGTTCAATCGTACGACTGGACCATACTTATGGTTCAGTCTTACGAATGTCCCAATCGCATCTCTCAGTCGCACTACTGGTCCATTAGCATGGCTCAGTCGTACGACTGAGTCTCATTCGCATATGCTCCTGCGAATAACCCAGTTTCATGTGTGTACAACATATCAGGTGTATAACATTAAGCCTAGACTATTCGACAAGCAACGGACTTACTATATATGACTATATATGCTCCAACAAAAGTTTCATCTTGAAGATTGAGAATCAATCTGATCACAAGGTCAAAATCATAAGATGTGATCAGGAAACTGAATTCAAGAACCAAATCCTTGATGCATTCTGTGATGAAAAAGGTATTTCAAGACAATACAGTGCTCCAAGGACTCCTTAGTAGAATGGTGTTGTTGAGAGGAGAAACAAGACACTGATTGAAGCTGCAAGAACCATGTTGGCTAACTCTAAGATGCCCATCACCTTCTAGGCAGAGGCAGTCAACACTGCCTGCTATGTGCAAAATAGAGTTTTAGTGGTTAAGACTCATGGCAAGACTCCTTATGAACTTTGGCACAAGAGGAAACCTTTCATTGGTTTTCTCAGGTCATTTGGATGTCCTTGCACCATCTTGAATACCAAGGATCAAATTGACAAATTTGCTGAGAAATCAGATGATGGACACTTCATTGATACTCTTCCCAAGCTAAGGCTTACAGAGTATACAACCTCAGAACTAGAATTGTTGAGGAGTCAGCCAATGTGACTTTCAATGAACACACACCCTATGTGGCTGGTTCTGGTCCTGATTGGCTCTTTAATCTTGATTAGTTACCAACTGTTTTAACAAATCTTATGAGACTGTTTCAGGATCTGTAGAAAATCTAAACACGAGTGATCCTGATCCAAGATTTGAGCTGAGAAGACCTTCAAGTAACACATCTTAAGCTCCAGTTGGAACTACTTCTGCAAATGAGGTTTCTATCAACACTACAATGACAAACTTAGCTGATACATCTAGTATGCCTTCAAATTCTAGCTTACAGGCTCCACAACCAGCTAAGATGCTTTAATTGCAGAAGACAATGATGGTAGTGGTGACAGTGATCAAGACTTTCTTGATGCTGATAACCACTACATAGATGACAACATCAATGATGTCACATACTCCTTGCATCAAGTCTCTCTTGATAAGTGTGCTGATGTGGTGGGTGAAACATCTATGCCATATCTAAATTTTTCTAATTTAGATCTTTCTTAGCAACTTGATGTGATCCCTCAGCTAAGGATCCACAAGTCCCACCCCACCACAAACATCATTCGAGATGTTGTCACAGGGGTAAGAACTAGAGTACAAACCCATGAAGCAAATGTTTATCTTCACTCTTATTTCTTATCCTAGATAGAGCCAAAGAAAGTTAATAAGGCTCTAAAGGATGGTAGTTGGGTTGAAGCTATGCCACAAGAGCTGCTTCAATTCAAAAGGCAGAAAGTTTGGAACCTTTGTCCTCTTCCTCATGGGAAGACTACCATTGGAACCAAATGGGTGTTTAGGAACAAGAAGGATGATTAAGTCATTATCATCAAGACCAAATCTAGACTAGTTGTTTAAGGGTACACACAAGAAGAAGGGATTGACTACACTGATGTCTTTGCTCCTATAGCAAGACTGGAAGCTATTAGGATATTCCTGGCATCTGCTGCATCCGAGAACTTCAAGGTCATTCAACTTGATGTGAAGTGTGATTTTATTTATGGAGTGATTGAGGAGGAGGTATATGTCAAACAGCCACCAAGTTTTGTAGATCCTGATCATCCTGATTATGTTTGCAAGCTTGATAAGGCTCTTTATGAGCTGCATCAGCACCCAGGAAGTGGTATGAGACACTATCTGAGTATCTTTGCAAACATGGATACAGGAGAGGTACTATAGATGGAACTCTCTTCATCAAAGGACAGGGAAATGACATATTGCTAGTCCAAGTATATGCGTATGACATCATCTTTGGTTCAATTAAACCAAAGCTCTACAAAGACTTTGAGAAGCTGATGAAAGACATATTTGAAATGAGTGCCATGGGGGAACTCAATTTCTTTCTAGGAATTCAAGTGAAGCAAGTTGAAGATGGCGTCTTCAATAGTCAGTCAAGTATGTTCAGGACATAATCAAGACGTTCAACATGACTGATTGTAAGATTGCTAAGACACCCATAGCCAGAAACCACTCCCTTGGACCTGATATTAAGGGGGAGTGTGTAGATGAGCACTTATATAGGGCTATGATTGGGTCTCTGATGTATCTTACTGCTAGCAGGCCTGATATTAGGTTTGCCACCTGTATCTGTTCAAGATATCAAGCCAACCCTAAGATGTCTCATCCTATCACTGTCAAAAGGATTCTAAGATACCTTAAAGGTGCTTCAACACTTGGTCTATCGTATCCTAAAAATCCTGACTTCAATCTGTATGCTTATACACATAGTGATTATGGTGGTTGCAACATGACTGCAAAGTCTACATCTAGGGGATGTTAGTTTCTTGGTGGAAGGGTTGTCTTATGGCAATGAAGAAACAATCCTGTGTCTCTGCATCAACTGCTAAAGCTGAATACATTGCTGCTGTAACCTGCTATGCTCAAGTGCTTTGGATTAAGAATCAAATGTTGGACTATGGATTCAACTTCAAGGAGACTCCTGTTCACATAGACAACAATAGTGCTATCTCAATCACAATGAATCATGTGCAGCACTCAAGGACCAAACACATCAATATTAGGTATCATCTAATAAGAGATAATTATGAAAAGGAATTAATTAAACTAGTCAAAGTTTACACGGATGAATAATATGCTGATCTGTTCATAAAGGCCTTTGATGAACAGAGATTTAAATATCTTGTATCAACTATTGGGATGATCAGATTTGAGTAGGCTTTTCTTAAAACTAATTCTTATTATTTCTTAAAACATGTGTGTCCTAAGTTGTCTAGTTCATCACTTTCATAAGCTCCTGTTTTCTTTGGATGAAAATCTTTTTGAAGACTTTCCTTAGATTTATGAAAATTTTGATCCTTCGGAAATTCTGTTTTTTAACTTCGGAAGAAAATCATGGCTTCAAAACAAATAACTGTCTAAGAAATTTTACCTTCGGAAGAGTTTTCTGATGCGTCTTCCAAAGCTTAAATGACTATCTAAGACACTTATATGTTTCAAGGACCTTCTTCTTCCGAAGCAAAATTAACTCTCGGAAGCTTTGTTCTTTTGTGCACAAAGCATTCAAGTCTTAATTTCTCTTCTGAAGCAAAATTTTCAAAATTCTCTTGAAATGCTTCCGAAGTCATTTTACCTTCAGAAGCTTTTTCATTAAAACTTCCGAATATAATTTACCTTCGAAAGCTTTTTGACTTCCAAGAAAACTACTTTTTGAGCAAAAGTAAACTACTTATTCAGAGGTGGGACCGACATTCGGATTTCAAAGTTTATCCTCTTCTATTAAACTTTATCTGAAATCCTTTTCACATATAAACCCAACGGTTTCCCCCTCTTTCTATCATATGCTTCTTCCTCCAAACCTAAAACCCCAAATTTCTCTCTTGAATTTCTTTCTTCTTTATTTCTTCACCCTTAAGCTACCTCACAATGCCCAACCCCACCCACAGAAATGACCAGAACTTTACCATGCAGCTCCACAGGCAACACAACCAAGTTGCTCTATTAAGCTCTGAGAAAGATCCTCATTTCTTAGAGGTTTGTCATTTCTTAGCTTTGTCCAACTACTTCACCTCCCTAACCATTGATCCTCCACTTTATGAGGATCATCTGCTTGAATTTTGGAAGACCTGCCAAGAGGTCATAATGGATGGGGAGAAGGCATTGTCTGCCACAGTGCAGGGGAGAATAGTCTTCATAACTCTAGCTATCATCAAGATGCATCTTCAGCTGGATGATGAAGAAGGTGAGGTGTTCTTTCCCAAAGAAGCTGTCAATCATTCTTTCGAGCAAATGGGGTATGAGGGAGATTTCTCTGTAAAGACCTTTAGGAAAGGGAAGGTCTCATCCCAGTGGAGATTCCTGCTCCATGTGGTCATCCACAGCTTATCAAACAAGCATGGTGGATGGGAGCATATTCCTGAGGATCTCGCCTTCATTATCCATGGAATGATTCAGGGGATCAATTTCAGGTATTCTCAATTTGTTTATACCAACTTACTTGCAAACTTAGATTCCTTAGAATGTTCCATGTTTCCTAGATATGTTCAGTACATTCTTAACTGTGAACTGGACTCACAGTTAAGGGGAACAAGTAACATTCTTAAACTGGGACAGATGAAGCCCGATATCTTTAAAATATTGAGAAAGCCCACTGTTGGCTTCTCAGGGGTAGAAACAACCCTTGTCCTAAAAATGCTAGAGTTCATTGCTCAAGGTGACAACCTAGTAGCACCAGCTAGTGTTGAACCCACACCTGCTACTTTCCAACCACCTACACAGCCACAAATCACCATCACCTACCAAAGAAAATCCAAACAAACCCCTGCTCAGACTATTCAGTCTGTGGAGGCCCCTATACACTCACCCATACAGGAGGAAGTGGAAACTAGAGCTCCCACTTCTCCTAAGGATCAGACCACTCCCATCTCTTCAAGAATCAGTGTTGAGGTTCCTGATGCTCAGCCTGATAAGCTCATAAGCTAAACTGCCTTAAGCCATCACCCTGAGTCTCACACTCAAGTGATCAACCTTCAGGGGATAGTTACCATCCCCAGCCTTTAGATCTCAACCACCAATCCCCAACCATGATTTCTACACTGATGAGGATCTAGGTTTCAGTGAGTACCATGATTCTCTCTTCTTTTCCCCTACTCAATGAGAGATGAGTGCTTCTGAGGCTCCTACTTCTAGCCCCTATCAGTCACCTATTGTTGAAGTGGATACTTCTGAACCTGTTCAGGATGTCCATATGGAAGAGGCTCTCGCTTTTGAAAGTAATTACATCATTAAGACCTCAACCATGGCAACTCAACCCACTATCATCTGTACTGAGACTGCTAGTGAGTAGAGGAATTCCAACAACCAAGAACCTGAAGCTGGTGGTGAGAGAGAGGACTTTGGTCCAATCATCTCATCCCCCAATGATTCTTTTGATGAAGATGAGGGGAATTTAAGACTAAAGGTGCATAAACTGTCTAAAACATGCACCTATTTAGTCTCCAAGGTTAGTCATCTTGAATCTTAGGTGACTACCTTGTATAACAGGGTCAATGATTAGCAACTTGAGATTTTATATCTTAAGGAAAAACTAGTTGGGAGACCTCTAAGAAGAGCTCAACCAGGAACAAAAGAACCTGTGGATATGATTTACCTAACTCTTGGCTCACCTATGCAAGTGGGTGATGCTAGCAGAAAGGTGGAGAAAGTCATTACATTTATAAAACCTGGGAGTTCTTTAGAGAGAATGGACACTGAGGAATCACCATCCTCACTTGCAATTGTGTATTCTCAGCAACCTCGTCAAATTCATATTGATGTGGATTACACAGACTCCTTCATACAAAGCCTGTTTGAGGATGGGATACCAAGGGATATGTCATCTCCACCATCTTCCAATCACATCATTAGGTAGAGGTATGATAGCAACAGGAGAGCCCTAATCATCATAAAAGTTCAGGGACAGAAGAGATCTTCAATTTTCAGAACCTAAACTATTATGACAGTCTGGATTTAGTCAACATGTCACTTGTCAATCCAAGCCAATCAAGACAAGCTGACAAGTTGGCACAAAGAATCCAAGACAGGATCACTGCAGAGTTCAGCCTAAGAAGAAGACTGTGGGAATTAGGAAATGTTATCGGTCAATTAGATGTTAAGGCTCACCCTAAGATTAGCTTCATAGGGGAAACCTTGACTGAAGCCCAGTGATAGAACTTGAGAGCCCAGTCTTATCACTAACAACTGCTGTAGAGATCAATGCCATTTTTGAGACACCTGCTGGTGAAGGTGCTTCTTAACTTCTCTCTGGCCAGAGCTCAGAAGCTGCATCAAGCAATGAAGCCAAAGCTCTCTCCACCCTGGGTCACAATGGTCTATGAGTGACAAAGGGAAAAGAAAGATCACATCTGAGGAGATTGAGGAGGAGAAAAGAGAGTGGAAAAAGAAAGGTGAGGGGAGAAAGTTCCTCTTCTGAGTCTGCAAGACTCATGGAGTCTGCTATCAGGGCTGTCCTTAGACCTGATACTCAGAATGATGAGTTAAAGGCAGCCAGGATAAACTATCTGCAAACAAGGAACTATGACATAGACAATGTCATATCTCTCCCTTAGAAGAGTTAAATGAACTGGTTGACCTGGAAAGGTCAAGGGAGAAAAAGGAGGCTGAAGATGCAGAGCTGTTAGTACAAATCAAAGAAGAGAGAAGAAAGAAAAGATGTACAAGCATGTGCCTACCCTCTTCCCAGTTCAAGAAAGTCCTGCACATGAGGATGTGTTCAACAAGAACCTCAGGTAGATAAAGAAGAAGAAACGATCAAGATGATCAACTACCTGAGTGCCACAAGCCTCTACCAGGCAAAAGCACTTCTTCCCCTGTCTTATGACTATGTTTAGTTTGAGTATCTCAAATAACTTGAACTTGAGATAGTCAAAGAAAGAAAGACAACTAAAAGAAAGCTGAAGGAAGAAGCTGCTAAGACAAGAGCCATCATCCACAAAAGCAAGAAGAAATCTACTAACGGGCAGAGGATGACGAGCTTCTTGAAGCTGTATGGATTCTCCGGAAGAAGACTTGGCCCCATGTCTGAATAGCTCTGATACCAAATGTAGGACCATTAGAACGGGGTAATGCACTTTACAACACAAAACACAATTAAGGATAGTTTTTTAGAACACTTAACAAATCAAATAGGGAACTGGTTAACTAAAATAAAAGATGCTAAGAACACAAGTAAATGAGAGACAGCACAAGATTGTAGAACAACACACGTATTTGGGTTTCAAGAATGCTTTATATTGCTTCTCAAATTCTATTACAAAGTGTTACAAAGCATAATAGGATGTGACAAGTACTTGAGATACATATACTACATCCTACAGCTGGCCATACTTTAAAGGCCAGCTGCATACATAACACTAGACAACAAAATCAAATGTAGAGTCAAAAGGCAGATTTCCTTTTGACTATTGACTATGACATGCCATAGATCACATCCTAATATATTACAAAAAGGATAAAAGTACATCAAGTAGAAAGCTTAGATTCAAGATCTCAATGTATAGTTACCAAAAGCATGGACCTTTTCACCAACTCATGTAAGTTGGTAACTAAACAGAGTTGCAGCGGAAAGGCTGTCCAGCTTTATCGTAAAGTACATTAGATAAAGCATGTCCATAAAAGTCTTTGGAAGTTTTCTATCTTTACTCTTTGGCTTCAGAAGACTTGTCTTGAAGCTTCGGAAGACTTCACTTTTGGCTTTGGAAGATGTTGGTTATGGCTTCGGAAGATTTTACACTTAGAATATTTCTAGTGCAAGGTATAAAACTTCCGAAGCATTTCTACTTCAGTTCTTTAGTGCATGCATGCAGAGAGACTTTGGATGTTTTGAATGTTTTGGCTGCATCAGACTTATTAGAATTCTTACAAACCTTAAAACACCTGGTTCATATTCCACTGCGTAAATACACGTATTATTTACAAAATGAACATGCATTTGAACATTTTGCACCATGATATGATAACCCATGTTATAGGGAACAAAATATTAGAGAAGAAAAATGGCTCCCTATTTATGATAAGTAAGATGATGAAGAGTTTGTTTCTAAAATAAAAGAACAAGTTATACAAGATCAAGATGTAGGAGATGAAAATGTGTTGGTGGAGGAAGATATAGACAAGAAATTTGAAGATGTAGAAGGTGAAGCTCTAGTTGAAAAAGGAAAAAGTTAAAAGGTCATGCAAAACCTTAAAATTAGACACCCTTTCTAGAAGTCAACTTGTGCAAATAATATGTCCAAATTTCCAAAGATGATAAAGTTGAAAATCAGCAAAGTAGAGAGGATTTTCTCGTCGAGTGCTAAAGCATTAAAACTTGCTTAAGGATGAGAACACCCAAACAGTTCATCAACTTAATTAAAAATAGACCAAGCTTCAAGCTAACTCTCTAAGTTTAATGGTTACTATATTCAAGAACTAACATTTTTATTTTATTTACCTATTTTTTAACATATAAATTCTAACTTGTTTTTAATGTAGAAATGCCTTAAGGGAAGCGGAGGTGACAATCTTGATGTGATGAAGAAAGTTATGAATGATTAATAGAAGAGATTGAAGACCCCTTTCGTCCATGATGACACATGGGTTATGATCAAACCACATCTCACATAGTTAGCATAATTGTAGTCGTGCCAATCAACAAGTGGTTATTTCCGGAAAAGAATGTCGTCAGATTCAGGGCACCGCACTTCTACAAGTGATGATGTTTGCCAAATTCGTGTTCCCAACCTCAATGAAAACACAACACCTACACTGCCTAGTCGTAAAGGATGGACGAAAGTAGACTCATCAAGCAAAGGGTCTTTGGCTAATACTTTTTCTAGGTACATTTCAAACAAAGAAGCTTTTTTTATGTCAATGGTGGAGATAAGGCTAAAATATGATAAGAAAGCTTTGAGGTTCATGTCGGAGTAATGAGGGGAAATGCAGCAGGACTGGTATGGCAAAGATTTGGAGACTTTCATCAAGCCTCGTGATAATGTGAGTGGGCCAATGTTGAAAATACACCTTGAGCGAAAACATGAGATTGCTATATAATATTTATCGGTGGTGTGATTTTTAGTTTCATTTGATATTTTTATTTTAAATGATGTGCTTTTCTTTAATTTTAACGAAATTCATATTTTGTGTTCTTAAAATAAGTTTATTATTATTAGTAAGGGTACATAAATGCTCCACCTCCACCACTTATGGTATGTGAGGTTGTGAGGGTAGTATAAGAGTATTTGTGATGTGAGTTATACTTATTGGTGGATCGTTAGGGTAATGAGGCTACATGAAAGCTCCACCCCTCCTTCTTAAGAATTTAGATAGTTAATTGTTGTAACACTCGCCTCCCAGGTTACACCCTAGGGAATGTTACGCATCGGACATACATAACACGTAGTAGTTAAAGAATACGCAACGAAAGTCTAACTATAATTATACATCATAGCATATTATTCTTCTATCATATTACACAATAATATAACATCATTTCAAATCTAGTAGATATGCAAATCTTCAACAACACTCTAGAACTTTATTTTCTCATTAGCTGGCCTATAATCTCTAGTATTTGCATATACTTGATACCTAGGATGTATGTCTATTTAAAAAGAGATGTGAGAATCAACATAAAGCTGGTCGGTTCATTAACATAATATTCTTCAAAATATATTAATTTTGACTATTGCATCGAGCATATACAATCATGATAAATAGATAGATCAGTGTAAGCACGTATAAATTCATATAACAGGATATGTATTCAAACTCTATTAGCTAAAGTAGAATCTTACAAACAGCTCTCATGCATCCTATCAAGTATTGTTACATATGATAAATGTTATTTTTAGCCATTCCTACAACAATTACTGAATAATGGAACATCACATCTTGTTATAGAAAATTGTTGAGAAGAGCACACCTTAATCAACCAAGTCGGTGAAAACATCTAATCCGATTCGCGTTATAAGTATTACACTATGGACAAAATAATTTTATTTAAGTTATATCTAGCTAGCAACTATCTTAGAGATAATTTGTTATCCTTTTTTATTTGTTGGCATTATTCAGGCACTTTCTCATGTCCTATGCCAACCATTTGGTACAACCCTGCTAGTCGGAATATCTCGAGCATTTCCATCATCCTCGTGCCAACCCTCGGGGCTACCCAATACATTCCTTGACAATAACGCTAACTCCTAACAACAATAACAGTAGCAACAACAATAGTAACAACAACTCAAGATTCTTTTTATAGCAACAACGCTAACTCCTAAAAAAGTTATATTTTAAATTCAATCCTAAGATTTCGATTATAAAGAAGCAAACATGTGAAATGTTTACATGGGAGATGCGAATTGAGCACTAGTCTAGCTTACTTATATAACTAATTCAGTTGTTTCTTTCGTTTTTCTCCTAGATGTTTTAAAATACAATGTTTTATAAAAGTTTTGAATATGTCATTGTAACAAACTATTTTTCTATACGAGCTAACCTAAGTTTTCTTAAAAATAAAGATGGCTATAATATAATATATTATTTATTATTACATTCAAATGATATCTTATAACTTTAAGATTTCATCCAAAACTTCAAATTTCAAATGTTCAATTTACTAATCGCTTAATTGTTACACTATGAAAAGTAAATAGATATTCTTGTGTTTTAATGGATACATTTGACCCGAATGCACGGGGTTATGATCGTGTTCAATAATATCGCTGGGACCACACAAAATAATAAAAATATGAACATCTTAAATTTTCGACTGTTGTGAAAACATTATGCCCTAACCAACGTTGACTACAATCATATTCAGAGAAGTAATTAATATGATCGTTTTAGTTGTCTTCTTTTCCCTACCCATTATGTTGACTGGCTTCCACCAAGATTGCATGCAGCGGCCCATGCAAGGTAGCATCGCGACTTTTAAAGCCGTAATTCAAATTCAAAGATGGGTGTTGGGTGGCCATTGAACTTTTTAATAGTTTGTTATAGTCAAATCAATCATTTAATTGGTCCACATAGATATATATCAACATCAACTTCCATGTTTCTCACATGTATATGATCTTGATTGAGATCTAATGCCACTCACAATGTGAAAAACCCTTTCTTTAACGATTGACTGGTCATAGAAAACAAAACATAAGGCTTCTCTCGTGACAGCAAACCTCCCCTCACACA
Source organism: Flaveria trinervia (assembly GCA_025506515.1). Taxonomy (NCBI): domain Eukaryota; kingdom Viridiplantae; phylum Streptophyta; class Magnoliopsida; order Asterales; family Asteraceae; genus Flaveria; species Flaveria trinervia. The sequence goes on from CM046441.1 coordinate 21,957,963, forward strand.
TGTTGTTCATCTTTATCTCGATCCCATTTATTTTACTATTCCTGATTTATTGGTAATGATTGAAGACAATAAACCAAAAGATAAACAAAAATATAAAACGATTCTTCCACCTTTCAGTTGAGAGGAATTTCTATAGCGTTTGTTTGATCGATGATCGCACTTGTATACAGGTTCGAGCATGTCCAAGTTTGGTCACTGTTTAATCTTTTAGTTTAGTGAGTCTGGGCCGAAAATTGCACACCCAAATATATATTTTCATGTCACACTACTTCTTGCAAAACCTTATACATATATTTTCTTACTCACACGATGCTATGTTTAGCACTTAGCAGGGGCGGCCCAAGCCAAATCAAGTGAAGCAACGGCTTTAGGCTCTCATTTTCAGAAGGGTCTCCATTTTAATGTAAAATCTTAAGGTATTAGGCCTTCATTCAAAACCAATTGGTCCAGCAGCCAGCAGGTCTCCTAACTCCTGCCTCCCTGATCGATTTTTATTAGGAAAATTGGAAATAGAAGAGGTTTTATTAACTATCAATCATCTTAGCAATTTCAAAATCTCTTCTCCTGATTCAAATTAGCATCTCATGTTATTTTATTATCTGGGTTTGGGCCACTTAGTGATTAGTATTATTGATATTGATTGCTTTTGCTGTTGTTTCGACCCGTAACAGAAGGGCGAACAAGTATTTTCCATTGAATGTTGTTGAGTGTTGATTGTTATTTTTGATTGCTGTTGATTTCGATCTCAAATTAGCATCTCCTGTTATTTTATTATCCTGGAAGCAGAAATGTTGTAACGTAAAAAGGCAAAAAACTTTAAATGTAGATGATCATATTGATCTAGATGAACATTTAAATGTAGATGAATCTACCGTTGAACATTTAAAGAACGGTACAAATATTATTGCTAAAAATTGAGTTTAAAAAAATAAATTAAACCCGTCATTTATAAACTTTTAGTTTATGGTTGCTGGTCCTCCATCCCGGATAAAAAATCAACGTTTATAATGTTAACTTCGAAAGAGGCCTTGTTTTTCTAGTTCGCATTAGGCCCCTAAAATCGTTGAGACGGTCAGACAAACAGGAATATAATTTTTATGTTAATTTTACATAGAATTTAGAAA
>CM046441.1:23254186-23294186 GCA_025506515.1 Flaveria trinervia
TTTATAAGTTAGAAATAATATTTCTTTAAAATTTTCAGCACTTATAAATAATTTTTTTAAAACAGTAGTTACAACAATCCATATATCACCAAATTTTGATAGAAAAAACATTCAAAAATCCAGATTAACATGTAAAAATATAAATAATAACTAGTTAAAGTTAATTTTCTAGAATTTTTACAACGTTCAAATAAATCAGCAGAAATACCTATGGGTTCTTAAAATTTACCAGGATATATATTCTGAAATCTATATTATATCATAAATTTTTAGGTTATTAACTCATAATAATATTTTTTGATTTTTACCATTTTTATAATAATTAGCATAAATAATAAAATATCTCTAAAATTTCAAATTTTATACAAATTGTTCTTTTCAATGTACCATGTTTTATATAAATTTCCATAATTTATTTCGCCTTTTTGCTATTTCTTCTTATTTTCAAATCACAGAAGGTTTTAAATTATATAACTCAATCATATCAACGAATTAAGTTATGAATTTGTCCAGAAATTCTTATAAAATATAAGGTCCATCATATAATTTTTCTAAGTCTTTACCAGGTCCTAAGCTTTGATATGATGTTTTTCTTTCATTAACTTAAATAATTTATATAAATTAGTTTACTTATTATAACTACACCAAAATTCACTAAAAGTTATTTCTAATATTTTCTAACAAGTTTCTAATTTATCTCCCACTATCATAGTCATTTAAGTATTCAATTTAATTCATCAAGAATATTAGGTTTTTATTCTTTTTATTTGTATTCGTTATGTTAAAACCTTTGCTTATATAGAATATTCTTACTTTTAAACCTCTATACTTACTGATTTAAAAGAAAATAACAGGTTATATGGTTTCATAATTATTTTTGATGATTTGTTTTCAAAGAGTTAGATCATATGTGTTTGTTTTAAACACATATGGATCCTTTAAGTATTGTTAAGAATCTAACCTTTTAATTGAAAGAGTAACTAAGAGATTGATGGTTAGGTTGAGGTGGTCTTCTTGGTGCTTGATTAGCAAGTTCTTGAATTCAGAATAGGACTAGATAAGAAGATGATGATGAAATGGTTGGTGACTTGAAAACCGAGAGAAGAGAAGTGATGATGATCTTGGAGGCTCGTTGGTGATTGTGTTGTGGTGGTTTATGGTGGTTCAAGGTGATGGTGCTCATGGATGTGTAGAACCGATAGACAAAAAATGGTTGAAGGTTGCGGGTGTATGTGAAACCAAGAGAAACAAAGGATGAAAGTGGTTTTTGCTTCCTCTTTTGGTTGAACATCATTTAGTGGTGTTTGTCATGATTAAGGCTAATTCTAGAGTGATGTGGTGTGATCAATAGAGGTACCTTGTCAACCATTAGACGTAGGTGGTAGGTTTGGGACATTGCTTAGTGTATGGGTAGTATTAGGTGGTGGTTTGAAGGCTTTATGAGTGTATGAGCCGATTAATGATGAGTTTAGGTTTAGATTTCTAGTTAGTTTGTAAGTGATTAATCGGGTACCCTTGATGAATTGAGGGTGATGTTTAAGTAGGTGTTCAAGTGATTTAAGTTTGATTAACTTTCGTTTTAATACAAGATTCTTGATGTAATCTTATTGGTGATGTTTGGTTAAGTTTGTAATGCATTTTAGTAGTAAATTAACTAACCATTTAGCTTTGTGATTAGTTGTAACATCCTGTATTTTTCTGTTAATTAAAAGTTAGCATCGTTTATTTTTGGAAGGACCAAAGTTGTTAATCTTTTAACTTATGGGTTATTTATGCTAACTTTTTTTTGTCATTAAAATTTAATGTATGAGAGTTAGTAATTAAAATACTAAATTGTATAATAATAATAATAATAGTATAATAATAATAAGATATAATAATAATAATACTAATAATAATAACTAAAACAATAGTAACAATAATAATAATAATAATAATAATAATAACAAAAATAATAATAATTTATAAAAATTATTAAACTTTAAAATGTTTGAAACTTGAATTAATTAAGTTAAGGGGCTTGTTTGTCAAATTATAAACTTCAAAATGAAAGTTTAAACATAAAATGTTAACAAGTGAAACAACAGGGACCATTTGTGTAAATTATTCGGATTCCCTTTTCTTTTGGAACCCGTTTTTCCGGCCACAATTCCAGCCAACCACTGACTCTCCGACCACCATAAATCATCAAATTTCGTTGCTTTCTCGATCCAAAACCGTTCCCAAACCGTTCTAGAACATGATTCAAACCGGTGTATATCATTTAATCGAGTTAACATATCGGTTACTAGTCGAACCAATTACATAACCGAAACACCTTAAACACCATAGTCCTTCAATCATTAAATCACAATAATAATCCAATTAACTCAACCTAAACGATCATCTGTTAACCATTAATCGAATACCACTCCCAATTTCACTTGAAAAGCACTCAAACAACAAAATCAATCACCCACTTTCATCACGACCTGTAACTTTGGTGAAGTCAACCCTCCGAGCTCTCTTAATCTGAATTGGTTGAGGGGAAATCATAATAGCACCCACAGAAGCTCCCCACAAAGTTAATTTGGTTTCCATCACCACCTGCATATCCAATGAATTTGGGTTTAGGTCGCGACTGTTCTTCATATTGCTTACATTCGATTCGTTCAAATCGGATAACTTAATACACATACCTGCTCGGTTTTACTTGGGGATTAAAATTTCCAAAGTTAATTCCATTTACATAATCAAATTGGGGTTCGATTTGGCTCTAATCAATTCTAGGGTTCTTAAGATTTGGGGGAATTTTCTTTAAATGGGTTTATAAAAATTTGAAACTAGCATAAACCACGGCCAAGGCCCTGGTTCACTGGTAATACACTACTCCTCTGAACAGGAGGTCCCCGATTCAAATCTAGAGAACCTCATGTTTTTTTATTTTTTAAAGTTTTGGCCTTCCAAATTAATTCTAATTTTTTTTTATAAATTATAAACAACCATTTTATAAAAACTATTTATCTTAAATTAGTTTTATTATTTTCGCTAAATTATTTTCTTAAAAAGAAATACTTTTATACTTTTATTAAATATTCAAAAAAGATATAAATAGTTTATTTTTATAAAAAACAAGACTCTAGGTAATACTTTACTCCACAAATATTATTATTTCAAACGTTGTCTTTGAATTATTGCTTAAATTGTGTTTATTAAAATTTATTTAATCTTTAACTATATACAAATCATTATAAATGATATATATTATATATATAACTTTATATAAAATGTAACATATTTTCTTTGATACCAATAAATATATTTAGTTCTGTAAGGATTAAATATAAAGACTGATGCAACCCAAAAACCCAAAGTCTCTCCTGTATGCATGCACAAGGATACCGAAGTAGAATGCTTCGGAAGTTTCACACCAGCATCAGAAATACTCTAAGTGTGAAATCTTTCGAAGCCAAGACCAATATCTTTCGAAGCCAAAGATGAAGTCTTCCAAAGCTTCAAAGGCAAAGTCTTCCGAAGCTTACACTTGAAGACAGATTTCTTCCGAAGACTTTTGAAGACATGCTTTATTTGATTTTTCATAAAGCTGGACCCCTTTCCACTGAAACTCTGTAAAGTCACCAACTTACATAAGTTGGTGAAAAGGTCCATGCTTTTGGTAACTATACATTGAGGCCTTGAGTTTGTAACTTTCTATTTTATGTACTTTATCCTTTTTGTAATATATTAGGATGTGAGCTATGGCATGTCATAGTCACTAGTCAAAAGGCAATCTACCTTTTGACTCTACAATTGATTTTGTTTGTTGTCTAGTCAATTGTATTTAGCTAGCTTTTATAGTATGGCCAGCTGTAGGATGTACTATATGTATCTCAAGTACTTGTTACTTTCTGAAAATGCTTTGTAATATTTGTAATAGAACTTGAGAATGTAATATACTACAATCTTGAAAATCATCTCCTTGTGTATTTTGCTATCTTGTTTTGTCTCATATTTACTTGTGTTCTTAGCATCATTACTAAAGGTTAATCAGTTTCACTATTTGATCAGTAAAGTGTTTTTAGCAACTCTTCTCATTGTGTTGTTGTGTTGTATTTGCATACCCTTCAACAGTCCTGCGGGTTCCATTTTGTTAAATATAATTATATGACAAGCCCCAACTACCAAATTGAAGCCTTAGTTCTCTTAAATTCGTTAAACTTATTATTAGATGTTAAATCTTGTTAATATATATATTTAAGTACCTTGTAAAGGATTACGTTAGAACGTTGCTTATTATCCTTATTACCCATCATTTATATACTTATTGATCGTGTGAGTTTCCTTGCCCCATTTTATTATCATTTCACACCTTTTGGGGTGAAACATATTAAACTTATCCAACTTACACTTGTAAATGTTTTATACTTGTAACACACATGCAATTCATACTTATATTTTGGTATGGTTATTTGTGTTATCGTGAGCTTTATATGAGATACATTATATGTTGACAATCATTAACTATTGCTAGTATGGTGACGTCATAGATCTATGGGCCTGACATGCCTATTTGGTGCTAAAGCCGATGTAGTGCCGGCTCCTGATGACGTATGAGTTGTTCATCATGGGAACCAAAAACACTTAGCTAATCGTTATAAACTTGTAATCTTAATATTGGTCAAGGTTTGATTGTAGCTATATGTGTTTTATAATCTTGCATAACTCATAACCTATGATCTGAATTGCTACTTGTAACCTTTTGATATATTTATGTATATTAAACCTTGGAAACTCACCAACTTTCATAGTTGACCTTTATTTTTAACATGTTTCAGGAAATGCCCAAGCTTGAAGTTATCAGTTGAAGTTTCCACAAATCTAGGATTTGGACCTAGGATAAAGAATAAAATGACTTGGATTATTATGTCTTATGTTTCGTTTATTTCATATTTGAGACTTATGTTTGAAATTGCTTTTGAAAACTTATGATAATAATATTTTCATTTAAAGATAGTGTTACGTGACTGTGAACAATCTTAACTCTCACATCTTGATGATTCCGCCGTCAAGGTTGGGGTGAGACATTAGTAATACATATGATTTAAAAGTTTACAAAGTTATCAAATTTTCACACCCATGCATACGTAAACGTTTATGCATGGATGCACACGCACATATATAATCAATTAAACATATACTACTTGTAGAAAGTAATAAAATAAAACTTGTTTTTATAATTCCTTAATAAAGTATAAATATGAGTCTTATTTATGAGATGTTAGTTTGTCTAACCTTAAGGTTGTCACAAAAGTATCATAAGCATGTTTCCCGCAAAGAGGTTTAAATAGAAGAGGTTGTGAAGACTCACCTTGATTCCTCTTACAATCATCGGTATGTCAACGTTGATAGCTCATAACTACATATAGGAAATCACCATTGTAATCCTGATTGTACACCTATTGTCAGTTTCTATCAATCAGGTAACGTAATCACGTGTTTGATTAGTTAGAATCAGAGTTGTAAAACTCGGCCTAGGTGGCCGAGTACTCGGCGAGTACTCGGAACTCGGTGAGTACTCGGAACTGTAACACCCGGTTATTTCTTAAAAAGAAAGAATAAGAGTTGAAGAATAAAGAAAGGATATGTCGATAAAACCCAAGTTTAGGGGTTAAAAGTGTAAAAAGGACAAAAGTACAATAAGTTGGTGTAAAGGTGGGCATGGCCGCCCACCCTCACTTCACATCACCATTTTCATTCGGATTAGAAAGAAAGAGAGCAGAAAGCTACGGGTTTGAAGAAAAAGAAGAAGAAGAAGATTGAATTCAAGGTAAAAATTCAAGGTTTTTAAGTGATTATGTTGGGTTTTGTCTCGGTTACATGCTTATGTGCTTATGTGCTTGTGTGTGTGTCCGTGTGTGTGTGTTTTGGTGTGTTTTTAGGTGTTTTAACTCATTTGCAAATGGGTTAGAAGGAAGATACACCCAAAGTTGCACCAGGTGAGTTTCTAGACCCCGGTTTTACTTGTTTTAAACTTTTCTTAGGGCTGAAAATGTATTAAAATGATTTTCAAATATTTATGTATGTATACCCCTATGTATTATGCATGTTTGATGATGATTCTTAGATGCTTATAGGTTGTTCAAGCTTAGAATACCCTTGGTAAGCTTAGAATAGATTGTTGGGTTTGCTAGAACATAAAATCAATGTTTAACCACTTAAACTTTCTGAAAAACGCAGCGGAGTTACAACTTAATAAAACCCATTTTATAAGCTGAAAATAATGTTCTTTAGTGACCATTTAGATGAAAAAACAAACCCAAAGAAAAGGATCATAATATGTGAATGATCAAGCTATGAAAATGTACTAAAACTACATAAAATCACAGCCACAATGAGCTATGATTCTACCTCTTTGAGCAGCAAGAAACGACCAAGGAGAGGGCTGTTGTAAGCTTCAAAAACGTCCAAGAAAGTGCTGAATGAGGGCTGATTAATGGCCAAGACTTCAAGCTAGAAGTCCTCAAACGTCTATACCCACAAGCCTTCAAGCAAACACCTTAGTTGCTAGGATTTGGTCACCAAAACTTCAAGAAGAAGCTGCTATATCACCTTCAAAACCGTGAGTTTGGAGAAGAAGGAAGAGAGAGTTTTTCTTGGAGTTTAGTTGCATGTGTGTGTGTCAAGATTGCTGGTCCAAGAAAGCCTTCAAAGACACTTAATGTGTTGTGTCTAATCAACAAAATTGGTCCAATGACCAACAAGGGGGGGCGGCCGAAATTAGGATGAAAAAAGAGGTTTCCCCCCTTTTTTAGACACAATCACATGTTAAATGGTCTTATAATTTGTCCCTCTTAGAAAATGTATACAACTAACCCATTAATTGTATAACATATATAGCCATTATTAATTTGTAATGTCATCTAAATAACATTACAAATAATATCATTGAACAATATATCCTAATAAATTGTTCCATGTCATATGCAACTTATTAGAAAACCCATTTTCTAAATTGGTGTTAATATTTTATTGCATGATCATATCATCAATAAATATTATTTGGTGTTTGCTAAGCTTGTTATTGGGTATAACCCGACTTGGATCATAACGTACTAACCACATCAATATTCTAAGTGTCTTGGGCACATCGAATCCTACATAGATAGGCTTGATGTTTGGATTCGAAATTATCCTAGAAACATGTTGAAAAGAAGGTTCATGCGCCTAAATAAGGCCCATGCGCCTGGAATTGCCTTAGAAATGATTAAGTATATCTCATGCACCTAAACAGTGCCCTCATGCGCCTAGAAAATTAGTCAGACGCCTAAATGCAGGGCCATGCGCCCCAATAGTACCCATGCGTCTGAATAACCCCATGCACCAAAGTTTCCATACGCCCGGATAGCCCATGCGTCTAAGTGTCCATGAGTCCGAATAGGTCTGTTGATACATATATGTACCTAGATCGTGATCTGAATGTAATATGTCTTACACTTATGTAACTATGGGTACTTAATGAAATACAGAATGGTTGGTTGTGTTTATAATGTTTAATATTTCATTAATGAGTTGATTAACACATATTGACGTAATTATATAGGTTTGTGATTGTTTGAAGTGTTATGCATAATGTTATAATATTAAATACACTCAAACTTGGTGAAGTGAAGTTCTCATGCGTCCGACTGGACCATGCGCCCCAACAGTGGTCATGTGTCCGAATGGCCATGCGACTGAGTGTCCATGCGCCTAAATAGTCCATACGCCTGAACAACCTCATGCGACTGACTCAATCGCACGACTGAACCTTCAGTCGTACGAATGAATCAACCGCATAGCTCAATCGCACGAATGAACCATGCTAATGGTTCAGTCGCCCGATTGAGCAATACTAACCTATAATACCACCTAAATCGTGGAAAAACATAAGCATTCATTCCTATTCGACTCCAGACGTACCCTAGCCGTCCAGAAGCCTCGAAGTTCGTACTCCAAGTTCATAGAATGTTGCAGATCGATTCCTAATCAATTCTTAACGTTAGATTCAATTCCTTATTGTTTCTACGTGCGTTCTCACTGATTGAATCGCCAATCAAATAGGATTCCGCACTATTTGGTTTAGTTTACACGTTAATCAGTTTGTATTTCGTTTAAATACAAGATCCTAACAAGTGGTATCAGAGCCTTGGCTTTTGATTACGTGTGATTCAATCAATTTTGATACAAAGGTTGTATTTTTTCACTAAAAACGCAATCTTTTTGTGTCAAAAGTTGTCTTGGACATCCCCTGCTCATCAAGTTTTGGTTTCTACGGCAGAAGGCGATTAGGGTCGGTGAAAATTCGGGCTTTTACGGCCAAAACACGTTAACCTAGAAATTTTCGGAAAAAACAGCAGCTTGAGTCGCACGATTGACCCAATCGCACGACTGGACTTCATTCGCATCTCCAGACGTACGATTGGACTCAGTCGCATCTTCATTCGTACGACTAAGCCTACCGGCCTCATTGTTCATACGCATTAGTTTCACTCGCACGACTGGACCAATTGCTTAGTTCAGCCGCACGATTAAACCAGTCACATAGTTTCATTCGCATAGGTAGCCCATTCGCATCGCTCCATTCGCACCAGTTAACAGAGTGTTTAAGAGACTTAAAGTTAATCGAGATGGAGGATGAGTTGTCAGCGTTTACAGCCGGGAAGGACTCACGAATTCAGAACTTACTGCTACTGGAGAGTGAGGTGGGGAATCATAATAAACCCTCGAAGCTTATAACATTAGATGAGTTTCCCCACTGGAAACAATGTTTTGAGATCTACCTCAATGGAGTGGATCCAAATATGTGGGAAGCTATTGAGACAGGATACAGTATGCCGGTGGGAGCTGATGGGGTGAAACTTACTTTAGGAGGAATGACTGATGCACAGAAAGTTAAATATAATGCTGAAAAGAGAGTATATGCATTGCTAACACAGTCTATCCCTAAGGATATTTTTCACCAATTCTCAAAAAATAAGCAAGCCAAGAAGTTATGGGATGAGCTGGAGAAAAGATATGACGGGAATGCTTCATTGAAGGCCATTAAATCTAAGGAGTTGAAGAAAGAATTTGACAACTTTACATCGATGGGAAATGGGAGTTTAGACGATGTCATTGATAGATTCTACCATTTGATGAGCGAGCTGCACACACATGGTGTCACAACTACCATGGAAGATAAAGTGTCAAATTTTGTAGACGGGTTGCCAAAAAGTTGGGCTTCTTTTGTTTCAAATCTGAGACAGAATGGATTGCTATCAAAGTTGGACATCAATGATTTCATACTAAAGCTATGAGAAGAAGCACTAAGGATGAATTATCGAGCTCAGAAGTCTTCGTACACTCAGAATCCAGCTTTGTACAATGCCACTCCTCAAGTTAAGACGTCTGGAGCACCTCTTCAGACTGCCTTTGTGTCAAGCTCATCTGGTCCTTCACAAGTCTCTCCTTCAGGATCAGAAACGTCAGGGTCTTCTAGTACCCAATATATTGGATCTGAAGCAAATGCTACACGACTGAAGACTGAGAATCTCAGAAACGTGACAGTAGAAATAGCTCGAGAGCACATGGATCTCTTGGCAGCAGTGGTCCATTCCTATGATGGACTTGTTGCTGGGAAAATTGGAAACTGCCATATGGCAGATGAGGACTACGAGCAGGTTGATGAGACTGAACTGGAGAGGATGGATATTATGTGGGCCTTAGCAAGTGCTATCCGGAGGGCAAAGAAGTTCGTGAAGAAGACTGGACAAAACTTGGTTGCTACTAAGGACACTACGTTTGGCTTTGACAAGAGCAAGGTGACCTGCTTCAACTATGGAGAAAAGGGCCACTTCAAAAGAGAATGTGTGAAGCCAAAGAAGACTGGAAACGGGAATCCATTCTCGTCTTCCACTCGTCAAGACAAGCAAGCTAGCAGTTCTACTTCATCAAGCAAGGATCCAAAAGCCTTGACCGCCCATGATGATGAAGGACAGGACTGGAGCTTTAGGTTTGTCTCTCCGGGAGAATCCAATATTGCAAGTGTGGATGACTTAGATGATGATTCCGCAAGTGAAAGAGATATAACAGTTGAGATAGCGATGTCAAACAGTGAAGAGACTGCAACAGAGGTCAGCTACAAGCCTGAAGAAGGGACGTCTACACCAAAGATAGAATCACCAGAACCAGAGACATCTGATGCTGCGTTGATGACTAATTCATCAGAACCTCCTCAGGTAAGTATTACTGACAAATTTTTCAAAAATCATGCTTGTTTTGATTGTAATAAATTTAGAGAAAGCATAGATCAGAAATTCGCTAGGTTATTAGATCATAATGACAGCTTAGTAAAGGATTTGCAACTGTGCACTGAGGCAAATAGAGTTTTAAAACAAAATGAGCATAGTTACAAAGAAAAGATACACCTTTTGAATAAACAACTTACGGAAACTGAAGTAGTAGCATTTAACCAAGCTAATGACATTAGGTACTATCTTAACTCCCTAGAAGACACTAAGAAACAAAAAGCAGTTTTAGAAGTAGAAGTGAACTCTTTAAAGCAAAAATTGCACAGTTGGACAAGTTCATCTCATATTGTCCAACACTTAGTGAGAGAGCTTAACAATGGGGAGGGTTTAGGTTATAAAGTGGTTCCACCACCACCTGAGACCTTGATGAACACTAAGTGTAAACAAATAAATAACAATCCCATCAAAGATCATGTAGTGTCTACTCCTCTTGTAAGTGATCCATATTGCTCATGTTCTTCAATTAAATCTGGAACAAAACAAAAGGAGGCCACTTTGAAGGCAAAGTGTAAAATGCCTTGTGTTAATCTAGAAAAAGAATTTGAAAAGGCTAATATAAAGTCAGGGTTAAACAAAGTCAAATCTGAACCTAAAAAGACTGTTAATGTTAACCTTTCACAAGTCTCATGTGAATGTCCAGTTAACCAAAATGGAAAAGCTGTTAAGAATGTCAAAATAGTTAAGTTTGTTAAACAAGAGCATACATCAAAAGAAGTAGAATCAAAACCCAAACAAATTGATGTCACTAGGATGTCACACACAACTCCACAACGAAAGTTTAATCATAAAGTTGATAGCATGTCATGCTACAACTGTGGAGAGTGTGGACACATTGCTTCCTTTTGTCATTACTTTCAGACACCTAGGAAGAAAATTGAACTTCAGAACTCAAAACCTAGGTCTTCTAAGAGGAGTTCTCTAACTCCACCTAGAAGAACTAGTGAACCCAAAGTTCAACCCATTAGCCAGTCATCTGTTTATCACAAACAGGCCTTACACAAATATGGATTATGGAAAGAAAAGTCATCCTCTGTGTCTGATAATGATGACAAGAAGGCACCTGAGCTACCCTCACCTTCTAAGGGTCAATGGGTTGAATTCATGATGTGTGATGCCTCTGGGAAACCCAAGCCAGTAAAGGCTTGGGTTCCTAACCTAAACTAATGCTTTAAATTGTATGTGCAGGGTGTTCACTACAGTGCTGCAACCAACACATGGATTGTAGATAGCGGAGCATCCAGGCACATGACAGGAAACAGGGCTCTTTTATCAAACATCAAACAAATAAAAGGCGGGCATGTTTCGTTTGCTGGTAACAAAGGATGTTATATCACAGCTCAGGGAGAGGTTGGAAATCAGAAAGTTAAGTTTGATAAAGTGAACTACATTCAACATCTTCAAAACAACTTACTTACTGTTTCCCAAATATGTGACAAAGGATTTAAAGTCATATTCGACAACAAAAAGTGTTACGTCCTAAAGAAAGACTATGTGATTCCGGAGGACCAAGTTCTGATGACAGCTTCAAGATATAAAGACCTTTATGTTTTGGATCTCTCAACGGCTTCTACAACGGATCATGAAGTTCAATGCTTCCTATCAAAAGCTACTGAGAAGGACTCCATTTCCTGGCATAGGAGAATGGGACACATTAATCAACGAAAGATGAATCACTTGATTCAGAAGGATCTGGTGAGAGGTGTTTACGTCAAAAATTTACAACTTCCGGATTTCTGTGTAGCATGCAAGAAAGGCAAACAAACGAAGAAGTCTCATAAGGAAAAGAAAGTTCATTCTATCGAGCATCCTCTTGAGCTTCTTCACATGGATCTGTTTGGTCCAGTCAGTACAAAGAGCATTGCAGGTGACTTGTACTGTTATGTGCTTACTGATGACTACACAAGATTCTCTTGGGTAATATTTCTGAAGTCCAAGTCAGAAACATTTGAGTCATTCAAGGAATTAGTAACCACACTGGAATCTCTCCACAAGCTGAAGGTGAGACAGGTACATTCAGACAACGGGACTGAATTCAAGAATCAGTGGATGGAGGCTTACTGCAAGGAAAAGGGAATTGTGCACCAGTTCACTTCTCCCTACACGCCTAAGATGAATGGTGTTGCTGAGAGGAAGAATAGAAGCTTGATAGAGACATCACGGACAATGCTAGCAGACTCGAAACTGCCTATCCAATTCTGGTAGTCAAGCGCCATGGCAAGACATGTTACGAGTTACTACAACGACGTAAACCTAATCTGGAGTCTCTCGAACCATTTGGCGCGCCGTGCACACTTCTGAAGAAGACTCAAGAAGGAAAATTCAGTGAGAAGGCTGATGAAGGGATCTTCATAGGATATAACATACTAGACAAGAGAGTTTACAACAACTTAATGGGTTTAGTAGAAGTGTGGTGTAATGTTGATGTTCAAAGATATACCACACCACCACTGGAAAAGGACCCACGTACTTTTTCGACTATGATGGATTCTTCAAGTCCTTCAACATCCCTATCTCTCCTTCTGATGACGAGTTAGCTACACGAATGATGTATGATATCTTGAATACACCATATCTTGATACAATATCATCGAGCTCACAGGGAGAATCATCTCATCACTCAAGGGGAGCACTAGAAGACAGTGACTCCTCCTCAGAAGATGAAGCTGAAAAGGATGACTAGAACAATCAGGAGAGACAGGTTCCAATTCCTGCAAGTCCACAGACATCTAACAGTTATTCCTCTTCGACTTTGGAACCTCAAACTCCTTCTACCTCAGATGCAGAACCAAATGTTCATAATCTTGGCTCTGAGGTAGTTGTTCCTACCACTCCAGGATCACGTCTAAATGTCTATCATCCCCTAGACAATGTCATTGGGGATGTCAGATCAGGAGTGCAGACCAGAAATCAGCTGTATTCAGCTGATTATGCCTCGGTAATGGAAAAAGGATACATTCACGATGGTGCTTATCGGTGTTTTGTCTCGCATGTTGATCCAAAATACGTCAGTGAAGCACTGAATGATGAGGCATGGGTGAGTTCCATGCAAGAGGAACTTCTTCAATTCAAGAAGTTATGGACACTAGTAGATAGACCTAAAGGTGCTAAGGTCATCGGCACCAAATGGGTCTTGAAATTCAAGAAGGATGACCAAGGTGTCATTATCAGGAACAAAGCTCAACTGGTAGTTCAGGGATTTCGACAAGTCGATGATAAGACCAAACACATCGGTGTAAAATATCATTTTATATGGGACTGCTTTGAAAAGAATTTAATCGATGTGGTAAAAATAAATACGGATTTTCAACGCGCTGACCTCTATACAAAAGCTTTTGACAAACCATGTTTTCTAGATCTGTTAGAGGTCAACGACGTTAAAAAGAAAAGTGATGTTATTCCTGATGATGATCATGTGTAGTCCGATGCAGTTTTAGTCTAATTTTCTTTTCTTTATTTATTCTATTTGTTTTAAATTAAATTCATGTTATTTAGCTTTCTATTAAAATCCTAAAATCTGTAAATCGGTTATGATTTTAGAATTTTAGGGGGAGAATAGGTCAGCCAGTAACATTAAATAAAACAAAAAGGAGAAGGAGAGGAGAGGCTAGCTGACAAAAGGTCGATCGTATTTGTGATACCGATTTAAATACTTCGGAAAATGATAGTACACATGAACAAATTAAGAGGGACTTTAATATTTAATTTAGAAAAGATGCAAAATTCAAAGTCTAAGTCTGTGTAGTCTGGGCAATATAAAAGGAAATATGATAGAAAAACTGGTATCTACTAAGGTAACACAATGAAAGTAGACCTAGAGGTTGCTAGACCACAGATGACATGTTGGTAGATTCAACACAATAGATGATTAGACCTGAGGAATGGTGATTATCATATAAGCGTGGGATCCACAAATGTTGGTTGAAATAATAAACCTTAAACTATCACCAATCTGTGTCAAAAGTCTGTGTATGGATTTAAGAGGACAAATATACTGATAATCATCATGGATACAAATTCTTGAAAGTCCAAATCAATGTGGGAATCTATTAGTACCAGTATGATTTCCTAAATTTGCTAATGACTCTGGATGAAAACCGAGAAGTGAGCATCAAATGGTTTTGATAACAAGTCCCAAATGATTTGACTGGCCTGTATGATTCCAAAATTTGATTTGGTCCAGGTATGGTCAGACTAAATAGAAGTTGCCTATTCCAGAAACGAATCTAGTAGATTTCTATCTTAGGATTTACCTCTCACAAAAAGTTAAAAACAAGTTTAAATTTTTGTACTTTAGTTTAATTTTCTATTTATTTAGTCATTTTAGTTTATTTGTTGTCGGACTACATCATGGAATTCAGTAAGGGATTAATTCACCTAAAAGGTCACGTATGAGATGACCACATGTGTTTTCAAAAGATAAATGGGTCACGTCTGAGGTGATCAAAAGTTTTTCAGATAAAAGGATCATGTTTGAGATGATCAAATGTGTATAATGTTGATTCTAAAGCTTAAAAAAAGGGTTTAAATGGCAAACGGTAAGAAATACAGAAAATTTCATAAGTATGACCCATTCGCACGAATGGACCATGAGTATGGACTTATCATGTGAATGGGAGCTATTCGTACGAATGGACCATGAGTATGGACCATTCAACCGAATGACCCATACAAATGACCTAGTCGGATGTTTAAGAGGGAACGAAGGAGTAAGTCGCACGACTATACTCAGTCGGACGACTAAAGGGGGTCAACTGAACCAATCGCACGACTGAGGCCCATTTGCCCGAATGAAATGTGCGTATTAGCCCAGTCGTACGATTGAATTTAGGCTAAGTATAAATAGAGGGTGAATCGGTCGCAGAGACTCACCACTCCAAAATTTGCCCTAATTCGCACGACTAACGTTACTCTGCCCAAATTTTGTTTGATCACCATAAACTCTTGATTCTCGAGTACTGACCATTTGCACTGATTTTACAGGTAATTTGCGGTGTAGAACCATTGTTATATCACTCAAATTGATACATAATTTGGACAATCGGACTCCTTAGAAAAACCGTAACATTTGTGTTCAAATAACCTAACTAAACGACGTAAACAGATGAAATTAAAGATGTTAGGTGTTAAACTAATGGATTGCGAGTCTAATGAATGAGAGCACGAAGTCTAAAATTCAAAATTGGTGAAAAATTGAATTTGAATTGAACAGTCAGAACAACATGCGAATGGACAGGTTGATGAACTTCAGTCGCACGACTGATGTGTGCGACTAGCTAAACCGCACGACTGAACCATGCGTATGAGTTCAGTCGCATGACTGGTGTAACCGCATGAGTTTACATACGCATGAGTCTAGTAGCACACTTAGTCGTACGTATGGGTTAACTCGCACGACTGGAGTTCAGTCGCACTGCTAATTCGCACGACTTGATCTCAGTCGCACAACCTCATTCGCATGACAGAAAAGAAGGTTTTCAAGTCCAACTGATTCAAGACATTCTTAGCCTATGGATACTAATGTTTACTTTCATTGTGTAACAGATGGCAAGTCGATGGACAATGAGTACGAAACACAACATATGTGCTCATCAGATCTGACATCCAGAAATGCTTCAGACTTTTCTGGCATTATCACCTTTATAAGGAGATCGAGAACTGCACATGCTATATCTGCTCCATGTACTCCATATCGTTCTATATAGCAGGCCTTCTGGGAAGGTGCAGTAGTTGATCGATCTTCTCAGCTTCACTGTATCAGGAGTACTATTTTTGGAGAGGCGATTGAGATCACAGAGGAAGATCTCAGGATTGTGCTGCAGTTGGGGGAAGATGCTGACTGTCCTACTAGACTACACCCCCTTACTGTCAGAGGATGTTTTCTTCAAGCTAAGTACTCCGGGGACATCAATGCAGGGGTGCTCAACAAGAGCAACTTGTGTCCCCAGTTCAAGTACCTTGCTCACGTACTGCTGAAGTGCATAGCATCCAGGAAGGGAGGATTTGATGAGTTGTTAGATCAGATCCAGAACGCCTATGTAGCATTGGTGCTGAACCATCTGTTCAGCTTCTCTAGGATGATTTTCTCCTACTTATTGGAGAACATTGAGGGGAAAGGGTAGGAGGGCTTCTGCATGTACCCCCGATTCATGAAGATGATTATAGACCGGAAGCTTCCTTCTCTGCCGAAGGAGAAGGAAGATGCAGTAGTGCTTGAGGTGATGGATGATACCACCTTAGGCTGGATGAAGGTGTATAGGGGGAAGCAGGTGAAACCCTCTGTCAGGAGACTGTTCGGGCATCTGGCCTGTGAGGACTATGTGGTGCCAGCTCGGAGGAAGTGGCACCACGATGATAGTGATTCTGATGTTGAGCAGATTGCTCTACCCTCTGATGACTCTGATGATGATGACAGCGGGGATGCTGGAGATACCATGCCCATTCCACCGAGGGGCACAACGACTAATAGTACACCTGCAGTATCTGCCCCCACTGGAGATATAGCAGAGTCGGATGGGTTTCACCAGGATTATATACCTGGTGAGGATGATGAGGAGTCAGATGAGGATCCACTGACTAGGACTGTGGGAAGCAAAGTCGTTCCCATAGAACATGGACTCCGGGCGGTTGGTGAATGCCCCAGTGGATCGGGAGAGACTGCTGCTGACCCGACCTATGCTCCAGAGCCGTCGAGCCGTGTTCTAGGGGGAGTATCCTCCTCGACAGGATCGAGGAAGAAAAGGATGGCTCAGCCCCACGACATGAAGAAAAAGAAGCGCAGACACACCTATATCACCACCTCAGCCACCACCATAACCACCTCTACAGCCACAGCCACCACCACGGCCACCTCCACAACAACCACTACCATTCCCACACCCCCTACCACTGTCACCACACCACCCACCACTACATATATCCTATCCACCACCATATCATTCACACCTACATCACCACCACTATCATCTAGACCTAACCCAATCTTCACCACTGCCACCACTACTACCACTAGCCACCAAGCCGGGCCATCATCACATCCCACCCACCTATATGGATCACCTCTACCTCCCATTGGGGTAGAGGAACAACTATCAACGCTGAACCATATGGTGATGCATCTGTTAGTAGCCAATGACGAGATGACTGCGCAGATTCGTCAACTGGCAGATCTCACAGCTGCACAGTCCCAGCTGATCTCTCAGCAGGCTCAGCTCATTGAGCAGCAGGCACAGAAAATGGTTGCTCAGAGCGAAGAGCTTGCCCAAATCCAAGAGCATAGAGTCATATCAGCAAAGAAGATTGAGGAGTTGGAGGATGCTTAAAATGTCTATCATGCTCAAGCTCAAAGAAACTACAGATGAGCCTCTAAAGATAAAGGAAGGAGATGGTGATGAGGGTGAGGATGATGATGAGGATGAAGATGAAGAGAGTGATGATGATGAAGGGGATGAGGAAGAAAAGATAGAGGACAGGTAGGAGGATGATGATGATGAAGGAGGAGATGCAGCTGCATCTGCCTCAGCTCAGGGTCAAGAAAGAAGATCAAAGAGAAATCAAGACCAACAAGCTTCCTCTTCTGCCTCACAAGTGATGATCCAGTGATTCAAGATAAAAGTAATGACTAGATGATTATGTATTTGATAGCTTTTGTACTTGAATCATGTATTAAATTATGTATTTGATGTTTATATTAAGATTAATGTATTTCTATCTTGATTATTAACTAATGTTTGATGTGTTACATGTTTACAACAAGCAGATCCAAACTTTCAAAGGGACGAATTTGATGTTGCTCCCTTTCAACAGATCAAGACTCAATTGACTATGATTCTTGATCTGCAAGGGATCATCAGGAGATCTGTGAGTTACACCCCTGAAGAAGGGGAAATAATTCATGATCTTTCATATAAGCAACTGGCTGAAATGTTCAAGCTGAACCCAGATGAGATCATTAAGGATGCTCCAACTTTTGAGTCTACCAGTAAGAAGAGCTAAATGACATTGATGAGATAGAGATAGAAGACATCACAGCAGAGCACTATCCTCAGTACGCTGACAATGAGGGAAATGTGGTCCCCAATCTGGGTGAATCCCTAGTCAGTGATACATTTGAGGTATTGGATCAGATGGAGCAGGAGTCTGAGAAGACTAAAGGAAAAGCCCAAGCCTCAAACGATGATGTTGATATCAAAAAGGCAGAATGGGCTGCTTGTTTCGAAGAAATCCGAGCCCAACGCACAGCTCCTAACAGAATGTCTACACCAAACTCTACAGAGTGAAGAAACATCATAAGGTATCAGGCAGGATTATTACATGGGCACATTTCGAGGATCTAAATGTTTATGCAATAAAGAGAGAAAAGGGCATAGAGTACTTTAGATTTCCATATGATCTAAAGACTCTATCTGGTTTTGAGCTCAACTAGCTGGCGAAATTGAAGTTACAAGGAAGATGTCAGGCTGGTTTGAGGCTGCCCTAAAGAAAGAGTACCACACCAGGTGGGTCAACTTCAAACCTCAACAACCTACGAGGTATATCAGACGATCTGAAGTTGACTCCATCACTGGTAAGCCCAAGATAGTGCTGAAGTGGAGTCCCCTAAGAACAATGTCTAGAATCCCTCTCAGGGAAATGCCACAGGACTGCACTCCACACTTAAGTGGTGGTACTATGATTGGAGAACTAGGGAGGCGGTCATAGTTCTAAATAAAGAGGGACAAATGGATACCATCAGGGTGTTTGACCCAATGTGGCTTACTAACTTGTCTGATAATGATGTTTACACATTATACAAGTGGCCACTATTCTATGACCCGCAAGATATTGTACAAGACCTCCAATTCCAAAATGTCATAAGACTCTGCTTTGCGTTCAAGATACATGCAGGAGTCACAAGAGAGGAAAAGTACAAGAAGTATGAAGAGGTGATGTAGAAGGTAAGACATTAGATAGATCTAGGTCCAAGGGGGAGTTTGTTGATACATATATGTACCTAGATCCTGATCTGAATGTAATATGTCTTACACTTATGTAACTATTGGGTACTTAATGAAATACAGAATGGTTGGTTGTGTTTATAATGTTTAATATTTCATTAATGAGTTGATTAACGCATATTGACATAATTATATAGGTTTGTGATTGTTTGAGGTGTTATGCATAATGTTATAATATTGAATACACTCAAACTTGGTGAAGTGAAGTTCTCATGCGTCCGACTGGACCATGCGCCCCAACAGTGGTCATGCGTCCGAATGGCCATGCAACTGAGTGTCTATGCGCCTAAATAGTCCATACGTCTGAACAACTTCATGCGACTGACTCAATCGCACGACTGAACCTTCAGTCGTACGAATGAATCAACCATATAGCTCAATCGCATGAATGAACCATGCTAATGGTTCAGTCGCCCGATTAAGCAATACTAACCGATAAATACCACCTAATTCGTGGAAAAACATAAGCATTCATTCCTATTCCACTCCAGACGTACCCTAGCCATCCAGAAGCCTCGAAGTTCGTACTCCAAGTTCATAGAACGCTGCAGATCAATTCCTAATCAATTCTTAACGTTAGATTCAATTCCTTATTGTTTCTACGTGCGTTCTCACTGATTGGATCGCCAATCAAATAGGATTCCACACTATTTGGTTTGGTTTACATGTTAATCAGTTTGTATTTCGTTTAAATACAAGATCCTAACAAGGTCATACGCCTGAATAGTGTCCATGCGCCTGAATGGTTCATGCGCCTAAGTGTTAAAGTAGTTAAGTGTTGGCTGATGCGCCTGTGTAGTGATGAAGCGCCCAAACAGTGCCCATACGCCCAAGTAGTGTCTAAGCACCTAACACTTAGAATTTATTTCTGAATTTTTGGGAGTCTGTGTTTTTAGGGTTTTGATGGAGGTTTGACTAGGGTCTATTAATGATGGGTTTCATGCATGATTATAATTGTTTTATGATTGTTCCTTATTATTGTTAATAATAATAATAATAATAATAATAATAATAATATAATAATAATAATAATAATAATAAATAATAATAATAATAATAATAATAATAATAAATAATAATAATAATATTAGTATGTGACTTTACATGGTGTGTTTATAATTGTAACGTAAACCATTACTGATAATAAAGTAAAAGAGCAATGAAGAAGAGAAGTAGAACTTAATTAAAATGTTAACAAGTCTTGCAAGCATACAGGAGGGACATAACCATGAGGTCGCCAGCTCAACCGTGATGCAGGTTAGCTACCTTTAGATGCACACGGGGCCAGTCAATTGAGACTGGCGGACCTTTGCAGCATACCCTAGGTGTCTGGGTCAGCCTTGTATACAGTATGTAGAGCCCTTTGTGAGAAAAAGAGGGCCTAGCACCATTTCCCCCGCGCACATTGTTTAGGGTATTGTTCATTGGTCACCATAGACAGTGAAAGATAAACAAAAAGTATACAGAGTAAACAAGGCATACAGTAAAGAGATGAAGCATTACCTAATTGTATAGTTAATGCGTGCACTTGTATAAAGAGATGAAGTTTTCATAAAAAGAGTACTTTCATATGTATACCTATAGAAAGTATTTTATTACTTTTAAAACTAGAACTCACTCAGCAATGCTGACTTTATACATTTTCAGTTGGCAGGTAAATATTGCTGAGGATGGCACGAGGGTGAAGTTACTCGGTAGGGAAAGACTGACATCCATTAATACTTATTATTGTTGTTGTTTTGTAATGCAATTAAACAGTTCTTTTGTAATCAAATAAAAAATGGTGTATTACTTAACAACAATGTTTTAATGAAATGAATGGTTTTGTTAAAATGATTCCGCTGCTTAAGTTTATAAATTTATTACGTTTAATATATTTAATGCTGTGAATGACCAACTGTGAGGTCTTTGGGAACGGGGCGTTACAATTTGGTATCAGAGCCAAAGTTTAAGAGAATTGGGTTAAATAAATTTTTGAAACCTAAACTTAAGCTGAAAATGGGACAATTAGAGGGATGTCATCCCGAGTAGCTACGTGCCATAAGGTATGTCTTTTCTTAATGTTAACCGGTATTATGTGCGCATGCTATGTGATTTATGTGCTCTTAGTAGATTTAGATACTGATTAAGTCAGGATAAGAAATGCTTGGGGTATGAAGAGTAAAGTAAGTGGCTAATCACAACTGGCCATTGTAATTAGGGACTTACTATACTGACATAAACTGAGTTGTTACCTTGAATGACCGTGTTAGTGTTTGAATCTTATAACGTGTTAGAGGATGGTTGGATGAAAATCTTCCAAGACTCCTTGAGGTAGAGGCCATCCACGTGTGACCAGGAGTAGTGTTAAGGCTCCTGAGATGACCCATGAGAATGTTGAGGTCCATGGCCGGAGTGAAGAGAATGAGAATGCTAGCTTGAATGCCTCAACTAGGGAGGCGATTGCTGATGAAGTACACCAGGTCATGCAGACAGTCTTACCGTCTGTGGTGACTGAAGTCATCAGGGCTGTGAGGAGCGAGGAAAGGAAGGAGAAGGAGAATAGAAATGTATCAACAGGCAAGGGAAGCAGAAGGGAGGAGGAACAACTAGAGCCTGAGACTGTGCTGTCCGAGGAGGAGGAGGATGACGTAGTGGGGGTGGTTACCGGAGGGTGCAGTTATGGGGCGTTCCAAAGGTGTAAGCCCCCGACTATTGATGGCAATGGCAATGCTGCTACCGCTCACCGCTGGGTGAGAGAGATGGAGGCAGTCTTGGAGATCAGTGAGTGCCGCGAGGACCAAAAGGTGAAGTTGGCGACTCACTCCTTCGTTGATTCAACACTGTGTTGGTGGAACAATATTGTCCAAGCTGAGGGTGCTAGAGCCATCGGAAAAATGCGATGGAAGGAGTTTAAGTAGTTTGTGATCGAGGAATTCTGTCTTTACAGGGTACTCGATAAAATCGAGAGGGAGTTCTTGCAACTTGAAGCGGGAACCATGACCCACCAGCAGTACACCACCAAATTCAATGAGATGGCGAGGCTGGTGCCGGATCAGGTGATGCCGGTGTAAAGGAAGATCAAGAGGTACATCCAGGGACTGCCAGCTGACATTCGCAAACACCTGATTGCTGCTCAGCCAGGTACCTTTCGATTGGTGGTGGATTTGGCGGGTAGATTGTATGAGGAGCGAGAGGGGACCGTGGTGGAAGTGAAGAAGACGAGTGGGGATGGTAAGAACTAGAATGGGAAGAGGTTTGGACGTGGTGGTTTCACTCCAAACAAAAAGAAGATGAAGGTGTACAACCATGGGGTGTCGTCAAAATCAGGGCGGAATAAGTGTGGTAGTTGTGGAAGAGAGCATGCCAGTGAGTGCAGAATGGGAATGAATGTATGCTTTAGATGTGGCAAGCCTGGCCATATCACTAAAGATTGTAGGGGTGCTAAAGTGCTATAACTGTGGCGGAGAGGGCCACGTGACCAAAGACTGTAAAAAGCTAAGGGTGGCGAGCTCTGGAGCGAAGAAGAAGCCGGAGGAAGGAGGACAGAGGACAGACGCTAGAGCTTACACCATGACCCGGGAAGAAGCCAGAGTTGATCCTGATTTCGTGTCAGGTATGTTTCGAGTAAACCAAACTTGTGCCTCTGTATTGTTTGATTCCGATGCTAGTAGGAGTTTTATTTCCATTACTTTTTGTGCTAAGTTGCCTATTAGTAGTAGAAATGCTAGTGAACCATTCGATATAGAAACTGCTATTGGCAAGTTCACGAGAATTACTGATGTGATAGAGGACTGTGCTATAGAACTAGAAAGTCATAGGTTTGCTGCTAGGCTACACATAATGCCCCTAGGTGGATTTTATGTAGTACTAGGGATGGACTGGTTAGCAACCTATGAAGAAAACATCGTATGTTGCAAGAAGATGATACGATTAGTTGCTCCGATGGGAGTTTGATTATGATTTATGGAGATAACGTTACTACGATTCCGAAGGTGATTTCGATGGTGGTGGCTGGGAAGTGCATGAAACGTGGATGTAGTGCCTACTTGGCATACTTAAAAGATGTGGATGCGCCGGTACCGCGATTATCTGAGGTGCCAGTGGTGTGCGACTTTCAGGACGTATTCCAGAAGACTTACCCGGCGTGCCACCGGATCGCGAGATTGAGTTCCAAATTGATTTGATACCCGGTGCTCAACCCGTTGCCAAAGCACCATATCGACTAGCTCCGACTGAGATGAAGGAACTCATGAGCCAATTGCAGGAGTTGATGGATAAGGGATTCATTCGACCGAGTATCTCTCTGTGGGGTGCTCCAGTATTGGTTGAAAAGAAAAAGGACAGAAGTATACGAATGTGCATTGACTATCGAGAGCTGAACAAGTTGACGGTGAAGAATCGGTACCCGTTACCAAGGATTGATGACTTGTTTGACCAGCTCCAAGGTGCCAGTTGGTGCTCGAGAATAGATCTACGATCTGGCTACCATCAATTGAAGGTGAAAGAACAAGACATTCCTAAGACAGCTTTCCGTACGCGTTATGGACACTACGAGTTCCTCGTTATGTCTTTTGGTCTAACTAACGTGCCAGCTGCCTTTATGGATTTGATGAATCGGGTGTGCCAGCCTATGTTGGATAGATCAGTGATTGTGTTCATTGATGATATTCTGATCTACTCAAAGAGCGAAGAAGAGCATGTGGGTCACATTTGGGAGGTGTTGGAGACATTAAGAAGAGAGAAGTTGTATGCCAAATTCTCCAAGTGTGCATTCTGGTTGCACGAAGTTCAATTATAAGTCACGTGGTAAATCCTGAGGGGATTATGGTAGACCCCGCAAAGGTGGAGGTAGTGACGCAATGGAAGTACCGAAGAAGCTATCCGAGATTCGTAGTTTCTTGGGCTTGGCGGGCTACTATAGAAGATCCATTCAAGACTTTTCTAATATCTCTTCTCCACTAACCAAGTTGACCCGGAAAGATGTGAAGTTTGTATGGGGTCAAGCTCAAGAGAAAGCATTCGAGGAGTTAAAGGCAAGGTTGAGTCAAGCTCTTTTTCTGTCATTACCCGAAGGAAGCGAGGATTTTGTGGTCTACTCTGATGCTTCCTACTCAGGGTTAGGGTGCGTGTTAATGCAGAGGGGGAAGGTTATAGCCTATGCATCCCAACAGTTGAAAGTTCATGAGGTCAATTACCCCACTCATGACTTGGAGCTAGCAGCCGTGGTCTTTGCATTGAAGATTTGGAGGCACTATCTTTACGGGACGAAGTGTACCATTTTCACTGACCACAAGAGCCTGAAGTATTTCTTTGAGCAAAAGGACCTGAACATGAGGCAGAGAAGATGGTTGGAGCTCATAAAAGATTATGATTGTGAGATCCATTACCATCCGGGCAAGGCTAACACGGTGGCTGATGCTCTTAGCTGAATGGAAAGGCCCGAGCCAATTCGGGTGAAAGCATATCAACTAATCATGACCCCCAATGTGATGAAGCAAGTCAAAGAATTTCAAGATGAGGCACTTAAAGAAGATCATCTTAACTCTGAAAGGACGAGAGGTCTCGTTGGGGAATTGGGTGAAAACACACTTGGTGTTAAAACTTGATTTGGTCGGGTGTGGATTCCTCGTTTTGGGGATCTACGCGTGAAGATTATGGATGAAGCTCACAAGACTCGATACTCCATTCATCCTGGTGCCATGAAAATGTATCAAGATTATTGGTGGCCTGGTATGAAGCATGATGTGGTGGAGTATACGAGTAAGTGTCTTACTTGCTTACAGGTGAAGGCCGAACACCAGAAGCTGTATGGGAAGATCCAACCTTTGGATATACCGGAATGGAAGTAGGAGCACATCACAATGGATTTCATTACGAAGCTGCCGCATACTCCAAAAGGGTACGATGCCATATGGGTGATTGTTGACCGTCTGAAGAAGAGTGCTCACTTCCTACCGATCCACGAGACATATTCATCCGAGAGGTTGGTAGATCTATTCATCAAGGAAATTGTAACTCGTCATGGTGTTCCGGTGTCTATTGTATCCAACCGTGACACCCGGTTTACATCCAAATTCTGGAAGAAATTCCACGATGCCATGGGGACGAGGTTACATATTAGCACGGCTTATCATCCCCAAACTGATGGTCAGTCAGAAAGGACCATTTAGACATTGGAAGACATGCTTCGGCATGTGTGATTTATTTTGGGGGAAGTTGGGATGACCACTTACCGTTAGCTGATTTCTCATACAACAACAGCTATCATGCCAGCATTGGCATGCCACCATATGAGATGCTATACAGTAGGATATGTAGAACACCCATTTCTTGGGGTGATATTGGTCAGAAGGAATTGGGGAGCATCGAGGTAATTGAGGCTACGACTAAGAAGCTTGAGAATATTAAAGCTTCATAAAGGCAGCCAAAGAAAGACAGAAGTCGTATGCTGATAAACGACGTAGACCGATTGAGTTCCAGGTGGGTGACCGGTTATGTTGAAGGTCTCACCTTGGAAGGGTATCATCCAATTCAGGAAATGACGTAAGCTAAACCCGAGATACATAAGACCTTTCCGAATCATTGCTCGAGTAGGAGAGGTGGCCTATAGATTGGAGTTACCAGATGCGTTAAGTGGAATTCACCCGACATTCCATGTGTCTCATCTGAGAAGATGCTTAGCTGATGAAGGCATGATTGTTCCACTAGAGGATATCGAAGTAGATGAAAGGCTCAATTATGTAAAGCAACCAGTGGCAATCATCGATCGTAAAGAGAAGAGACTGTGGAATAAAGTGGTTCCTCTTGTGCGTGTACACTGGAAGCACAGGAAGGGATCCAAATCTACATGGGAGACTAAGGAGGAGATGAGGCAGCATTACCCTCGTCTGTTTGAGGAAGAACATGTTTCGGGGACGAAACCTATTTAAGGGGGGTGGACTTGTAACACCCGATTATTTCTTAAAAAGAAAAGAAAGAATAAGAGTTGAAGAATAAAGAAAGGAAATGTCGATAAAACCCAAGTTGAGGGGTTAAAAGTGTAAAAAGGACAAAAGTACAATAAGTTGGCATAAAGGTGGGCATGACCGCCCAACCTCACTTCACATCACCATTTTCATTCAGATTAGAGAAAAGAGAGCAGAAAGCTACGGGTTTAAAGAAAACGAAGAAGAAGAAGATTGAATTCAAGGTAAGAATTCAAGTTTTAGTGATTATGTTGGGTTTGTCTTGGTTACATGCTTATGTGCTTATGTGCTTGTATGTGTGTCCGTGTGTGTGTGTTTTGTGTGTTTTTTAGGTGTTTGAACTCATTTGCAAACGGGTTAGAAGGAAGATACACCTAAAGTTGCACTAGGCGATTCTCTAGACCCCGTTTTACTTGTTTTAAACTTTTCTGGGGCTGAAAATGTATTAAAACGATTTTCAAATGTTTATGTATGTATACCCGTATGTATATGCATGTTTGATGATGATTCTTAGATGCTTATAGGTTGGTCATGCTTAGAATACCCTTGGTAAGCTTAGAACAGATAGGCTTGATTTTGGATTCGAATTATCCTAGAAACATGTTCAACAGAAGGTTCATGCGCCTAAATAAGGCCCATGCGCCTGGAATTGCCTTAGAAATGATTAAGTATATCTCATGCACCAAAACAGTGCCCTCATGCGCCTAGAATATTAGTCAGACGCCTAAGTGTAGGGCCATGCGCCCCATAGTACCCATGCATCTGAATAACCCCATGCGCCTAAGTTTCCATACGCCCAGATAGCGCATGCGTCTAAGTGTCCATGAGTCCGAATGGGTCATACGCCCAATAGTGTCCATGCGCCTGAATGATTCATGTGCCTAATGTTTAAAGCAGTTAAGTGTTGGCTCATGCGCCTGTATAGTGATGAAGCGCCCAACAGGGCCCATGCGCCTAAATAGTGTCTAAGCACCTAACACTTAAAATTTATTTCCGAATTTTGGGAGTCTGTGCTTTTAGGGTTTGACCGAGGTTTGACTAGGGTTTATTAATGATGGGCTTCATGCATGATTATGATTGTTTTATGATTGTTCTTATTATTGTTATTAATAATATTAATAATAATAATATAATAATAATAATAATAATAATAATAATATTAGTATGTGACTTTACTTGGTGTGCTTATAATCGTAACGTAAAGTATACTGATAATAAAGTTAAAGAGCAATGAAGAAGAGAAGTGAAACTTAATTAAAATGTAACCAGTCTTGCAAGCTTACAGGAGGGACACGGCCATGAGGTCGTCAGCTCAACCGTGATGCGGGTTAACTACCTTCAGATGCACACGAGGCCAGTCAATTGAGACTGGCAGACCTTTGTAGCATACCCTAGGTGTCTGGGTCAGCCTTGTATACTGTATGTAGAGCCCCTTGTGGGAAAAAGAGGGCCAACACCATTTCCCCCGCGCACATAGTTTAGGGTATTGCTCATTGGTCACCATAGACAGTGAAAGATAAATAAAAATTATACAGAGTAAACAAGGCATACAGTAAAGAGATGAAGCATTACCTAATTGTATAGTTAATGCGTGCTCATGTATAAATAGATGAAGTTTTCATAAAAAGAGTATTTTCATATGTATACCTATAGAAAGTATTTTATTACATTTAAAACTAGAACTCACTTAGCAACGCTGATTTTTATACATTTTCAGTTGGCAGGTAAATATTGCTGAGGATGGCACGAGGGTGAAGTTACTCGACAGGAAAAGACTGACATCCATTCATACTTATTATTGTTGTTGTTTCGTAATGCAATTCAAAAGTTCTTTTGTAATCAAATAAACAATGGTGTATTGATTAACGACAGTGTTTTAATGAAATAAATGGTTTTTGTTAAAATGATTCCGCTGCTTAAGTTTGTAAATTTATTACGTTTAATGTATTTAATGTTGTGAATGACCAACTGTGAGGTCTCCGGAAAGGGGGCCTTACAGGAACTTAGCAAGGTGCCGAGGCGCTTTTCAACAACTCGGTCAACATTACTCCGAATCGGTCAAACTCGGCCTTACTTGGCCCTACTCGGTCCAAATCGGCTCTACTCGGTCCAACTTGGCCAACGCGGCCCAACTCGGCCAACGCGGCCCAACTCGGCCCAACTCGGCCCAACTCGGCCAACTCGGCCTAACTTGGTCCAACTCGGACAACTCGGCCCAACTCGGTCCAACTCGGATTCACTATTTTTCACCTATTTTTGTTGTTTTTCACCTATTTTTGTTAGATTTATATTGTTTTTCATTAAAATATCTTGGAAGATGATAATTAAATAATTACTATGTCTATAATATTATATAACTGATATAAAGTTTAGAAATATTTTGTATGTGAACATGTATTATATATATTTATATTAATATTCATGTATTTTTTATAAATCTTAGTAAGTTTATGATATTTAACATATTTATAATTTCCGAAAAACGAATTTCTTTATAACTTATCACATCCAAGTACTCACCGAGTACACCCTGCCTAATCCGAGTACTCGCAACTCCCCAGTCGACTGACCTGGTAGCGCCTAACGAGTTTTGCAACCATGATTAGAATGTGATTATTGATCAATATCATGGTAATTTGTATTGCATATAAGCTATTTATGCAATTGTTGATATCCCGAAACTAGTATCATCTCGAAACACTTGGTAAGTTTTTGTTACTGTAACTTGTATGTAAGTTTCTGGGTAAGTATAAGCTTGTATGTTTATAAATGTATGCGTTCCACATTAGGAATGTACACCAATAGTCTTCAAATATATTCTCGTATACATTGTATTAGAATATAAACTCAGACTGGAAAGTTATATAATTTACGCCTCAGGTATTAATTTATGTCATCTAATCTTATTTATTATGTCATATTAAAATATATATCAATTATATATTATTTCTCGTTTCCAATTCTAATATTAATAATAATAGTTCCCAGATTACTTAATTATAATTATAATGTCCGATGTAATAATATTTTTATTAATAATAGTAATTGTAAGGATTATGGAAAGGCTGAAGCATCCAAAACAACTTAAGTGCTTCCTGCATGCATGCACTTGGTACTAAGTAGAAGTTGTTTCACAAGTTTCATACTCTGCACAAGAAAATATTGTAAGTATGAAAATCTTTCGAAGCTAATACCAATATCTTCTGAAGCCAAAAGTGAAGTCTTCCGAAGCTACAAAGACAAAGTCTTCCAAAGCCAATGAAGTGAAGAAAGATTTCTTCTGAAGACTTTGAAGAACATGCTTTCTCTGATCTACTTTTCATAAAGCTGACTAACTTTCTGCAGCCACTCTATAGACTCACCAACTTATACAAGTTGGTGAAAGGTCCATGTTTTTTGTAACTGTACATTGAGGTCTTGGGTCCGTAACTTTTAACTTTATGTAATTTTATCCTTTATGTAATATATTAGGATGTGAGCAACAACATGTCATAGTCACTATTCAAAAGACAAATCTGTCTTTTGACTTTACACTAATCTTGTTGTTGTCTAGATTAGTGTTTCCAACTATCCTTCAAAAGTATGGCCAACTGTAGGATGTAGTATAAACTATCTCAAGTCCTTGTATCTTGTTTTCATGTTTTGTATCACTTGTAAAAGAACTTGAGAAGCAATATACTACAATCTTGAAAACCAATATCTATGTTATTGTGTTCTTAAGTTTCTGTCTCTTATTTTACTTGTGTTCATAGTATCCTAATCAAGTCTCGGTTCCGTATTTGATCTGTTACGTGTTCTAACACTCTCCTCATTGTGAGACTAAGTGTATTGACCATTCCTTAAACGGTCCTGTAATGGTATCAGAGCATTCAAGGCTCTTGATTGTAAGATCTCACCATCTCAGATCTGCAAGTCTCACAAAATACTTAGCATCTCAAATGGCAGCTCTCACAAAAGCTTATATGGAAACCAGAACCATGACAAAGTTGACCATACCCTAATCTATTCACTTCCTCACAACCAAAGACTGTAGGCCTCTCAATTACCAAAGGGGTGGAATCTTGGAGCTACTTGACAAAAGGGAACAAACTTAGTTTCGTTTCCATTTTTATGGATTGGATTCAGTCAGCCTCACTCCTTCCTTTTTATGTTGTCGTGATGGTTACCGACAAACGCTCCCAAAGGCGATCCTCTCGAGTTTTCGGCTATTTTCTAGATTGGAGTAGCTTTTTGTCTCCCCGAAAGAAGCCCTTCCCTAGAGGAGAGCATAAGCCCCAACATGAGTATGCCCTGGATTACCGGATTTATTCTCGTCCTAATCCACGATCAATTTTTTCAAAATCAATATGATAGGCGAGGGATCGTAATGATATTTGAGAAGATCATAAGGTGCTGAAGTGGTAGGATAGGGGTTCTGTAGGTTTTTGTGCCTGAACCTACTTAAGCATCCATATTATGTTAGTGAAGACTTGGTGTGAAGCCTTGGAGCTTATGTTAGAAGAGCAAAAGGCCGGGACTGATCACTCTTGAAGACTTGACACTTGGTGTCAAATAATGGAAGGCTTTATCAAGTCTCAAGACTTCAGGATGTGGGAATCTATTGTCTCTGGACCTCACATACCAAGCATCTCTTTAGCTGCTGCTGGGGGTAGTATGATTCCAAAGGAGGTGGTTGACTATTCTGAAGAAGATAGAAAGAGAATAGACATAGATTAGAAAGCCATAACTGCCCTCCAAACAACTCTTCTAAACTCTATATACAAGGGCTTCAAGAAGTGCAAAACTGTTAAACTATGGGATACACCGAAGCTCATGTATGAGGGGTCCACTGAAGCAAAAAAGAAGAAGAAGGACCTCTTGAAGCAGCAGTTGAGAACTTCACCTTAAAAACAGGCGAAACACTAACTCAACAATGCTCATGTATGTTGAAATTGTTGATACTTTAATAGATGTTGGAGTAACTCTTGAAAATAGAGACATTGTAAGGATGTTCATGTCCTCTCTTCTAAGACAATGGACATATTATTGTGTTGTTATCAAGAGAACCGAGAGACTTAAGACTCTCAATCTTATAGAGTTGTATGGTATTCTTAGTGGATACCAGATGGAGATGAACATGCAAAATCCATCTAGTAACTCCAACAATCAACTAAGTTCAATCCTTCTTGTGGTTGAAAGGGATTGTAGAGAACCACAACTCACCTTATCTGCTACCCTGACAACTCACAAAAGGGTCCTTTCATCACCTTCTTGGAGACACCAAGGGAGAGTTACACTCAAGGAAATCCATTCAAAGAGACAAGCTCTTCATATGCTTTTGTGTCTACTGATGAAAGCACTAGCAACTTTCTCTTCACCCTTGAAGATCTTGACTGTATCCATCTATATGATCTGGAATACATGGAGATAGTTCAGCAAATGGCTCTCCTCACTCAGAGAGCGAAGAAGTTCTACAAGAGGACAAGGAGAAAGTTTTATAAAAATGCCACTAGTGGAAAGTTTGGCTTGGATAAGAGCAATGTGACACTATTACAACTATAACCAAATGGACACTTTGCTAGCGAGTACAAGGCACCAAGGACAAATGATGGACAAACATAGACCATACCAGATTACACTGACAAAGCCAACCAGAATGAGAAGCCAAAGCCACAAGCTGCAGTTGTTATTGAAGAATGAGGCTTTGACTGGAGCTTTCAAGTGGAAGATGCATCTCCAAATCAACCACTAATGGGTGACCATGATAAGGCCAAGGTGTTGGAACATCTCTGTACACCTGAATGTATTGCTAAAGTTAACAGATATAGGTCCTAAACTTAGAGATGAAATCTAATCTTGAGTCTTTAAATATCTTAAAATTTAATTTCAAAAGAGCTAAAATGATTACAAACCTAAGATAGAAGACTTATAGAAAACTATTTCAACTCTTAAACATAAACACACCAACTATAGGAGTCAAATCAAAGATCTCATCACTAAGTTAACTGAATGCCAGGTTGAGCTTATGATCAAAAAAGCCAGGGCAAAAAATGTGTTCTTGAAGAAGAGACCTTCAAGAACATAATATCCTCATCATTGCATGAAAAAAGTTTGTTATCAGAATAAGCAGGGACTAGAATCTACTGAGATAGCTCCACCACACATAATTTTGTTTGTATGATCTCCTAGGTGTGGAACTTGTGAAAATGAGCTTCCTTTCACAGACCCTATTAGTGAAAAGGATGACGAGGAGTGAGAAGAGTGAAGAAGAGCATCATAAGAAGGGTCACTACTCTTTTGAGGAGTGAAAAAGGGTTGGGATGACCAAGTCTAGTAGGAAGAACTTGATCAAGAAGGCCAAAAGAAAGTCCAAGAAGGATCAAGAGATCAAGGCCACCTTTTTCTATGCAGAAACAAGTTATCAATTCTGCAGGTTTTTAGGTGGTTAAGGCTGAAGACTCAAACTTGAACTCTAGTACCAAGAGTTCTAGTTCTTGTTCAAATCATCCCAGCATCATGAAAAAGGCTGATCAGTTGTGTACCACTACTATACAACTTGAACCATCCAACTCCAAAGGTAGTTCATAAGATAAAAGAATTGCCACACCATTTGCAAAAATGAAGAGGGATAAGGAAAATGATTAAGTTTAGCCGTGTTCTCAAAGAAAGACTCTTAGAAGGAAGAAAATAGATTGTGTTATGTGTGGTAGTACTTCTCATCTTGCAAAGGATTGCCTCTACAATCCAAAAAGTACTGTCCATATGATTAAAAATGAAACTTTTGAGAAGATGAAGAAGAAGCAAGCTTCAGAAGGAAAATCTTTTCCTTTCAAAAGCTCTAAAATGAAGAAGAAGACAAGTGAAAACTTTCCTTCGGAAGAAAAGTTGGTATCAGAAGAAAGGAATACTTTCAAAGTACTGAAGCCTGCTGCAATGTTAGCAAGATCTTCTGAAGGTTCAGTCTCCAAAACTTTTGAAGTTGTAAAAACTTTCAAAGCATTGAAGGTCAAGTATAAGCTTCCAAAGGTAGTGTGTAAGACAAACAAAGACCATTTGATTGAAAGTTTTTTTTATCAACATCAACAAATGATCATTTAAATCTGGCAATAGGATCAATTACTGTTGCATTGTTTTCAACTTCTTTTGATAAGCACAAGACCATCAAGGCTTGGATTTCCAAATGTAACTAACATATCTTTTATGTAGGAAAAACTCAAGACAATCAGGAATGTATGGATCATTGACAGTGGCTATTCCAGGCACATGACAGGAAATGGTTCTCTACTACAAAGTTTTAAGAAAATTGATGGAGGACCAATTACTTTTGGAGGAGAGCTCGAGGTTACATTACCATAAGGGTAGAGTCACAAATCGTAAGATCACCATTGAAAAGGTAAACTTTGTCAAGGAGCTTGGATACAATCTTTTGAGTGTATCTCAATTTTGTGATTAGAGACATAACATGCCTTTCACTGAATATGAGATATTGTTCTCAAGCCTGGGGTGGTCATTCCTTAAGAGTAATAACTGCTTAGAGCCCCCGAGAAAGAGAATATGTACAAGATGGACTTGCAAGAAACATCTCCTTCTAGGGAACTTTCATGCTTTCTATCTAAAGCAAATAGTGATGAGTCTTTCTTTTAGAATAAAAGAATATGCCATGTAAAGTTTAAAAACAAGAATAAATTGATTAAGAATGATTAGTAACTAGAATGCCAAAGAAAAGGTTTATGAGTGATGACCATTGTGTTGCATGCCTCAAAGGGAAGCAACAAAAGGTATCTCACAAGCCAAATGAAAAAAATTCTATCACTACACCCCAACACTTGTTACATATGGATGTCTTTGGCCCCACTAGTGTAATGAGTCTAGGAAGGACCTCATATTGTTTAATGATCACTAATGACTTTACAAGATTCATTTGGGTCTTCTTTCTTAGAACTAAGGATGAGACTCTTGAGATCTTGAAAAGTTTCATCAATTGAGAATCAATATGATCACAAGGTCAAGACCAGAAGATGTGATCAGAGAACTGAATTTAAGAACCAATTTTTTGATATATTTTATGATGAAAATGGTATTAAAAGACAATATAGTGCTCCCAGGACTCCTTAGCAAACTGGTGTTGCTAAGAGGAGAAACATGACACTAATTGAAGCTGCAAGAACTATGTTGTCTGACTCTTAACTACCCATCACCTTCTGGGCAAAAGCATTAAACATTGCTTGCTATGTGCAAAGTATAGTTTTAGTAGTCAAGATTCATGGTAAGACTCCTTATGAACTTTGGCATAAGAGAACACCTTTCATTGGCTTTCTCAAGTCATTTAGATGTCCTTGTACCATCTTTAATACCAAAAACCAAGTAGCCAAATTTGATGAGAAATTAGATGATGGACATTTTATGAATACTCTTCTCAAGCTAGGGCTTATATAGTATACAGTCTTCGAACTACAGTAGTTGAGGAATCAGCCAATATGACTATCAATAAGCATACTCCTAGTGTGAAAGGTTCTGGTCCTAATTGGTTGTTTGATCTTCATTTAGTTACCAACTGTTTTAATAAATCTTATGAGAATGTTTCAAGATCCATATATATATATCTTACCAACAGGCGATCCTGATCTAAGATTTGAGCTGAGAAGACCTTCAGACCATACTACTTCAGCTCCTATGGTAACTATTTCTACATATGGAATTCCTACCAGCACAACCATGTCAAATTCAGCTGACATATCTGAGGTGCCATAAAATTCTAGCTTAGAGGCCCAACACTCAAATGAAGGACCTTCAAATATGAAAGGAAATGGTGGTGGTGACAGTGATCAAGAGTTTCTTGATGTTGACAACCACTCTATTGACGACAACATAAATGATGTAACACACTCACTAGATCAAGTCTCTCTTGATAAGTGTGCTGATGTGGTGGGAGATACTTCAATGCTTGATCTAAATTCTTTAATTTAGATCTCTTCAAGCAACTTGCTATGATCCCTCAACTTAGGATCCACAAGCCTCACCCCACCACAAACATTATTGGAAATGTTGATACAAGCGTAAGAATAAGGGGACAAACCCATGATGCAAATGTTTATCTTCACTCTTGCTTCTTGTCCCAAATAGAGCCAAAGAAAGTTTATGAGGCTTTAAAGGATGGAAGTTAGGTTGAAGCTATGCATAGTAACTGCTTCAATTCAAAAGAGAAAAGGTTTGGAACCTATGTCCTCTCCCTCAAAGGAAGACTACCATAGAAACCAAGTGGGTGTTTAGAAACAAGAAGGATGATAAAGGACTTGTCATAAAAAAACAAGGCACGACTAGTTGTCCAAGGGTACACACAAAAAGAAGGAATTGATTACACAAATGTCTTTGCTCCTATAGCAAGACTTGAAGCTGTCAAATATTCCTAGCTTTTTCTGCATCCAAGGATTTCAAGGTCTTCCAACTTGATGTCAAGTGTGCTTTCTATATGGGGTGATTAATGAAGAGGTGTATGTCAAACAACCACCTGGCTTTGTAGATCTTGATCATCCTGATTATGTCTACAAGCTTGATAAAGCTCTTTATGGGCTACAACAAGCTCCACAGAAGTGGTATGAAACTTTATCTCGGTATCTTTTTTAGCATGGCCACAAAAGGGGTACCATAGATGGAATTGTCTTCATCAAAGGTATAGGGAATGACTTAATGCTAGTTCAAGTATATGTATATGATATTATCTTTGATTCAACTAATCCAAAGCTCTGCAAAGACTTTAAGAAGTTGATGAGAAATAGATCTAAAATGAGTGCCATGGAGGAACTCAATTTCTTCTTAGGAATTCAAGTGAAGCAAGTTGATAGTAGCATCTTCATAATTCAGTCAAAGTATGTACAATACATACTTACAAGATTCAACATGACTGACTGTAAGGTTGCAAAGACACCCATAGCTAGAAACCACTCCCTTAGACCAGCCATTGAGGGGGAGTGTGTAGATGAATACCTTTAGTAGACTATGATTGGGTCTCTTATGTATCTTACATCAAGCTAATATAATGATTATGACATGTATTTCTTCAAGATATCAAGCCAACCCCAAGATATCACACCTAGTCACTATCAAGAGGATTCTAAGATACCTCGAAGATGCTACCACACTAGGCCTTTGGTATCCAAAGTATTCTGACTTCAATTTGTATGCATATACAGATAGTGACTATGGTGGCTGCAATATGTCTGCAAAGTATTTATCTGGGAGATGTCAATGCTTGGTGGAAGGATTGTCTCATGGCAATGCAAGAAACAATCTTGTCTGTCTGCATCAATTGTTGAAGCTGAATACATTGTTGCTGTTAACTACTATGCTCAAGTGCTTTGGATTCAGAATCATATGTTGGACTACAGATTCAACTTCAAGAGACTCCCATTCATATAGACTACAACAATGCTATCTCTATTACATAGAATCCTGTGCATCACTTAAGGACAAAACACATCAACATAAGGTATCATTTAACTAGATATAACTTAGAACATGGATTAATCAAAGTAGTCAAAGTTAACATGAATGAACAATATGCAGATTTGTTTACCAAAGCTTTTGATGAACAGAGATTTAAATATCTTATATTATCTATTGGGATGCTTAACTTTGGGTAGTCTTTCTTTAAACTTGATTCAAATTATTTCTAAAATATGTGTGTCCTAGGTTATCTATTTCATCACCTTCATAAGCCCTTGTTTACTTTCAAAGAAAAATCTTTTAAATTTTTACCTCTTAGATTATTTAAAATTTTGTATCATTTTTTTACTTTGGAAGATATTTTTCTATCTTTGAAAGAAAATTATGTCATCCAAAACAAATAACTGCTTATTTCAACTTACCTTCGGAAGAAATTTTCAAAATATCTTCCAAAGCATAAATGAATATCAGTACTTATATGTTTTTGAAGAACAATTTTCTTCTGAAAGAAATTAAGTTTTGGAAGCTTTTATTCCTCTTAGAATAAAAATCACCAAGTCTTCATATCTTCCAAAGCAAAATTTTCTATAATCTTTGAAATTTCATCCGAAGCCATTTTAGCTTTGGAAGCTTTTTATCAAAACTTCCAAAGAGAAAGTACCTTCGGAAGATTTTCGAATTCCATGATAACCAACTTTTTGGGCACTTTTACGGAGGTGGGACCGACATTCGGATTTTAAAGTTCATCCACTTTCATTAACTCCGTCTCAAATCCAATTCATATAAATATACCCAACGGTTCCCCTTCTTTCACTCTCTTCTTCATCTCAAAACATTTCTAAACCTAAATTCACCCAAAACTGACTTTGTTCTTATCTTACTTCGCCTTTAAGCTTTCACAAATGGCAAACCCTGACCGCAGAAACAATCCAGATTTCTCCATGTAACTCCACAGGTAGCACAATCTGGTTGCCCTGTTGGACTTTGAGAAAGATCAAAGTTTCTTAGGGGTATGTTGTTTCCTTTCTTTTTCTAACTACTTCACCTCCCTTACCATTGATCCTCCACTCTATGAGGATCATCTTTTGTAAATTTGGAAGAACTATCAAGAGATTATTGTTGATGGGGAGAAGGCACTGTTTGCCATAGTGCAGGGGAGGAAAATCATTATCATTCCAGCCACCATAAAACACATCTTTAGTTGGATGATATAGAAGGTGAATTGTCCTTTCCCAAAGCTGCTGTCAACTACTCCTTCAAGCAGATGGACTATGATGGATATTTCTCTATAAAGACCTTCAGGAAAAAGAAGGTCTCATTTTAGTGGAAGTATCTACTTCATGTGGTTATCCAAAACTCATCCAACATGCATAGAGGACGGGACTAGATTCTTGAAGATTTCTCCGTCATTGTTCATGGGATGGTTCAAGGGGTCAAGTTCAGGTACTCATAATTTAGGTATACCAATTTACTTGCTAACTTAGACTCCTTAGAGTATTACATGTTCTATAGATATTTTGAACACATTCTTAACTATGAACTGTGCTCACAGTTGAGGGGAACAAGTAATATTCTTAAATTGGGACTCATGAAGCCTGACATATTTAAGATAATGAAGAAGCCAACTGTTGGCTTCTCTGGGGTAGAAATAGCCCTTGTCCCGAAAATGTTAGAGTTCATTGCTCAAAGTGACAACCTAGCAACATAAGCTGGCGTTGAATCCACACCTTCTACCTCTCAACCATTAAAACAACCACAAATCATCCACACCTACCAAAGAAAATCCTAGCGAACCCCTGCTTAAGCTACTAAGCTTGCGTAGGCCCCCATATCATCATCCATGCAAGACGAAGTAGACACTAGAACTCCTACTTTTCCTGAGGAGCAAACTACTCCCTTCTCACATATGACTAGTGCTGAGGTTCCTCATGCTTAGCCTGATGAGCTTACAAGCCCAATAGCCTTAAGCCTTCACTTAGAGTCTCAAAACTCTAGTGATCATCCTTAAGAAGAAAGTTACCATCCCAAACCTCTTGATC
Organism: Flaveria trinervia; assembly: GCA_025506515.1. Classification (NCBI taxonomy): domain Eukaryota; kingdom Viridiplantae; phylum Streptophyta; class Magnoliopsida; order Asterales; family Asteraceae; genus Flaveria; species Flaveria trinervia. The sequence continues at coordinate 23,292,895 of CM046441.1, forward strand.
TCAGCCAACCAATTCTCAACCTTGAATTCTATAATGATGAAGACTTGGGGTTCAGTGAGTATCATGAGTCTCTTTACTCTTCTCCCACTCAAAGAGAGATAAGTACTCTTGTCTCTCCCCTGTCTAGCCATATTGTTAACCCATTACTGAGGTGGATCTCCCTAAACTTGTTCAGGAGGTCCATGTGGAAAAGGCTCTCACTTCTGTAAGTGATAACATTATTAAGACCTCAACCATGGTAACTCAGCCCATTGACACTTCAACTGATTCTCTCATCCCCCATGATTCTTCTATTGAAGATGAGGGGAACTTGAGACTAAAGGTACATAAACTGTCAAAAACATGCACTTAGTTTGTCTCTAAGGTTAGTCACTTGGAATCTCAGTTACTACCCTTCAAAACAGGGTCAATGATTAGAAACTTGAGATTTCTTATCTCAAGGAGAATGTAGCTGGGAGACCTTTGAAGAGACCTCATCCAGGAACACAAGAACCTGTGGATGTGATAGACCTAACTCCTAGTTCACATATGGAAGAGGGTGATGCTACTAAAAAAGGGGAGAAAGTCTTAACAATCATAGAACCTGGGAGTTCATCACAAAGTATGGACATAGAGGATTCACCACCCACTTGCAATTGTCCATACTCATAGCTTGCTCAAGTTCACATTGATATGGACTCACTCATTTAGAGTTTGTTTGAGAAGCGTATTCCAAGGCAATGTCATACCCACCCCAAGGAGATTCAAATTACATACTATACTGGAGGTATGATGCTAAAAGAAGATCCCTCATACTTCATTGATTTCAAAGGCAACAAGAGATCTTTAACTTTCAAACCTTGAACTACTATGAAGGTCTTGATCTTATCAACATGCCATTTGCCTATCCAACTCATCATAGGCAATCTGAAAGAATGGTTAAAAGGATACAGGACAAGATTGTTGAAGTGTTCAAAGCAAGAAGACAAATGCGAGCATGCAATGCTATTAGTCATCTGGATGTTGAGGTGGACCCTAAGATTAGCTTTAAAGGGGAAACCTTGATTGAAGGATCAGAGATAGAATCTATGAGCACTGTCACAGAATCAAGAACTTCAACATTCCATTCCTTAGTGAAACACCTGCCGGTGAAGGTGTCTCATAGCCTCTCCTTGGTGGAAGGATAGTCTCATGGCAATGCAAGAAACAATCCTGTGTGTCTCTATCAACTGCTGAAGCTGAATACATTGCTCTTGCTAGCTATTGTACTCAAATGCTTTGGATTTGAATCAAATGCTGGACTATGTATTCAA
>CM046441.1:23899186-24116250 GCA_025506515.1 Flaveria trinervia
TAGTCATCAGTTGTTAGAAAACGACTGAAGACTTGGTTTTAACTTTCAGATGTTATAAACAACTAAAGACTTGGTGTTTGTCATCAGTAGTTGAAAACTACTGAACACTTGGTTTTGGCTCCAGTTGTTTTGAAATGAAACAGAAGTTGTTTGAAGCAATTGAAGAATAAAATTATTCATCAGTTGTTGTCATCAATTCACATATCATAGTAGTTTCATTTGACCTTAACACTTACTCAGCAGATTATCTGATTTTCAGATGTTTCATTGGTTATCAGTACTTATTTGTTAAAATAGACTTCAGTAGTTGTAATCACATCAGTACTTCAAAACAAATAAAGTACTTGAGGACTTTTAAGTAATGTAGTCGTCATTAGTTATGAAAACTGCTCAAGATAAAATAACTTCAATACTTATTTTTGACAGCTGTATAGTGATGCTCATCAGTACTTGCGAGCTAAGATCACCAGTAGTTGTCAAATTATTCAAGCTGCAGCATACCAAGCCTTAGCACTAGATTTTGGAAAGTTGCACTGTCCAAAGGCTTAGTAAATATATCTTCAAGCTCATCAGCACTAGGAACAAACTTTGGATCAATCAGACCTTTTTCATAACAATCCCTGATAAAATGATGTCTGATCTCAATATGTTTGGTCCTAGAATGCTGGACCGGATTCTTAACAATACAAAGAGCTGAAGCACTGTCCATCAGTAAAGGAGTCTTAGTCTCTGTAATGTCATAATCCAGTAATTGATTCTGAAGCCAGAGTACCTGAGATGTACAACTTGCAGCAGCAATGTACTCCGCTTCAGCAGTGGATGTAGCAACAGAGGATTGTTTCTTACTCTGCCAATAAACTAAACAATTGCCTAGAAATTGGCATCCACCAGAGGTTGATTTTCTGGTTAATTTACACCCTGCATAGTCATTATCAGAGAAAGCAACTAATTTACAAGAGTGCCCAGTGGAAAACCAAAGTCCTAGAGACTGAGTTCTTTGCAAATATCTAAAGATCCTTTTGACTGCAATCATATGGGATACTTTAGGTGCAGCCTGAAATCTAACACAAACTATTGAGTCAATGACTCATCCTTTCTATGAGAGAATGTCTCATATTGTTGGGCAAGGATTTCTCTATTGTTTGCTAAGACCTCATCAGTTTCTCCAATTGTTCTTTCAGAGCAACCCAAAGGTCATGAGCAGATTCATGATGCATAAGTCCATAATAGATTTCATTAGGCAGTGCCATGGCCAGAATTCATGGGCTTTAGCATCAATTTCAAACAGTTCAGATCCTCATCTGAATATTACTCTTATTCTTCGAAACCATTTCATTGGTTTCCGGATTACTCACCATAGGCTTATATGGTCCATGAACCACAGCTTTCCAACAACCTGAACTGTTGACAAACAGGTGATGGAGCATTCGTCGTTGCCATATGTTGTACTCACTCCTAACAAGCATCAGAGGCTTTGTTGAGGAGCCAGTATTGTGAGGATCATTGATTGATGCAGCCATTTTCACCAATTCAAACAGGTTCAATGAGATTTTAACAGATCTAACTCAAAAACTCAACAACACGGTTTAAAACAAGAAGAATCTCAAATTAACTCAAAGTAAGCAACAGAAAAACAAACTCTATAACCAATTCTTACAAATTTGCTAATTCGATCAAACTTAGATATTAAAAGAACAGTTTCAATGATCAATTGTTAAATCAATCAATGATTAACCTGCTCTGATACCATTTGAAGGGATCGAGATCTAGTTTGATCAATTAGATTAGGATTTGCAGCGGAATAGCACACGAATTAGACGAAATTATAGCAATAATAATATGAATATTCAATCAAACAGTAACGGTTATAGAGAGAGTTTTCTGCAAACAGAATGTTTTCATTCATGCACAAGCTTCCCGTGCAGGGAAATTAGGTCAACATTCCTTTTATAAGGAATGTGACATCAGCTGACGTCACTTGATAGTGACATCTAATTGATTTTTACAAACAACTGAAAGTAAACTAAACTACTGAAGATGTCTACAACAACTAAGGACACCTTCACTAAAATCTATGTATAAGCTAACATTACAACTAATGAAGTTATAACATCTTAAGTGTAAGAACTTCAGATGTTTTACATAATATAAAACTACTGATTACAAACTACTGAAATGTAAACCATCACAACTACTGAAGAGAACTACTTCATCTATTGTGTCAACTTCTGAGAACTTGATCTTCAGACTTTGTCTTCAGCAGTTATCTTCAGACTTTGTCTTCAGCAGTTGTCTTCGGACTTTGTCTTCAATAGTTGTCTTCAGACTTTCTCTTCAGCAGTTGTCTTTAGACTTTGTCTTCAGACTTTGTCTTCAGCTGTTGTAGATCACTTCAGTTGTTTTGATATCTGTGGGACTTAAAGGTTTTTCTAATCTGCCTCATTGGTTCTTTTGGTCCAACCACTACGAAAATACCTGATGGCACGCAACTACTCAGACTGGCTTCCCTTCCCCTTCCGGTCCATTTTTATTTTATGTTAAGGTTTATTTTAAAATTTTACCCATTTCACTTAAACTATGGCTCTGTTACCAACTTGTAAGGCCCCGTTCTTAGGACGCTTACAGCTCGCCAATCATCGCACATATAACATATATTTACATTTAAACTTTGTAAAACATCACAGCGGAACACTAACACACCAATTTCATTATAATCACTGTTGCAAAATAATACATTGTCCAGAATTGGCGAAGGGTATCAGGATAGATGGTTGGATTCAGAAGAAAAGCAGTTCGATACGGGGAATCAACCATCACATCAATGGCATCATCAAAGTTAGTCCAAAATGCCGATTTTGTCAAGTAGGCAACACAGTTGTGTCGTGGTTTGATTTGCATGGTCGCCATTAATGGAAGATGAATGTTCAAAAATCGATTTATGAAAAGTTTGAAGTTAGGGTTAGGTATTTATAGGTTATGAAACGGCTGAAAGAAAACAGCTAAAACTTTTGGTTTTAGTCATCAGTTGTTAGAAAACGACTGAAGACATGGTTTTAACTTTCAGATGTTGTAAACAACTGAAGACTTGGTGTTTGTCATCAGTAGTTGAAAACTACTGAAGACTTGGTTTTGGCTCCAGTTGTTTTGAAATGAAACAGAAGTTGTTTGAAGCAATTGAAGAATAAAATTACTCATCAGTTGTTGTCGTCAATTCACATATCTTAGTAGTTTCATTTGACCTTAAGACTTACTCAGCACATTATCTGATTTTCAGATGTTTCATTGGTCATGAGTACTTATCTGTTAAAATAGACTTCAGTAGTTGTAATCACATCAGTACTTTAAAACAAATAAAGTACTTGAGTACTTTAAGTAATTTAGTCTTCATTAGTTATGAAAACTGCTCAAGATAAAATAACTTCAGTACTTAGTTTTGACAGCTGTATAGTGATGCTCATCAGTACTTGTGAGCTAAGATCACCAGTAGTTGTCAAACTATTCAAGCTGCAGCATACCAAGCCTTAGCACTAGATTTTGGAAAGTTGCACTGTCCAAAGGCTTAGTAAATATATCTTCAAGCTCATCAGCACTAGGAACAAACTTTGGATCAATTAGACCTTTTTCATAACAATCCCTGATAAAATGATGTCTGATCTCAATATGTTTGGTCCTAGAATGCTGGACCGGATTCTTAACAATACAAAGAGCTGAAGCACTGTCCATCAGTAAAGGAGTCTTAGTCTCTGTAATGTCATAATCCAGTAATTGATTCTGAAGCCAGAGTACCTGAGATGTACAACTTGCAGCAGCAATGTACTCCGCTTCAGCAGTGGATGTAGCAACAGAGGATTGTTTCTTACTCTGCCAATAAACTAAACAATTGCCTAGAAATTGGCATCCACCAGAGGTTGATTTTCTGGTTAATTTACACCCTGCATAGTCATTATCAGAGAAAGCAACTAATTTACAAGAGTGCCCAGTGGAAAACCAAAGTCCTAGAGACTGAGTTCTTTGCAAATATCTAAAGATCCTTTTGACTGCAATCATATGGGATACTTTAGGTGCAGCCTGAAATCTAGCACGAACTATTGAGTCAATGACTCATCCTTTCTATGAGAGAATGTCTCATATTGTTGGGCAAGGATTTCTCTATTGTTTGCTAAGACCTCATCAGTTTCTCCAAATTGTTCTTTCAGAGCAACCCAAAGGTCATGAGCAGATTCATGATGCATAAGTCCATAATAGATTTCATTAGGCAGTGCCATGGCCAGAAATTCATGGGCTTTAGCATCAATTTCAAACAGTTTCAGATCCTCATCTGAATATTACTCTTATTCTTCGAAACCATTTCATTGGTTTCCGGATTACTCACCATAGGCTTATATGGTCCATGAACCACAGCTTTCCAACAACCTGAACTGTTGACAAACAGGTGATGGAGCATTCGTCGTTGCCATATGTTGTACTCACTCCTAACAAGCATCAGAGGCTTTGTTGAGGAGCCAGTATTGTGAGGATCATTGATTGATGCAGCCATTTTCACCAATTCAAACAGGTTCAATGAGATTTTAACAGATCTAACTCGAAAATTCAACAACACGGTTTAAAACAAGAAGAATCTCAAATTAACTCAAAGTAAGCAACAGAAAAACAAACTCTATAACCAATTCTTACAAATTTGCTAATTCGATCAAACTTAGATATTAAAAGAACAGTTTCAATGTTCAATTGTTAAATCAATCAATGATTAACCTGCTCTGATACCATTTGAAGGGATCGAGATCTAGTTTGATCAATTAGATTAGGATTTGCAGCGGAATAGCACACGAATTAGACGAAATTATAGCAATAATAATATGAATATTCAATCAAACAGTAACGGTTATAGAGAGAGTTTTCTGCAAACAGAATGTTTTCATTCATGCACAAGCTTCCCGTGCAGGGAAATTAGGTCAACATTCCTTTTATAAGGAATGTGACATCAGCTGACGTCACTTGATAGTGACATCTAATTGATTTTTACAAACAACTGAAAGTAAACTAAACTACTGAAGATGTCTACAACAACTAAGGACACCTTCACTAAAATCTATGTATAAGCTAACATTACAACTAATGAAGTTATAACATCTTAAGTGTAAGAACTTCAGATGTTTTACATAATATAAAACTACTGATTACAAACTACTGAAATGTAAACCATCACAACTACTGAAGAGAACTACTTCATCTATTGTGTCAACTTCTGAGAACTTGATCTTCAGACTTTGTCTTCAGCAGTTATCTTCAGACTTTGTCTTCAGCAGTTGTCTTCGGACTTTGTCTTCAATAGTTGTCTTCAGACTTTCTCTTCAGCAGTTGTCTTTAGACTTTGTCTTCAGACTTTGTCTTCAGCTGTTGTAGATCACTTCAGTTGTTTTGATATCTGTGGGACTTAAAGGTTTTTCTAATCTGCCTCATTGGTTCTTTTGGTCCAACCACTACGAAAATACCTGATGGCACGCAACTACTCAGACTGGCTTCCCTTCCCCTTCCGGTCCATTTTTATTTTATGTTAAGGTTTATTTTAAAATTTTACCCATTTCACTTAAACTATGGCTCTGTTACCAACTTGTAAGGCCCCGTTCCTAGGACGCTTACAGCTCGCCAATCATCGCACATATAACATATATTTACATTTAAACTTCGTAAAACATCACAGCGGAACACTAACACACCAATTCATTATAATCACTGTTGCAAAATAATACATTGTCCAGAATTGGCGAAGGGTATCAGGATAGATGGTTGGATTCAGAAGAAAAGCAGTTCGATACGGGGAATCAACCATCACATCAATGGCATCATCAAAGTTAGTCCAAAATGCCGATTTTGTCAAGTAGGCAACACAGTTGTGTCGTGGTTTGATTTGCATGGTCGCCATTAATGGAAGATGAATGTTCAAAAATCGATTTATGAAAAGTTTGAAGTTAGGGTTAGGTATTTATAGGTTATGAAACGGCTGAAAGAAAACAGCTAAAACTTTTGGTTTTAGTCATCAGTTGTTAGAAAACGACTGAAGACATGGTTTTAACTTTCAGATGTTGTAAACAACTGAAGACTTGGTGTTTGTCATCAGTAGTTGAAAACTACTGAAGACTTGGTTTTGGCTCCAGTTGCTTTGAAATGAAATAGAAGTTGTTTGAAACAACTGAAGAATAAAATTACTCATCAGTTGTTGTCGTCAATTCACATATCTTAGTAGTTTCATTTGACCTTAAGACTTACTCAGCACATTATCTGATTTTCAGATGTTTCATTGGTCATCAGTACTTATCTGTTAAAATAGACTTCAGTAGTTGTAATCACATCAGTACTTTAAAACAAATAAAGTACTTGAGTACTTTTAAGTAATTTAGTCTTCATTAGTTATGAAAACTGCTCAAGATAAAATAACTTCAGTACTTAGTTTTGACAGCTGTATAGTGATGCTCATCAGTACTTGTGAGCTAAGATCATCAGTAGTTGTCAAATATTCAAGCTGCAGCATACCAAGCCTTAGCACTATATTTTGGACAGTAGCACTGTCCAAAGGCTTAGTAAATATATCTTCAAGCTCATCATCACTAGGAACAAACTTTGGATCAATCAGACCTTTTTCATAACAATCCCTGATAAAATGATGTCTAATGTCAATATGTTTGGTCCTAGAATGCTGGACAGGATTCTTAACAATACAAAGAGCTGAAGCATTGTCCATCAGTAAAGGAGTCTTAGTCTCTGTAATGTCATAATCCAGTAATTGATTCTGAAGCCAGAGTACCTGAGATGTACAACTTGCAGCAGCAATGTACTCTGCTTCAGCAGTGGATGTAGCTACAGTGGATTGTTTCTTACTCTGCCAATAAACTAAACAACCGCCTAGAAATTGGCATCCACTAGAGGTTGATTTTCTGGTTAATTTAAACCCTGCATAGTCACTATGAGAGAAAGCAACTAATTTACAAGAGTTCCCAGTGGAAAACCAAAGTCCAACAGATTGAGTTCCTTGCAAATATCTAAAGATCCTTTTGACTGCAATCATATGGGATACTTTAGGTGCAGCCTGAAATCTAGCACAAACTGTTAAGTTAGTGACTCACCCTTTCTATGAGAGAATGTTTCATATTGTTGGGCAAGGATTTCTCTATTGTTTGCTAAAACCTCATCAGTTTCTCCAAATTGTTCTTTCAGAGCAACCCAGAGGTCAAGAGCAGATTCATGATGCATAAGTCCATATATATTTCATTAGGCAGTGACATGTCCAGAATTTCATGGTGTTAGCATCAATTTCAAACAGTTTCAGATCTTCATCTGAATATTGCTCTTATTCTTTGAAACCATTTCAATGTTTTCCGGATTACTCACCATAGGCTTATATGGTCCATGAAGCACAGATTTCCAACAACCTAAACTATTGACAGACAGGTGATGGAGCATTCGTCATTGCCAGATGTTGTACTCACTCCTAACAAGCATCAGAGGCTTTTTTGAGGAGCCAGTATTGTGAGGATCATTGATTGATGCAGCCATTTTCACTAATTCAAATAGGTTCAATGAGATTTTAACAGATCTAACTCGAAAACTCAACAACACAGTTTAAAACAAGAAGAATCTCAAGTTAATTCACAGTAAGCAACTCAAAAACAAACTCTATAACCAATTCTTGCAAATTTGCTAATACCATCAACTTAGATATCAAAAGAACAGTTTCAATGATCAATTGTTAAATCGATCAATGATTAACCTGCTCTGATACCATTTGAAGGGATCGAGATCTAGTTTGATCAATTAGATTAGGATTTGCAGCGGAATAGCACACGAATTAGATGAAATTATAGCAAGAATAATATGAATATTCAATCAAACAGTAATGGTTATAGAGAGAGAGTTTTCTGCAAACAGAATGTTTTCATTCATGCACAAGCTTCCTGTGCAGGGAAATTAGGTCAACATTCCTTTTATAAGGAATGTGACATCAGCTGACGTCACTTGATAGTGACATCTAATTGATTTATACAAACAACTGAAAGTAAACTAAACTACTGAAGATGTCCACAACAACTGAGGACACCTTCACTAAAAGCTAAGTATAAGCTAACATTACAACTAATGAAGTTATAACATCTGAAGTGTAAGAACTTCAGATGTTTTACATAATATAGAACTACTGATTACAAACTACTGAAATGTAAACCATCACAACTACTGAAGAGAACTACTTCAGCTATTGTGACAACTTCTGAGAACTTGATCTTCAGACTTTGTCTTCAGCAGTTATCTTCAGACTTTGTCTTTAGCAGTTGTCTTTGGACTCTGTCTTCAGACTTTGTCTTCAACAGTTGTCTTCAGACTTTGTTTTCAGCAGTTGTCTTCAGACTTTCTCTTCAGCTATTGTAGATCACTTCAGTTGTTTTGATATTTGTGGGACTTAATGGTTTTTCTGATCTGGCTCATTGGTTCTTTTGGTCCAACAACTACGAAAATACCTGATGGCACGCAACTACTCAGACTGGCTTCCCTTCCCCTTCCGGTCCATTTTTAGTTTATATTAAGGATTATTTTAAAATTTACCCATTTCACTTAAACTATGGCTCTGATACCAACTTGTAAGGCCCCGTTCCCAGGATGCTTACAGCTGGCCAATCATCGCACATATAACATATATTTACATTTAGACTTCATAAAACATCGCAGCGGAACACTAACACACCCATTTCATTATAACCACTGTTGCAAAATAATACATTGTCCAGAATTGGCGAAGGGTATCAGGATAGATGGTTGGATTCAGAAGAAAAGCAGATCGATATGGGGAATCAACCATCAGATCAATGGCATCATCAAAGTTAGTTCAAACCGCCGATTTTGTCAAGTAGGCAACACAGTTGTGTCGCGGTTTGATTTGCATGGTCGCCATTAATGGAAGATGAATGTTCGAAAATGGATTTATGAAAAGTTTGAAGTTAGGGTTAGGTATTTATAGGTTATGAAACGGCTAAAAGAAAACAGCTAAAACTTTTGGTTTTAGTCATCAGTTGTTAGAAAACGACTGAAGACATGGTTTTAACTTTCAGATGTTGTAAACAACTGAAGACTTGGTGTTTGTCATTAATAGTTGAAAACTACTGAACACTTGGTTTTGGCTCCAGTTGTTTTGAAGTGAAACAGAAGTTGTTTGAAACAATTGAAGAATAAAATTACTTATGAGTTGTTGTCGTCAATTCACATATGTCAGTTGTTTCATTTGACCTTAACACTTACTCAGCAGATTATCTAATTTTTAGATGTTTCATTGGTCATCAGTACTTATCTGTTAAAATAGACTTCAGTAGTTGTAATCACATCAGTACTTTAAAACAAATAAAGTACTTGTGTACTTTTAAGTAATTTAGTCTTCATTAGTTATGAAAACTACTCAAGATAAAATAACTTCAGTACTTATTTTTGACAGCTGTATAGTGATGCTCATCAGTACTTATGAGCTAAGATCATCAGTAGTTGACAAATTATTCAAGCTGCAGCATACCAAGCCTTAGCACTAGATTTTGGAAAGTTGCACTGGCCAAAGGCTTAGTAAATATATCTTCAAGCTCATCAGCACTAGGAACAAACTTTGGATCAATCAGACCTTTTTCATAACAATCCCTGATAAAATGATGTCTGATCTCAATATGTTTGGTCCTAGAATGCAGGACAGGATTCTTAACAATACAAAGAGCTGAAGCACTGTCCATCAGTAAAGGAGTCTTAGTCTCTATAATGTCATAATCCAGTAATTGATTCTAAAGCTAGAGTACCTAAGATGTACAACTTGCAGCAGCAACGTACTCTGCTTCAGCAGTGGACATAGCAACAGAGGATTGTTTCTTACTCTGCCAATAAACTAAGTAATTGCGTAGAAATTGGCATCCACCAGAGTTGATTTTCTGGTTAATTTACACCCTGCATAGTCACTATCAGAGAAAGCAACTAATTTACAAGAGTGCCTAGTGGAAAACCAAAGTCCTAGAGATTGAGTTCGTTGCAAATATCTAAAAATCCTTTTGACTGTAATCATATGGGATTCTTTAGGTGCAGCCTGAAATCTAGCACAAACTGTTGTGTCAGTGACTCACCCTTTCTATGAGAGAATATCTCATATTGTTGGGCAAGGATTTCTCTATTGTTTGCTAAGACCTCATCAGTTTCTCCAAATTGTTCTTTCAGAGTAACCCAGAGGTCATGAGCAGATTCATGATGCATAAGTCCATAATAGATTTCATTAGGCAGTGCCATGGCCAGAATTTCATGGGCTTTAGCATCAATTTCAAACAGTTTAGATCTTCAACTGAATATTGCTCTTATTCTTCGAAACCATTTCATTGGTTTCCGGATTACTCACCATAGGCTTATATGGTCCATGAACCACAGATTTCCAACAACCTGAACTGTTGACAGACAGGTGATGGAGCATTCGTCGTTGCCATATGTTGGACTCACTCCTAACAAGCATCAGAGGCTTTGTTGAGGAGCCAGTATTGTGAGGATCATTGATTGATACAGCCATTTTCACCAATTCAAACAGGTTCAATGAGATTTTAACAGATCTAACTCGAAAACTCAACAACACAGTTTAAAATAAGAAGAATCTCAAATTAATTCACAGTAAGCAACAGAAAAACAAACTCTATAACCAATTCTTGCAAATTTGCTAATTCGATCAAACTTAGATATCAAAAAAACAGTTTCAATGATCAATTGTTAAATCGATCAATGATTAACCTGCTCTGATACCATTTGAAGGGATCGAGATCTAGTTTGATCAATTAGATTAGGATTTGCAGCGGAATAGCACATGAATTAGACGAAATTATAGCAAGAATAATATGAATATTCAATCAAACAGTAATGGTTATAGAGAGAGAGTTTTCTGCAAAAAGAATGTTTTCATTCATGCACAAGCTTCCCGTGCAGGGAAATTAGGTCAACATTCCTTTTATAAGGAATGTGACATCAGCTAACGTCACTTGATAGTGACATCTAATTGATTTATACAAACAACTGAAAGTAAACTAAACTACTGAAGATGTCCACAACAACTGAGGACACCTTCACTAAAAGCTAAGTATAAGCTAACATTACAACTAATGAAGTTATAACATCTGAAGTGTAAGAACTTCAGATGTTTTACATAATATAAAACTAATGATTACAAACTACTGAAATGTAAACCATCACAACTACTGAGAGAACTACTTCAGCTATTGTGACAACTTCTGAGAACTTGATCTTCAGACTTTGTCTTCAGCAGTTATCTTCAGACTTTGTCTTGAGCAGTTGTCTTCGGACTTTGTCTTCAGACTTTGTCTTCAACAGTTGTCTTTAGACTTTGTCTTCAGCAGTTGTCTCAGACTTTGTCTACAGCTGTTGTAGATCAGTTTAGTTGTTTTGATATCTGTGGGCTTAAAGGTTTTTCTGATCTGGCTCATTGGTTCTTTTGGTCCAAGAACTACGAAAATACTTGATGGCACGCAACTACTCAGACTGGCTTCCCTTCTCCTTCCGGTCCATTTTTAGTTTATGTTAAGGTTTATTTTAAAATTTTACCCATTTCACTTAAACTATGGCTCTGTTACTAACTTGTAAGGCCCCGTTCCCAGGACGCTTACAGCTGGCCAATCATCGCACATATAACATATATTTACATCTAAACTTCATAAAACATTGCAGCGGAACACTAACACACCCATTTCATTATAATCACTCATGCAAAATAATACATTTTCCAGAATTGGCGAAGGGTATGAGGATAGATGGTTGGATTCAGAAGAAAAGCAGTTCGATACGGGGAATCAACCATCAGATCAATCGCATCGTCAAACTTAGTCCAAAACGCCGATTTTGTCAAGTAGGCAACACAGTTGTGTTGTGGTTTAATTTGCATGGTCGCCATTAATGGAAGATGAATGTTCGAAAATCGATTTATGAAAAGTTTGAAGTTAGGGTTAGGTATTTATATGTTATGAAACGGCTGAAAGAAAACAGCTAAAACTTTTGGTTTTAGTCATCAGTTGTTAGAAAACGACTGAAGACATGGTTTCAACTTTCAGATGTTGTAAACAACTGAAGACTTGGTGTTTGTCATAAGTAGTTGAAAACTACTGAAGACTTGGTTTTGGCTCTAGTTGTTTTGAAATGAAACAGAAGTTGTTTGAAACAATTGAAGAATAAAATTACTCATTAATTGTTGTCGTCAATTCACATATCTTAGTAGTTTCATTTGACCTTAAGACTTACTCAGCAGATTATCTGATTTTCAGATGTTTCATTGGTCATCAGTACTTATCTGTTAAAATAGACTTCAGTAGTTGTAATCACATTAGTACTTTAAAACAAATAAAGTACTTGAGTACTTTTAAGTAATTTAGTCTTCATTAGTTATGAAAACTGCTCAAGATAAAATAACTTCAGTACTTATTTTTGACAGCTGTATAGTGATGCTCATCAGTACTTGTGAGCTAAGATCATCAGTAGTTGTCAAATTATTCAAGCTGCAGCATACCAAGCCTTAGCACTATATTTTGGAAAGTAGCACTGTCCAAAGGCTTAGTAAATATATCTTCAAGCTCATCAGCACTAGGAACAAACTTTGGATCAATCAGACCTTTTTCATAACAATCCCTGATAAAATGATGTCTGATGTCAATATGTTTGGTCCTAGAATGCTGGACAGGATTCTTAACAATACAAAGAGCTGAAGCATTGTCCATCAGTAAAGGAGTCTTAGTCTCTGTAATGTCATAATCCAGTAATTGATTCTGAAGCCAGAGTACCTGAGATGTACAACTTGCAGCAGCAATGTACTCTGCTTCAGCAGTGGATGTAGCAATAGAGGATTGTTTCTTACTCTACCAATAAACTAAACAATTGCCTAGAATTGGCATCCACCAGAGGTTGATTTTCTGCTTAATTTACACCTTGCATAGTCACTATCAAAGAAAGCAATTAATTTACAAGAGTGCCCAGTGGAAAACCAAAGTCCTAGAGATTGAGTTCCTTGCAAATATGTAAAGATCCTTTTGACTGCAATCATATGGGATACTTTAGGTGCAGCCTGAAATCTAGCACAAACTGTTGAGCAATTCCTTTCAAATCATCCATCAAAAAGCACAGATTGTCACTATTACATCTTGAATTACTATCAATACCAGCAAAAGCATGATTTCCATTGTTTGAAGAGAAATCAATATGCTCATCATAAGAACTTTCTGATGTAGCATATTCTGACTCATGACCAACCGGAGCAGTATTCCCTGGTACAAAATCATCCGTGAGCTTCCCAGATGAAGTCAGTTTCCTTTTCTATTCTATCTCTCTTTCAAATGTTAACAGTTCCCATGAAGTTGGGTGAGAGATAGACTGTCTAGATTTGCACTGGAGGGTAGGACAATAGTATATGTGTCCCATCTCTCAGGCAGGGATCTGAGAAATCTGTTATTCATCTGCCTTTTAGTATATTCATGTTTAACGATTTTCAACTCAGATATCAAACAGGAGAATCGCTCAAACTGTTGAGTCAGTGACTCACCCTTTCTATGAGAGAATGTCTCATATTGTTGGGCAAGGATTTCTCTATTGTTTGCTAAGACCTCATAAGTTTCTCCAAATTGTTCTTTCAGAGCAACCTAGAGGTCATGAGCAGATTCATGATGCATAAGTCCATAATGGATTTCATTAGGCAGTGCCATGGCCAGAATTCCATGGGCTTTAGCATCAATTTCAAACAGTTTCAGATCTTCATCTGAATATTGCTCTTTTTCATGATGATCCATTTCATTGGTTTCCGGATTACTCACCATAGGCTTATATGGTCCATGAACCACAGATTTCCAAAACCTGAACTATTGACAGACAGGTGATGGAGCATTCATCGTTGCCATATGTTGTACTCACTCCTAACAACCATCAAAGGCTTTGTTGAGGAGCCAGTATTGTGAGGATCATTGATTGATGTAGCCATTTTCACCAATTCAACAGGTTCAATGAGATCTTAACAGATCTAACTCGAAAACTCAACAACACAGTTTAAAACAAGAAGAATCTCAAATTAATTCACATTAAGCAACAGAAAAACAAACTCTATAACCAATTCTTGCAAATTTGCTAATTCGATCAAACTTAGATATCAAAAGAACAGTTTCAATGATCAATTGTTAAATCGATCAATGATTAACCTGCTCTCCTACCATTTGAAGGGATCGAGATCTAGTTTGATCAATTAGATTAGGATTTGCAGCAGAATAGCACACGAATTAGAAGAAATTATAGCAAGAATAATATGAATATTCAATCAAACAGTAACGGTTATAGAGAGAGAGTTTTCTGCAACAAAATGTTTTCATTCATGCCCAAGCTTCCCGTGCAGGGAAATTAGGTCAACACTCCTTTTATAAGGAATGTGACATCAGCTGACGTCACTTGATAGTAAACTAAACTACTGAAGTAAACTAAACTACTGAAGTTGTCCACAACAACTAAGGACACCTTCACTAAAAGCTTAGTATAAGCTAACATTACAACTACTGAAGTTATAACATCTGAAGTGTAAGAACTTCAGATGTTTTACATAATATAAAACTACTGATTACAAACTACTGAAATATAAACCATCACAACTACTGAATAGAACTACTTCAGCTATTGTGACAACTTCTGAGAACTTGATCTTCAGACTTTGTCTTCAGCAGTTATCTTCAAACTTTGTCTTCAGCAGTTGTCTTCGGACTTTGTCTTCTGCAGTCGTCTTCAGACTTTGTCTTCAGCAGTTGTCTTTGGACTTTGTCTTCAGACTTTGTGTTCAGCTGTTGTAGATCACTTCAGTTGTTTTGATATATGTGGGACTTAAAGGTTTTTCTTATCTGGCTCATTGGTTCTTTTGGTCCAACAACTATGAAAATACCTGATGGCACGCAACTACTCAGACTGGCTTCCCTTCCCCTTCTGGCCCATTTTTAGTTTATGTTAAGGTTTATTTTAAAAGTTTACCCATTTCACTTAAACTATGGCTCTGATACCAACTTGTAAGGCCCGTTCCCAGGTCGCTTACAGCTGGCCAATCATCGCACATATAACATATATTTACATTTAAACTTCATAAAACATCGCAATGGAACACTAACACACCCATTTCATTATAATCACTGTTGCAAAATAATACATTGTTGACTGGTTACAATATATCATTGTTTGCATTACATCACAAAACATCATATATCTATGAAATGGATGCCATCCAAAAATGCCAAGTAGCTGCCCCGTGCCTTCTCAGCAATGCTCACCTACCAACTGGAAAAAATGCATAAAAAGTCAGCGTTGTTGAGTGAGTTCTAATTTTAGGATAAAACATACTTTACCTTTCTTTTAAAACCATGCTTCACCATCTTTCAAATCATACAAGGCTTTAAAACATGATTAGTCATCGTACGTGCACATAGATAATAGTAATTATCTTCGTCATCGTTCATTTCATACTTTTATTATCTTTCGTTTTCATCTGGGTCCTGTCATGTGCTTAACCTCTCTCTAGAGAACCAAGCAATTCATCTAGGGTTAAGTGACAAGGACCCCATAAATATGGTCAATCACAAAGATTGAACCCCTGTTTGCATCATCATGGAGTATATGACCAGCACACAGTTGAGCTGAGAACCCCTCATTGGGTTGTGAACCTCCATTCATTTGCTTAGTCACATAGATTAAGCCCCAGTGTGCATTCTCATGGGGTACCTAATCCGCACATGGTTGAGCTAACACTCCGCATTGAGTGTGAACCTCCATACATTGCTTGCAGACTTTCTTACGTTCGTTCGTTCATTAATGCACGCATTCTTCATTTCCTTCCTCTTTTCATTATCTTCCACTTTACGTTACATAATACTTTTCATTTCATTCATTAACATTTAACGCAAAGCCAAGGAAAAAATCATGCAAAATAAGGAACATAACATACACAGTCAACATCATCATATAGGGCATCATACATACATAACATACATCATACATACCATCATAGATAAGCATCAATCATACATCCTAACATGCCATCATACCATCTATGACCTCAAAAAGTCAACTACATAACCCCCGGGAACCTCCCAAGTCAAAGCCTACATTTCCACTTTTCCCCAAAAAGTCAGAAAATATTCTAAGTGTTTATCCGCATTTCCATTTTTGATATTCCGCATTTATTTTCGTTCATCCGCATTTCCCTTTTGTTCATCCGCATTTCCCTATTGTTCATCCGCATTTATTTTTGTTCATCCGCATTTCTTTTTACACTTAGGCAATTTTCTGAATTCAGGCGTATGAACTACTGTTTGGGCACATGAGTAGTCTAGGGCACACTTATCATCATAATTCGGTCCCCAAACACCATCTATCATGCTATAAGCTTAAATCATACATTCTAAGCCTTTGAAACACAACCATAACATCATCAAGCATGAACATAGATCAAAATCACACGATACCCACAACATACACATATTCAACATACGGGTATGAAACCCATGTTTTATAAAAAGTTCAATCATATATCTCCAGCCTCGAACCAGTTAAAAACATGTAAAAGAGGGGTTCTAGAACTCACCTTTGCAGCTCTTAAATATGGCTTCTCCCAAACTCGTTTGCAATTGAGTTCAACCACCTAGAAACCCACTAAAAACACACACCCGAACACACACAACATACATAAGCATACAACTAAGGCAAGGCCGGTTAAGAACACTTTGCAGGATCGGTTAAGGGTCACTAACACTTAGTTTTTCTCTCAAACTCACCTTGAGCAACACTCGGATGAAGGTAGAGTCAATAAGAGTTTATCACAATATAGTAAGTAATACACAACACATAAAGTAATTTTCAAGGTACTTGCATATACTGCTTCTCAACTCAAATATTACAAATCTCTAACAAGCTTATCTTTTCAAGTTACAATGAAAACTATATATAATACTACCTACAGCTGGATATACTTTGATACCAGCTGGGATCCTATAACTAAAGGCTATACTACAAGACTATAGTTTAAGGTATCTCGGATAAAGTCTCACCTAATATTTGGTAGAAAGGACATGTCCATGACTTACTTTTTGTCACTAACTAATGTTGGTAACATGTACTATCATAAAAAGGTAAACAGTGGAATAATTAAGGTCAACTGCATGGCTCTTTGTGAAACGCCATGCAGTATTAGAGGTCTGCAGTGGAGTGTTAGAGACCATACCTATGTCCACTGGGTTATAGCAGTGTCTTACAAAAGTTAAATGGCTTCGGAAGAACAAGTACATCCGAAGCCACTTATAATTCGGAAGAGGCTGCTTCTTCTAAGGCTTGGAACTTCTTCTTCCTTCATACTTCGGAAATAGTCTTCTGATTGTTCTTCTAAGACATAGCCTTCGGAAGCAAGCTCTTGACTTCAGAAGTAGTGTTCTGTCTTCAGAAGCTGATCTTTCACTTTATTTTCGGAAGAACTCTACAACCTTCGGAAGTTCCATGCTAAGCCTCAGAAGCCTTTGCATGTAGCACCAAAATTATCCAAGTGATGTGGTTTTGGTTGCACCAGCCTTCTTCTTGATCTAATAAACTACCCCTAGGCTGATACTACCAAAACCTCATTTGTTTCTGCTTCTCAAAACTTTTAGCACCAAGGAGAGTAGATATTTATCTGTTTCCTTGTTCTTCCCTGATGTGGTGCTGAGAAGTTTGTACAAATCCTTAGTAGACAGGAAGTCCAGTCTGTGACCTTGGATGATATGTACCCTGTGTTGTTGCCCTCTGAAAAGAGTAAGTTGATGGGAACTATAATCATATTCCCATCTAACTAGAGGATCCAATTCAAGACCCTCTACCATGTGTAGAAAGGCAGTGCCTTTGGTAGGAGGTCTTTCCTTGTCTTCCTGTCTTCTTAATCTCAACTCTTCTTCAATCTTAGCCTTTGTAGTTAGCTTGGCTAGATGAAAACTGCTGAGATGATTTTTGATGAGTGTAGCAGCTTCAGAGTTGGAGGGGTTAGAGAATGGCTTCTCTGCTAAATTAGCAATATCAAATCTGCTGGAGTGTAACAGAGAGGTTGCATTAAGTCTGTTGACTTCACCATTTTCCCTCTCAACAACAAAGTGTGAGAAGTTTCGTCGAACCTCCACCGGATTATTACTTTTCTAGGCACAAGAGACTGACTGGGGATCTTGTCCTCTTTCATAGTATCCAGCAAAGTCACTAGTTTTCTTCTAAGTTTCTTCTCTTCATCATTCAATGAATCTGAGTTGAGACCCAGATGTCTAGTTGCCTGGTCGAATTCTCCTATAGGTAAATCAAGGAATTTATCTCTTATGAGGGAACAAGAAGATCCATCAACACAGGTGGTATTGATAGAATCTTTATCACATGAGACTTTGATCAAAGTTGTGTAGTTGATGAGCTTAGTCTTGATTACCTTGAACTCCTCAAGAGAGAGATGTTGAGAAGGCTGAGGGGATGGTTGTTGGGTAGGTTGTGGTTCAGAGGTTCTCGGAAGTGTTTTTGGTTGAAGGATAGGAAGTTTAGGTGGTTGAGGTGATGAGACGGGTGAGGGTAAGGATGTGGGTTCAGGGGTGAAGGGCTTAGTGTTGATGGTGGAGGGTAAGGGTGTGGGTTCAGGTTGTAGTTAAGTAGTTGCTGTGAAGGTCATCCCCTTTACCCTTCTATACATCTCTTTTCTCTTTCCCAAGCGGATGTCAGCCTTGATTTTGCTGGCAATCCGTTGGAGTGTCCTCTCTAACATGGGACGCACCTACCTTCCAGAGTGTTAGGATCTCAGCCCTTGGTTTAATCGATTGAACAGATATAGCAGCGGATTAGCTCAGAATTAGACAAATTCAACAAGAACAATTGGTATAAAACGATAAAAGAATTTTGTTATAAAGAGAGAAATATCCGACAAAAGGAATATTGCATTAGGATTGTCGGCCTCAAAGGCACGATTACAGGTGAGTCATCTTTCCTTATAAAGAAAAGAATGACGTAGGCTGATGTCACTTGAAAGTGACATGTAACCGTTTTATAACTACTGATGTTTAACAACTACTGAAGATGTCAACACTGACATCTTCTTACAAATGTTCCTAAGTGTTAAACATCTCATTTACAACTACTGAAAAACATAAAACTACTGAAACTAAGAAAATAAAACTACTGATATCACAACTACTGAAGAAGTACTCTTCAGCAGTTGTGACAAACTACTGAGGCTTCAGTACTTGATCTTCAGACTTGACCTTCAGGCGTTTCATCAGCTGATGACTTCAGTAGATATCATCAGCTGATGTCTTCAGTCTTTGTACATCAGTTGTTGATCTTCAGCACTTGTGAACTCTTCAGCTGTTGTTCTTCAGTACTTTGGTCTTTCAGCTTCAGCACTTGTGTTCTTCAGCTGTTGTACTTCAGTACTTTGATTCTTCAGCTGTTAAGATCTTCATCACTTGATCTTCAGCTGTTGTAGTCTTCAGCACTTGTCAACTACTGATGTGGCTTTCAGCAGTTGTTGTGATACCGTGTGGGACTTAGAGGTTTTCTGATCTTGGCTCATTGGTTCTTTTGGTCCAACACAGAGAAGCCATGAGCCCGGAGATTGTCCTTCATCCAGGCCTTTTCACTGAGCTTTCTGGTTGCAGTGGTCTTTGCTTCTTCCTCCTTCTTCCTTTCCTTTAGATTTTCTCTTGCAGCCTTCCTTCTCTCTTTCTCCATTTGATCATGCTCTTTTTATAGAGCCAAAGGATTGTTTCATTGTCGTGTGGAGAGAGTTCTTGAAGATTGAAGCCTCTGGATATTAGGAACTCTATCCTTTCTCTCCTCTACTGCAAGTCAACCTCCTGCTGTTCTACTTCTTTCTCTTTCACTAAGGCCAACCTGGTTGCTTCGTGTCGTTTCTCAAGTTGCAGTCTAGTTGCCTTTTCCAGTTCCACCAACTCCTCTAGTGGTAGCAGGAGTGTTTCTTCATTGGCAACTCCTAATTGGATGAGCTTATCAATTATCCCTTCTCTCCTTTTATTTTTGACAACCTCCTGATTGGTTGCAGCTGCTTTTGTACTAGCAGCTAGCAACTTATCAGTTGCAAGTCTTCCTTTCTTCTTTAAATTCTTAATCTTTTCCTCTTCCTGAAGCTCTTCCACATTCATCTTCCTTTTCCCTTTGTTATTTTTACAAGAGCCTAA
This sequence comes from Flaveria trinervia, assembly GCA_025506515.1. Classification (NCBI taxonomy): domain Eukaryota; kingdom Viridiplantae; phylum Streptophyta; class Magnoliopsida; order Asterales; family Asteraceae; genus Flaveria; species Flaveria trinervia. Next base: position 23,919,436 of record CM046441.1, read on the forward strand.
CTGTGGTGGTTCTTAGAGAGTGGATTTGGATTGTGAGAGAGGCAGAGAGGGTGTCTGGGATAGAGGTAGATTTAGATGGTCCTCACTATTCACCTTAGTTGCCATTTCTAGGATAATGTCTGTGATGATCAGTTCCTCGGACATCTTGAACAGTCGTTCCGCATCGTCTATTTCAGCTTTGGAAGACTCAGCTTGTTCTTCCAAGGCTTTAACTTTAGCATAAGAAGTTTGAGAAAATGCAGATCTGTGCCGACTGTTTTAGTTGCTTGGCCATGAGTCCCTATTTCCCCTTCGAAATGAATCTTATGTTCCATGTGGACCTTAGGTTGACCAACTTCTTCCACAGTGGTAGAAGGTGCAATTAGCCTTTAAAGCTCTTCGGCTCTGAAGTAAATCATTGCAGCATCTGGGCTTGGCTGATCAGTAGAGGATCTCAATAGAAACTTGGTGAAGAGTCTGTAGAGATCTCTGAGCATCTTTGTGTCAATTTGAATTACAACTTGAGATGGCTCAGACAAAGTGATGACAGGAGTAGAAGATGTTAAGGTTGAAGTATGAGTCTGTGGGTCCTCAAGTGTTTGTCTCTGAACATTCTCCCCCTTTTTGGTAGCATCATCTTGAGAGCTAGATGAGCTAGAGGAAGAAGTCAATGAGACCTGAACAGGTACATGCCTAACAGATCTCTTGGTCTGTTTCTCAGCTAGTTGAGCCTTGAGATTGTCAATCTCAAGTTGTTGAGTGGCAGACCTTTCTTCTAAAGTCCTAACCAAGGATTCAAGGTTTGAGACTTTAGACAGAAGGTCTTTTATGAGGAGTTACATGCTTCTCTCATCTTCTTTTGAAGAATCTCGAGGAGATGAGGTAACATACCTGGTATGTGCAGCCTCACCGGCAGATGTGGTTTCTTGGCACCCTGGTTTCCCTTGCTGAATGATGTCTCTTTTAGAGTCATCAAACGGCATGGTTGCCATAGATTCAGTCCCAGATATGTACCACTATCCATAGGGTCCATTGAGGCACCTTCTATTGTGGCAGCTGAATCTGTATGAGTCCCCTCCACATCAGTGGGACTCAGCTCAGTTATGGGCTGCTGATGGGGGCCAGCGATAAGGGATCACTCTTGGCTCTGTTGATCTTGGAGAGGGTGTTGTAGATCAATTACATTTCCATGGAGAGATGTTATCTCTTCATTAGTTTTAAAATGAAGGTCAGTGAATGATACAGATTGTAAGCATACTAACCGGGGACCTTGGTCAATGTCTACAGGAATTAAGCCTTTGGTGGGGATGTCCCTTGTTGGCTGCTCAGAAGAGTGTAGATACTCATCGTAAGGGCTATTGGTTTGGGTGTCGGGCTCATGGGTTTGAGACTGAGGAGACTCAAAACCCAAATTGAGGTTGAATGAGAAGGATGGTGAGACCTCAGACTGAGTGGGTGCCCATGTTTCCACTCTAGTATTTTTGGATTGAATAGGAGGTGCTTGCTCAATCAGAGTAGATTGAACAAGGGTTCGTTTAGGGCGTCTCTAGTATGTGATGGTGATGGGTAGAGAAGGCAGTGTTGGCATTATGGAGGTGGTTGCTGGTGTGGGTTCATCACCTGTGGGGTGAACAGGGATGTCACCAGGAGCTATGCGCTTAATCATACCTGGAAGTGGAGAAGTGTGCCTTCCAGTGAAGTTGGTGGACACCTTCTTCAAAGTCTTGATGATCGTAGGCTTCATGTGAGGAACAGGCAAAGCAGTTGCACAGACAAGCATTCTCTATTCCAACTCATAGTTGATTATGTGTTGAATTAATCTGGGATACATGAAGAATGTCTCCCTTTGAAGATTCTCAATGAGATTGGTGAATAAAAATCTTGAGTAATTGAAGCGGAGGCCTCGCACCAATCCATGAACTAAGCATCCTAGTTCATAAGGGATTTGATCCCATCCCCCAGATTTGTTGGACAGATAGTGGAGAACAATATGCAGGAGGAACTTCTAGGTGTAGGAGAAGTTGTACTTGTAGACTGTTGACCTGCTAACATCTCCATCATATCCCATCAGGATATAAATGTTGTCTCAATCTTCTTTGGGGAATTCCGTAGGAGCTCCTTCATCAAGAAGCTCGAGATGCTCCGTGATAAGTTGTCCAGTAATGACCAACTCTTGTCCACAAATGTTGGACCTAAGTACACGAATCCCATTTAGGGTTTCGACTTGACCATTTTCCCAAAATTCGGCTATTTGATTGGAGTAAAGAGTGGGGTTAACAGTAAGGGCTGTATATTTAGATGATTGGATGAGAAGGAGATGATTTTAGAGAAGTTAGCAACTCTTGAAAAATCAAGAAGTGCGATTTGGTTATGCTGAGGGTTGAGTGCCATTGGAGAAAGGTGAATGAGGATGAATTTGAGCTTGGGTAAAGTTGGAGTGGAGAAAATTTCTACGGCAGTAAAAATTTCAAGTAAGAAGATGAAATTGAATAGTCGGGATTATTTAAAAGAGGGTGGGATGGCAGTAATAGAGGTTAGGATAAGGTGATGTGATGTTTAATGGAAGAAATGACATTGGCGGTAAGGTTAAAATCAGTTAAATAATCCGACATCACTAACAAAATCTTTGCTTTTTACAGTGTGACGCCCAAGAGATTTCCGTTACACAGTAAGATCTATCTTCCGAGTATAAAACATTTCCGAAGGTAATTTGTCTTCTAAAGGCAATTCTTACTTCTGAAGCAAAGACTTTGCTTCCGAAGGTCAGGATTGCTTTCCGAATGGAGAGTGTGTATAAGCCTCGGAAGTAAATCTGATATGAGATCAATCACTTCTTCCAAGACCAAAAACTCTTCCGAGAAGAAAATTATCGTTTGAGAAATTTTGCTTCGGAATATATGAAAATATCTTCCGAGGGTTAATTTCTCTTCGAAAGAAATTTATACTTAGAAAACTTGAGAGAGACCAGGGCTTAAATTGTATTGACATAGAACATTACATATTAAAAGGTTTTCAAAAGAGGTAATCTAATCAATGTTTATCATCCCAATAGCTGTTATGAGATGCTTAAATCTTTGTTCATCAAAAGCTTTGGTGAACAAATCAGCATATTATTCATTTGAGTCAACTTTGATTTGTATAATTAGATTTTTCTCACCAATATCTCTAATGAAATGGTACTTGATATCAATATGCTTTGCCTCGGAATGCTTCACCGGATTTTCAGTAATGGAGATAGCACTATTATTGTCAATATGGATAGGAGTACTCATAATGTTGAATCCATAGTCTAACATCTGATTCTGAATCCATAGCAGTTGAGCATAGCATGTCAGGATCAGTGATCACGAGTTGATGTATTAGAGCGTAACGCAGCGGAATAAGTACAAGAATTAGACAAATTGTAGCAAGAATTTGATACTCGTATGCATTAAGAACAAATACGTTTATAACGAGAGAATATATTTCTGTAAGAAGGAATGTTTCTATAATATCGAAAATTTCTGATCAAATCATTCACATATTACAATAGGTTGACACTCCTTATATATAGTGCAATCGCTGCTGTTATCACGGGAAAGTGACAACTGGCAGATCTATTACAAAAATAACTAACTCTTAACAAACTACTAAAATGTTCACAACTACTAAGAACATATCAGAGTGTTAAGTACAAAATATGAAACTACTCATAAGAAACTACTGAAGCTACAACGACTGAAGAACAAGCTCTTCAGTCGTTTTACAAAACTACTGAAAAACATAAAACTACTGATGAGCACAACAACCGAAGAAGTATTCTTCAGCTGTTGTGTCAAACTACTGAACAGATAAAACATAAAACTACTAAAAGGTAAACCGTCACAACTACTGAAGAAGACCTCTTCAGCTGTTGTGACAACGTCTGATACTTTGGTCTTCAGCATTTGTGTCTTCAGACTTTGTCTTCAGCACTTGTCTTCAGACTTTGTCTTCAGCACTTGTCTTCAGACTTTGTCTTCACACTTGTCTTCAGACTTTGTTTTCAGCACTTTTCTTCAGACTTTGTCTTCAGCACTTGTCTTCAGACTTTGTCTTCAGCACTTGTCTTCAGACTTGTCTTCAGCACTTGTCTTCAGACTTTGTCTTCAGCGCTTGTCTTCAGACTTTGTCTTCAGCACTTGTCTTCAGACTTTGTCTTCAGCACTGTCTTCAGACTTTGTCTTCTGCACTTGTCTTCAAACTTTGTCTTCAGCACTTGTCTTCAGACTTTGTCTTCAGCAATTGTCTTCAGACTTTGTCTTCAGCACTTGTCTTCAGACTTTGTCTTCAGCACTTGTCTTCAGAATTTCTCTTCAGCACTTGTGTTCAGACTTTGTAATCAGCTGTTGTCTTCAGCTGTTGTGGTCTTTAGTAGTTGTTGTGATGTCTGTGGGACTTAAAGGTTTTTCTGATCCGGCTCATTGGTTCGTTTGGTCCAACAAACTCCCCCTGAACCAATGCAGCCAAAACCTTTAACTTTATTGAGGTGCCACTTATTGTTGGCAGAATGGTTGGTCTTTTTCCTTCTTGATCAGTTGAGAAGATGACCCATATAAGCACTGGCCTGGGAATGAGTCTCTGATGATTTGGTTGGCAGTGTGTGGATGAGAGCTCTGTATTGGGGAATTGGACACTGAGCTGTTCCCCATCCATGAGACTCACTTCCCATGTATAAGCCTGTAGGATTCTCTGGTGTACGCTCTGAGAAACATAATTTGTTCTTCCATGGTCAGGTTCTCAGCTTCACTATCAAACAATCCTTCACGCCCATACAGCTCTGAGATGTACTTGGCCTGTTTGCCATTTTTGAGCTCAACTGTTGTAATCTGTCTGTATGCAAACTCATCAGGATGAGTCCCTTCAAGTAACAGACTGAGCTCGTTTTGTTTGAAGTTGTCAAGCCTCTTGTAGACTAACCCCTTTTTAATAACTCTGTTCTCTAACATCTTTTGGGGTGGCTGTTTAGTCTCATAGGCCTTCTTGAAATCTTCTACAATCTCCCAGGGTGATACTACAAGGACCACTGTGATCTCTTCATCTACGATCCTTTTTACTTGGCCCTTGTATCTCGAAGGAATGTCTTTCTTTACAATCCTGTGAGCCACCCTAGGATCAGGCCATACTCTCACCTTTTCCTTCTGATATTGAAATGTGTTGGCAAGGGTGTACAACCTTAGAGCTTCTTTCTTCATACTAATTATTGATGAAGAGGCAGCATAAGTTTTGTCGATGCTTTTCAATATCTCATCATCATGAAGCCTTTGCTGCTGCTCTTCTTCAATCATTACTCTAACAGTTTCCATCCATGAGGTAGGAGTGATGGGCATGGGTTTGGCTTTAGGTAATGTTAGGACTGCAGACAGAGGCAGCCTATCTTCTTCCATATCATCCTCTTCTTCTTCTTCTTCTTCTATCCTCAACACCCTTCTCTTCTTCTTCTTGGGTGCATCATCGGCTGTTGGTTTAGAGGGTAAGGGAGTTGGTTTTGTGGGTTGTGGTTGTGGTTGTTTTGGAGAGGGAATGTGGACAGGCTGAGTTAGCATTTTAGAGGTGAGTGTGGCTTTTGAGTGTTTGGCTAGCTCAGTCCTGCTCCCTGCTCCTGCTTCATTCAAAGCTTCGCCTACTAAACCCTTAGTGTATGCTTCAGACGAACAGATCTTGGAGGTTATGGCCAAGATACTGTCCCTGGTCCATGATTTAATCTCGATCAATGATCTCCCAAGATATTTTGCAATGAATCTGATCATGATCTCTAGTCTCTCTCTTTCTAATGCCTCATAACTTGCCATCTTGAGTTAATTTCTTCAACTTCAAGTCTCCTGATCTCTGAGTCAAGTTGTGCAGTATCAAACCCTTGTCTATACAGTTGATCAATAATGGCATCCATTGATTACTATGTGTAGCATCTGCCATTTTGATCATCTCATCGAGTTGGAGTTCTTTCTCTTTTCTTCACCTTCCTCTTCTTATATGTGACATGAAAGTCTTTGTGACTTTCACCCACTTGATCATTTTCGGTTCCCTTCACAGACTCCTCTTCTTCTCAGTTTCCTTTTCTTTAGTTTGCTCTTCCTCTTTGCTTTCACTGACACTCTCTCCCCTTTTGGTTGCATTGGTTGCAAGGGTTTGAGTAGCAGAAAGCCTTGTGCTCACAATCTCTCCACCAGGGGTTGTATGATTGAGGGAACCCTCTCATCCATGGTTTTGATCACAATGTCTGTGATCATTAGGGTGATGAGAGGTAGGGGTTGCTGAAAGATAGCAACTGTTTGCTCAGAGGGGTTCTGTCCCTGAGAAGCAGTGCCAGAAAAAGAAGCTGGTGGCTTGGAAGTTTTGAGTGGCTGAGTGTGTGGGAGACCTTCAGGTGAAGGTGCCATCTGTGGGTTTATGTTGGTGGCAGATGGACTTGCCTCTTGAGAGAATTGGTCAAGTAGTCTTTGTAGTCTACTGACTTCTTTCTCAAGAATTGTGTTCTGGGCCAGAACATCATAAAAGAAGCCCAAGTCATCATCAGCAGATGTTGAATCACCTGACCTCCTACTTGTAGCAGGATGTACATGCACTGGGTGTAGACCAGTTTTAGCATGTGCCCCTTTTTCTTGGAACTGGGGACTTCCAGCCTCAGGACTATGTCCTTCATCAGCTGTTGCCTCTAGTGAGGTCTTAGCTATGTTACCAGCCTCATTCTGATCATGTGCTGATTCAGAAGAGGTGGCAGCCTCACTAGATGTTCTAATCTCTATATCCACACCAGGAGATAGAAGTGTAAACCCTGGTGCTGTGGGTTGTCAGAAGCATCATGATCCTCGTCCTCAATAGCTGTGGTTCTCCCCTTTGTTGGTGGTTGTTGGGGAGGAGGAGAGGCATGCAACTGAGTCAGCACGTTTGCAATGATAATTGTTGGACTTTGGGGGGCGGTTGCATGGGGAGATGGGGTAAAAGCAGTGTGCACCTGGGGAGAATGGTGCTCTTCAATGGAAATCTCCTCAAATGAGGAAGATCCCAGATTTGTGGGTACCCATTCTGTGGTTGCTGCAGGCTCCTTTTGAGAGGAATCCTGAGCGGCTGTGGCTGGGAGAGTCTCTGATCTGCTGGGGGGTTAAGCTAGCAAGTATTCTGCCTTGGTGGTTACAGGAGCATTCAGGGGACTCATCTCCTGAATAGCTGTTTCGGGGCGTTTTGGTTGGTTTTGGTGGGGACTTGGATTTGAGGTGGTGGGTGGGTTCCAGCTGCGTGGGTTTTCGCAGCTTGGCAGCCATTTTCAGTGATTGGTCAGAGTTGTGCCGGGAGTATACTTCCGGCAGTACAGCCATAGCAGGGACTCCCAGGCCAACAAGTCCCTCAGCTTGAAGCTGGTTTTCAATTATGGCCATTATGAACCGAGGATATAATATCCAACGGTTAGCAGTTTGTTTTGGGCCATATCCTTGAGCTCAAAAAATAGTATTTCAGAAAAATTTAAAGGTTGTTGCTCAAGGATGGAGTACATTACCTGTTGCCACCTTGTGGACATTTGATCCCATGATGAAGTCTTGGAGGCAAGGCATACATTTACCATATGAAATATGAGACGTTCGGCATCCGGGAAATGTTTCTTCAGTATGGTAGAGGCACTCAGGTTACCCTGGTATCCATGGTGGGCAAATGATTGATCTGTTGTGCCCTTTGGATAACGAGTTGGGAAAGTGGCATCATCCAGATTAAGGGTTTGGCGAAGAGTGTCTAGAGTAATGACCACTTTTTGGCCATGGACAAACGATTGAAGAGACTCTATGTCATTCTCCTCAGAGATTAGTGTGACGTTTGTCCAGAATTGGTTAAGGGATTCGGCATATATGGTGGGATTTACCAGAAAAGCCGTTTTGTAGGGTGACTGAACCATTAAATCAATGGCGTTGTGAAACTTGGTCCAGTATGGCGATTTGGTGAGATGTGCGACACAGTTGTGTCGTGGTTTTAGTTGCATGGTCGCCATTGATGAAGAGAGGGTACAGATTTTGAACGTTAGGTTTGAGAAGAGAAGATAAAAATCTGAAGGTGGGATAAGGTATTTAAAGGGTCGGGTTAGAAAACGACTGAAGTTTTGGTGTGAGTCATCAGTTGTTAAAACTACTGATGACGTGGTATTAACTTTCAGAGGTTGAAAAGGCTGATCGTATTGGTGTGATCAGCAGTTGTTATAAAACAACTGAAGACTTGGTTTTAACCGTCAGACGTTGAAACAGCTGAAGTCTCTATTTAGTCATCATAGTATATAAAACTACTGAAGACATTTTTGACTTCAGGTGATGAAACAACTGAAGACTTGGTATTAGTCATCAGTAGTTGTGAAAACTGAAGACAGTGGTTTTGTCAGCAGTTGTTGTAAACAGCTGAAGACTTGGTGTTAGTCTTCAGTAGTTGTAAACTACTGAAGACATAGTTTTGGCTTCAGTTGTTTAATGAAACAGCAGTTGTAGAAACAACTGAAGAGTAATTACTCATCAGCTGTTTTCGTCAATTCATAGCTTTTCAGCTGTTTCACACTGTCCTCAACACTTACTCATCAGACTTTTCATCTGCTTTTCAGGTGTTTCATAGAACATCAGTAATCTGCATTTCTGACATCAGTAGTTGTAGCTGCATCAACTGTGTGACTACATCAGCTGTTGTAGCTACATCAACTGTTTTAACAGATAAAGTACTTCAGTACTGGTGAGGTATGTAGCCTTCAGTAGTTATAAAAACTACTGAAAAAAAAAACTCATCAGTATATATGTGACAATAATGAACTAATGATCATCGGTACTTAGGAGCTGAGATCATCAGTAGTTGTCACTTATTCTAGCTGCAGCATACCAAGCCTTAACACCAGGTTGTGGAAAGTTGAACTATCCAAAGGCTTAGTAAAAATGTCTGCAAGCTCATCAGCACTAGGAACAAATTTTGGATCAATCAGACCTTTTTCAAAACAATCTCTAATAAAATGGTGTCTGATTTCAATATGTTTAGTCCTAGAGTGCTGGACAGGATTCTTGACAATACAAAGAGCTGAAGACTGTCCATTAACAATGGGGTCTTAGTCTCTGTTATGCCATAATCCAATAATTGGTTTGAAGCCAGAGTACCTGAGATGTAGAGCTGCAGCGGCAATGTACTCTGCTTCAGCAGTTGATGTAGCAACTAAGTCTGTTTCTTGCTCTGCCAAGAAATCAAGCAGTTGCCTAGGAATTGACATCCACCAGAAGTTGATTTCCTGGTCAACTTACACCCTGCATAGTCACTGTCAAAAAGAAACTACTTTACAGAAATGTCTAGTAGAATACCATAAACCTAGAAATGGAGTGCCTTGCAGATATCTAAAGATCTTCTTGACTGCAATCAAATGAGACTCCTTAGGTGCAGCCTGAAATCTAGCACAACACATGTAGCAAACATAATATCCGGTCTAGAAGTTGTTAAATACATCAAGGACCCATCATACATGTGTAAAGTGTTTCATCAACCATTTTACCTTTCTGATCTGTATCCAGTTGTGTGGTGTTGCACATGGGGGTAGAACAGGGCTTACAGTTTTGTAAATCAAACTTTTCCAAAAGATCTTTTGTGTATTTGGACTGATGAATGAAAATTCCATCAGCCTTTTGTTTGATTTGCAAACCCAGAAAGAACTGTAATTCTCCCATGGCACTCATTTCAAACTTCTGTTGCATCAACTTTGTAAAGGCATCACACAACTGTGGATCAGAGGATGCAAAAATAATATCATCTACATAAATTTGAATAAGTAGATTATGCTGCCCAACTTTCTTAATGAATAAAGTCTTATCTATGGAGCCTCTAGTGAAATTATTTTCCAGAAGAAAGTTTGATAATGTCTCATACCAGGCTCTATGAGCTTGTTTCAACCCATAAAGAGCCTTATCAAGCTTATACACCCAATTAGTATGTTTATTGTCCTCAAAGCCTGGTGGTTGACATACATAAACCTCTTCTTTAATTTTCCCATACAAAAATGCACTTTTGACATCCATTTCAAAACTTTAAGGTTTTGATAAGCAGCATAAGCTAAAAACAATCAATTGCTTCCAGTCTGGCTACAGGGGCAAAGGTTTCATCATAATCAATACCTTCTTCTTGTGCAAACCCCTGAACAACCAGTCTGGCCTTGTTCCTAATAATAAGCCCATTTTCATCAGTTTTGTTCCTAAACACCCATTTAGTGCCTATTACACACTTACCTGGAGGTAGAGGAACCAGTTCCCACAATTGCTGTTTCTTGAACTGAAGAAGCTCAAGCTGCATGGCATCAACCCATCCATTATCCTTTAAAGCAATGTGATAATTCTTTGGCTCTTGCTGACTGATGAAGAGAGCATAGAAGCAGAAATTTGACAATTGACTTCTGTTGATACGCCAGCAGTGATATCACCAATGATTTGAGACATAGGGTGATTCTTCAGATCTTGATACACAATGAGATCTGTGCAAGTGTTTGTAGGAGGCTCAGCAGCAACAGATGGTGATGGTGAATCATTTCCTTGAAACCAATCAGTGGATGGTAATTCAAAGGAAGTTGAATTTGAAGAAATCTCATCAGCATTTGTTGTGGATGGTGCTACTGGAGCTACAGGACCATCAGGTCTAGCAGAATCAGGCAGTTGATCACAAAACCTGAAGAGGTGAGTACTACTATCATCATCATCATGAGCACCAGCAGAACCACCAGGTGGTGAACTCTTGACAGGATCAATAGCAGGAGTTTGATAAGGAACATATTGCAGTATGTCCAAATCAAATATCTCCACAGGGCTTTGTGGAATCTTGTCCTTGGAGATTCATTAAACTTAACATGTAGAGTCTCTTCAACCATCTTGTTTCTACAGTTGAAGACTCTGTATGCTTTGCAAGTTGATGAATAACCAACAAAGTACCCTGCATCCACCTTAGGATCAAATTTTTGGAGTTGATCCCGTGTGTTGAGAATGAAACAAGGACACCCAAATGCTCTGAAGAATGAAATTAGAGGGGCCAAATGATGAAGAAATTCATATGGAGTCTTCATCAACCTCTGATTTACTAGAACTCTATTCTGTACATAGCAAGCTGTATTGACAGCTTCAGCCCAAAAAGTCATTGGCGGTCGAGAATCAGCCAACATGGACCTTGCAGCTTCAATAAGGGTCCTGTTCTTTCTCTCCACTACTCCATTCTGCTCAAGAGTTCTTGGGATGATATACTGCCTCTTGATTCCGTTTGATAAGTAAAACTCATCAAGTGTGTGGTTTCTGAATTCGGTACCATTGTCACTCCTCACACACTTAACTGGTAGGGAGTACTGCTTCTCAACGTGTAACCAAAGTTCAAAATGGACTGCGCAGCCTCATCCTTTGAATGCAAGAAGAAAGTCCATACAAATCTGGAGTAATCATCCACAATTACCAGACAATATTTCTTCTAAGCCATACTCATCACTCTCACAGGACCAAAGAGATCCATGTGAAGAAGCTGTAAGCAGGCAGTGGACTTAGGTTCTTCTATGGAGGGAAATGAAGCTTTGTGTTGTTTTCCTTTTAAACAAGCAGTGCAGTTATCTTCACACTTGAACTCCTTCATAGGCAGTCCCCTTACTAAACCATGGTTTATGAGCTGATTTATGTTTTTGAGATTAACATGACCCAGCCTTCTATGCCATAGAATAGATTCTTGAGGGGAAGCCTTGGAAAATAGGCAAGGATGGCCTTTGAGATCTATTTTCTTGGAAAGATCTAAGGCATACACTCTTCCTGTCTTGTTGGCCTTTAGGAGAGTGTGTTCATCCAACACCTTATCAATCAAACTTAGAACTTTGGATGACAGAATCCGACAGTTCTGACTGATGAAAAGAGCAACATGGCCTTTGTCACACATATGACTGACACTCAAGAGGTTGTACTTGAGATTTTCCACATGGTTAACATCATCAAACTTTATTTCCCCATTGGAAACAAAGCCTTTGCCAATGATGTAACCCTTTGCATCATTGCCAAATGACACAAACCCCTTCCTTCCTTGAGAGTAGTCATTAAGAAGTGATCTGTTTCCTGTCATATGCATGGATCCTCCACTGTCTACATACCAGATGCCTCTGATGTATGTTGAAGAACCCTGCAAAATACAACAAATTAGTTAGATTTTGAGACCCAAACCTTTTTCGTTTTGGGCCTGTTCTCATCAACAGATGGTAAACTAACATGTTTGTTGGAAACAACAGCCTGAGAGGAAGAAACTGGTGAAGAAAAGGAATCCTTTGGCTTGGACCTCCTTTTCTGTGGTTTCAACATAGGGACATCTAATTGGTTAACTCTTCCCAATAGATGTTGAACCATCATAACCAGCTATGTCTGATTTTGTGATAAGGCTTTCAGCTCTTCAAACACATTGGCATTGGAGTTTGATAAGTTCCTATGTTGCACCTTCTTCTTTTGAGCAATCTCAGCTGTTACCTGTTTAACCCCTTCCTTTTGGATTTCTTTTTGGACTTAAGGGTTACAAGAACTGATGTTGCTGGTACAAATGTGGCTTCAAACTCAGTTTTCATTTTAACCATTTTCTCTTTAATTTCCTTTTTATGTTTGAGTTTGGATCCCCTTTTGTACCAACGATCATCCGTGAGATGATTGAACAAACCACATACTTCACATGGTTTCTTCTTCATCTTATGTTGATCATCAACTAAAGAGAATAAAACTACTGAAGACTTGCTCGTCAGTACTTTGGAAGCATTATTTGCTTTCTTGACTTCCTCTTTAGTAGTCTTCAAACTCTTTCTACTGACAGTTTTCTTCTCTTCAGTGCTGACAGTAGTTGGAGTTTGAACTTCAGGTGTTAAATCTTGCTCTCCAGTCCTTTCAGGACTTCTAGAAATAGCTCCTGAGTTGATCATCTCTTTGATCATGTGAGTGTCAGCAGTGGAACCATCAACATCAGCTGATGGGTTCTGAGAGGCTTAGTGCTGACTTCAACTTTTGATGTTGCTCTATCAAAAAGTGAATCACATGATGAGGTGGATTGGTTATTGCTTTCTCCATCAGATTTCACTTCTGCTCTTGAAGCAAAATCTGTAGGAGGAGCAGTGTGATTATAACCAATACCAAACTTCACATTGGAAGCAGATTGCTTACTAAGAAGTATTTCAAAACCTTTGCATGATTGTACCCATCGATCACACTCTACCTGGGTGACTGCAAGGGTTTCTTTGAGACTTCTCTGGTCTTCCAAAATAACCTCTAGCTTGGCCTTTTCATAATTTAATTGGCATTTAAGCTTATAAATCTCATCATTTTTACTATTAATAGCAGACTCAAACTTAGCTTTTCTTTTGGAAATGGTTTTCTCAAACTCAAGTTTTTGATTTATTAATGCTACATTTGCCTCTCTAATGGAGACAAAGGCAGCAATGCATGATTCAGAACATAACTTGGCTTTAGCCTCTGAAGATACCTGAGTTACCTGTGAAGATGGATGCATTTGAGCAGGAACCCTCAGTAGACTCCAGGGCCATGAGAGCCAGATTCCCAAAAGGACTATCACCACTATGTTGACCAGCACCTGTGAACAGTTGTTCATGACCAGACATGTCATCCGTAAACTGCTCCAGTCAACAACTCCAGGGGTGAAGAAACTGTGTTGTTGAGGTTGAGGAGGTTGATGAGATTGAGATGGTTGAGGTGCTGGTAGTGCATGAGGTTGTGGTACTATAGGAACTTGAACTTGATTTGACTGTGGCATGTAATAACAGGGTAAGGATATGGCATTTGACCCTGAGGAACAAAATATGCAGGAGATTGTGGTTGAGAATGATGACTAGAATTGACAGGATGTTGCCCTCTGTGTTGTTGACTATTGCCAGGGAAAGTCACAAAAGGTGCAGAGGAATTAGATCTAGATGATCTGCATTCTCTAGCAAAGTGTCCAAGCCTGTGGCATTTGTGACACTTCAACTTACTCTTGTCAAAACCAACTTTGGTTTTGCCAGTGAGTCCTGGAAATTTCTTCCAGTTCTTTTGTAGAACTTCTGAGATCTGATATTTATCAAGGGCATTTGGCTCAAAATATCCATCTCTTCTAAGTCATCATCAGCAATCCCCTTGAGATCATCTATGATGAAGCATAGATTGTCATTATTACACACAGGAAACAAACTATCAACACTCACAAACGCAGAATCAAAAGTGTTTGAGAGAAATCAATATGCTCATCATACTGGCATTCAGATGAAGCATATTCTAACTCATGACCAACCAAGCAGTGTTGCCTGGTACAAAGTCTTCAGTGAGCTTTCCAGATGAAGACAGTTTTCGTTTCTGTTCTATCTCTCTCTCAAATGTGAGCAATTTCCCATGGAGTTGGGTGAGAGATAGTTTGTCCAAATTTGCACTAGAGCGTAGGACAATAGTATATGTGTCCCATCTCTCAGGCAGTGATCTGAGAAATCTGTTATTCATCTGGATATTGTGTACTCAAGTTTGACCATTTTTAATTCAGAGAACAAACAAGAGAACCGCTCAAACTGTTGAGTTAGTGTCTCACCCTTTCTATGAGAGAATGTCTCGTATTGTTGGGCAAGGATTTCTCTATTATTTGCCAAGACCTCATTTGTTCCTCCAAATTGTTCTTTCAAGGCATTCCAGAGGTCATGGGCAGTTTCATGATGCATTAGCCCAGAATAGATTTCATTGGGCAGTGCCATGGCCAGAATTCCATGGGTTTTGCATCAATCTCAAACAATTCTTATCCTCATCTGAGTATTGCTCCCTCCTCTTCGGAACCATTTGATTGGTTTCCGGGTTATTCACCATAGGCTTGTGTGGATCATGTACCATTGATGTCCAACAACCTGCGCTGTTAACAGACAGGTGATGGAGCATTCGTCATTGCCATATGTTATACTCATTCCTAACCAGCATTGGAGGCTTGGTTGAGGAACCAGTATTGTGAGGATCATTGGAAGGAGTAGTCATTTTCATTCCAAAGACAATATAATTCAAGATTTTAAAAGTTTTTACACAGACCACAACAGACTCAATGAAAACCAAGAGAAAATCTCAGGATGAATGACCAGAAACACAAAAAATTCAATCTCTATAACCGTTTCTTGCAAAAAAAAATGCTAATTCAATCAAACTTGGATCTTGAATAGCAGTTTCAATGATCAATTATTAGATCGATCAATGATTAACCTGCTCTGATACCATTTGTCAGGATCAGTGATCACGAGTTTGATGTATTAGAGCGTAACGCAGCGGAATAAGAACAAGAATTAGACAAATTGTAGCAAGAATTTGATACTCGTATGCATTAAGAACAAATACGGTTATAACGAGAGAATATATTTCTGTAAGAAGGAATGTTTCTATAATATCGAATATTTCTGATCAAATCATTCACATATTACAATAGGTTGACACTCCTTATATAGAGTGCAATCGCTGCTGTTATCACGAGAAAGTGACAACTGGGAGATCTATTACAAAAATAACTAACTCTTAACAAACTAATGAAATGTTCACAACTACTGAAATTTCAAGTAACAGATTTCATTGGTCAATGTCTACAGGAATTAAGCCTTTGGTGGGGATGTCCCTGTTGGCTGCTCAGAAGAGTGTAGATACTCATCGTAAGGGCTGTTGGTTTGGGTGTCGGGCTCATGGTTTGAGACTGAGGAGACTCAAAACCCAAATTGAGGTTGAATGAGAAGGATGGTGAGACCTCAGACTGAGTGGGTGCCCATGTTTCCACTCTAGTATTTTTGGATTGAATAGGAGGTGCTTGCTCAATCAGAGTAGATTGAACAAGGGTTCGTTTAGGGCGTCTGTGATATGTGATGGTGATGGGTAGAGAAGGCAGTGTTGGCATTATGGAGGTGGTTGCTGGTGTGGGTTCATCACCTATGGGGTGAACCGGGATGTCACCAGGAGCTATGCGCTTATCATACCTGGAAGTAGAGAAGTGTGCCTTCCAGTGAAGTTGGTGGACACCTTCTTCAAAGTCTTGATGATCGTAGGCTTCATGTGAGGAACAGGCAAAGCAGTTGCACAGACAAGCATTCTCTATTCCAACTCATAGTTGATTATGTGTTGAATTAATCTGGGATACATGAAGAATGTCTCCCTTTGAAGATTCTCAATGAGATCGGGAACAAAATCTTGAGTATTGAAGCGGAGGCCTCGCACCAATCCATGAACTAAGCATCCTAGTTCATAAGGGATTTGATCCCATCCCCCAGATTTGTTGGACAGATAGTGGAGAACAATATGCAGGAGGAACTTCTAGGTGTAGGAGAAGTTGTACTTGTAGACTGTCGACCTGCTCACATCTCCATCATATCCCATCAGGATATAATGTTGTCTCAATCTTCTTTGGGGAATTCCGTAGGAGCTACTTCATCAAGAAGCTCGAGATGCTCCGTGATAAGTTGTCCAGTAATGACCAACTCTTGTCCACAAATGTTGGACCTAAGTACACGAATCCCATTTAGGGTTTCGACTTGACCATTTTCCCAAAATTCGGCTATTTGATTGGAGTAAAGAGTGGGGTTAACAGTAAGGGCTGTATATTTAGATGATTGGATGAGAAGGAGATGATTTAGAGAGAAGTCAGCATCTCTTGAAAAATCAAGAGTGCGATTTGGTTATGCTGAGGGTTGAGTGCCATTGGAGAAGGTGATGAGGATGAATTTGAGCTTGGGTAAAGTTGGAGTGGAGAAAATTTCTACGGCAGTAAAAATTTCAAGTAAGAAGATGAAATTGAATAGTCGGGATTATTTAAAAGAGGGTGGGATGGCAGTAATAGAGGTTAGGATAAGGTGATGTGATGTTTAGTGGAAGAAATGACATTGGCGGTAAGGTTAAAATCAGTTAAATAATCCGACATCACTAACAAAATCTTTGCTTTTTACAGTGTGACGCCCAAGAGATTTCGTTACACAGTAAGATCTCTCTTCCGAGTATAAAACATTTCCGATGGTAATTTGTCTTCTAAAGGCAATTCTTACTTCTGAAGCAAAGACTTTGCTTCCGAAGGTCAGGATTGCTTTCGAATGGAGAGTGTGTATAAGCCTCGGAAGTAAATCTGATATGAGATCAATCACTTCTTTCGAGACCAAAAACTCTTCCGAGAAGAAAATTATCTTTTGAGAAATTTTGCTTCGGAAGATATGAAAATATCTTCCGAGGGTTAATTTCTCTTCGAAAGAAATTTATACTTAGAAAACTTGAGAGAGACCAGGGCTTAAATTGTATTGACATAGAACATTACATATTAAAAGGTTTTCAAAAGAGGTAATCTAATCAATGTTTATCATCCCAATAGCGTTATGAGATGCTTAAATCTTTGTTCATCAAAAGCTTTGGTGAACAAATCAACATATTATTCATTTGAGTCAACTTTGATTTGTATAATTAGATTTTTCTTACCAATATCTCTAATGAAATGGTACTTGATATCAATATGCTTTGCCTCGGAATGCTTCACCGATTTTCAGTAATGGAGATAACACTATTATTGTCAATATGGATAGGAGTACTCATAAAGTTGAATCCATAGTCTAACATCTGATTCTGAATCCATAGCAGTTGAGCATAGCATGTCAGGATCAGTGATCACAAGTTTATGTATTAGAGCGTAACGCAGCGGAATAAGTACATAATAGACAATTGTAGCAAGAATTTGATACTCGTATGCATTAAGAACAAATACGGTTATAACGAGAGAATATATTTCTGTAAGAAGGAATGTTTCTATAATATCGAATATTTCTGATCAAATCATTCACATATTACAATAGGTTGACACTCCTTATAATAGTGCAATCGCTGCTGTTATCACGGGAAAGTGACAACTGGCAGATGTATTACAAAAATAACTAACTCTTAACAAACTACTAAAATGTTCACAACTACTAAGAACATATCAGAGTGTTAAGTACAAAATATGAAACTACTCATAAGAACTACAGAAGCTACAACGACTGAAGAACAAGCTCTTCAGTCGTTTTACAAAACTACTGAAAAACATAAAACTACTGATGAGCACAACAACTGAAGAAGTATTCTTCAGCTGTTGTGTCAAACTACTGAACAGATAAAACATAAAACTACTGAAAGGTAAACCGTCACAACTACTAAGAAGACCTCTTCAGCTATTGTGACAACGTCTGATACTTTGGTCTTCAGCACTTGTGTCTTCAGACTTGTCTTCAGCACTTGTCTTCAGACTTTGTCTTCAGCACTTGTCTTCAGACTTTGTCTTCAGCACTTGTCTTCAGACTTTGTCTTCAGCACTTGTCTTCAGACTTTGTCTTCAGCACTTGTCTTTGGACTTTGTCTTCAGCACTTGTCTTTGGACTTTGTCTTCAGCACTTGTCTTCGGACTTTGTCTTCAGCACTTGTCTTTGGACTTTGTCTTCAGCACTTGTCTTCGGACTTTGTCTTCAGCACTTGTCTTTGGACTTTGTCTTCAGCACTTGTCTTCGGACTTTGTCTTCAGCACTTGTCTTCCGACTTTGTCTTCAGCACTTGTCTTCCGACTTTGTCTTCAGCACTTGTCTTCCGACTTTGTCTTCAGCACTTGTCTTCAGACTTTGTCTTCAGACTTTGTCTTCAGCACTTGTCTTCAGACTTTGTCTTCAGCACTGGTCTTCAGACTTTGTCTTCAGCACTTGTCTTCAGACTTTGTCTTCAGCACTTGTCTTCAGACTTTGTCTTCAGCACTTGTCTTCAAACTTTGTCTTCAGCACTTGTCTTCAGACTTTGTCTTCAGCACTTGTCTTTAGACTTTGTCTTCAGCACTTGTCTTCAGACTTTGTCTTCAGCACTTGTGTTCAGACTTTGTAATCAGCTGTTGTCTTCAGCTGTTGTGGTCTTCAGTAGTTGTTGTGACGTCTGTGGGACTTAAAGGTTTTTTTGATCCGGGTCATTGGTTCTTTTGGTTCAACATAGCAGCTAGCAGCGGTAATGTATTCAGCTTCAGCGGTTAATGTAGATACACAGGATTGATTCTTGCATTGCCATGAGATGATCCTTCTACCAAGAAATTGACATCCTCCTAATGTGCATTTCTTGTCAATATTGCAGCCTCCATAGTCACTATTAGAGTATCCACAGAGATTGAAATTCTTGTTTCTGGGATACCAGAGACCTAGTTTGGGTGCTCCTTTGATGTATCTGAGGATTCTCTTAATAGCAGCTAGATGAGACACCTTTGGAGCAGCGTGATATCTTGCACAGATACAAGTAGCGAACATGATATCAGGTCTACTGGCTAGAAGATACATCAGAGAACCAATAATTGCCCTATACTGATGTTGATCAGTATCCTCTCCCTCAAGGTCAGGATAAAGATTGTGGTTTCTGGGTATGGGTGCCTTGGCAGGCTTACAATCTTTCATCTCAAATCTTTCTAAGATGACAGAAACATACTTAGATTGATTAATGAAAAAACCCTTCTTTTATTTGCTTCACCAGAATTCCAAGGAAAAGGTCCATTTTTCCCATGGAACTAATCTCAAACTTTTTCTTCATAATGCTTTCAAAGTCCTTACACATTTGGTCATTTGAAGAACCAAATATGATGTCATCGACATAGACTTGAACAAACAAAATGTCCTTTCCAGACTTTCTGATGAATAGAGTCTTGTCAATGGTACCTCTAGTGTAGCCATTCTTCAGAAGAAACTGAGACAAAGTCTCATACCACAGCCTAGGCGCTTGGTGCAACCCATATAGAGCTTTATCCAGTTTGCACACATAGGTGGGGTGTTGTGGGTCTTCAAATCCTAGAGGTTGGTACACATAGACTTCCCTATCTATATCCCCATATAGAAAGGCACACTTGACATCAAGCTGGTAAATAGTGAAGTCCTTGGATGCTGCATAAGCAATGAAGATCCTAACTACCTCAAGTCTTGCAACAGGTGTAAAGAAATCTGTATAATCGATTCCTTCCTCTTGGGTGTATCCTTGAACTACAAGTCTTGCTTTACTCTTGATGATCAAGCCTCTATCATCTCTTTTGTTTCTGAAAACCCATTTAGTGCCTATACGTACTTGACCAGATGGTAGCGGAAATAGGTTCCATACCTTCTTCTCTTGAATTGAAGCATCTCCTCTTGCATCGATTCAAGCCAACTACTATCTTTCAAGACTTCTTCCACCTTCTTGGGTTCCATCTGGGATAAAAAGCATGAGTACAAGCAGACATTCCCTTGATGAGTCTGCCCTCTTGTTCTCACACCTTAAGAGACATCTCCTATGATGTTCTCAGTTGGATGAGTGTTATGAATCCTAAGACGAGGAATTACTTCTAGCTACAGAGATAGATCCAGATTGGACATGTTCTGCTCAGGAGCTGGTACACTCTGTCCAGCTATTGTTTCAAATTCATTCAATAAGGACTGATTGAATGAATGAGAAACATCATCAATGGTTGGCTGTGAGGTAGTATTAACAGTTGCATGTTCCTTCAAAATACTACTTCCTTCTTCCTGGTGTTGTGGTGGATCACCTGATGAGCATTGAAGCTCAGAAAGTGATTCACTTTTTGAAGCGTCACTATTCCTTGAGATGGTTAAGCTGTCAGATCTGTGAATGGTGGAGACTTCATTTATTACAGCTCTTGTAGAATTTGAAATACGTATGGGTAGCTCAAACAGTTGATCATCAACAACAGTATCAGCATCATTTTGAGGATATGTTCCTGCTCAAACATTCTCACAAGATGGTTTAGAATAGTTTGGAAACAATTCTAAATCAAAGATATGATCAGGGCCATTCCCCCTAACACAAGGAGTGTGCTCATTAACAACTATATTAGAGAAACACTTAACAGATTGTGTTCAAGCTGTTTGACAAAGTTAACTTTGTCAACTTTTAACTTACCATTGGATATACTCCCTTTACCCGAAATATATCCTTCGGCCACACCTCCAAATTGGACAGGACCTCTATCATAGTGTTGAAACTGTTGAAGGAGAGATCTGTTCCCTGTCATGTGCCTGGAGCATCCACTATCCATAACCCAGACATTGTTGTTCTTGTCATATGGATGTCCCTACACATAAGATGAGATTGTTAGTTTTGATTGGAAGCCCAAGCCTTGGTGGTGTTGGGTTCTTCTAGGGATAATGACATAATTGAACCAAAAGATATGCATGAGGGTTCAATAGATGTCTTTGAAGAAGAGGTTTGGGCTGCAGCATCTTCGTTGATCTTCCAGTCCATCCTTTGGTCAATCTTGGAGGATGAGCCTATGGAGGCTTTTACAACATGGCCTTCTTCCGAAGCTTCTTTCTTTTCAAAAGAAGTCTTCACCACCTTTTCTTCTGAAGCAGTCTTCTTCTGGGATGGTTTCAAGGGAATCTTCTTGTTCTTCCGAACTTTAGTAGCATTTGCTTCCGAGGCCATTTTCCCTTTGGAAGAAACAGTTTCTTCCGAAAGCAACCTTGCTTCGGAAACCAACTTTCCTTTCTTCTTCACTTGAACCGTTTGAAAAGGTCCAAATGTGAAACCTTCCCTGACTCCTTCTTTCCTAGCATTATTTGCTTAATTATGCTTGCAGGATTGTAGTAACAATCTTTTGCCATATGGTTCTGCAGACCACACATTATGCATGCAATGTTAGACTTTTGGGACTGTGAAGGTTGTTGTTTCTTGGGCTTCTTCTCTTTATGAGCATATGGTTAATTTGCCATATGGTTCTGCAGACCACACATTTGCTTAATTTATGCTTGCAGGATGATCCTTTAATTGATTTGATTATGTTATCAAAAGGTTGACCCTTTAATGATTTATAATCAGTGGTTAAAGGTAATGGATTGGATTAAAGTGGGCTAATGAATTTATATTGTGTAGATGATGGAGAAGAGGTTGATATAGGTTGATTAGGTTGGGATGATGGAAAAGTTTGAGATGGAGTAGGGGTTTGTGACAAAGCAGGTGGAGTGGAATGTCAAATGATGAAGAAGATACAAGGTCAACTAAGGTTGGGTGGTCAAATGATAAATGGGAAAGAACTAGAGGAACTTGAGGTAATGGATCTGGAGGAATAATATTTGTTTGAATATTGGAGAAGGATGCATCATCATAAAAAACCAAGATATTGAAGGAGTTGAAAACAGTATTTGAGTTAAAGAACCATGCAAGTTCTGTTTTCAAATAAGAAGAATTAGGTTCCTGCCAATCAACATAAAATGACTCCTGCACAATACATGTTCTCTTGTTACAACCGATAAGCCTTCTCAGAGGATGAAAAACCAATGAAGTAACAATCATTTTATAGAGCACCAAATTTCGTCTTTTGTGCATGAGTGTAGGTACACGAGCATCTCAATGGACGAAAGAAATCAATCAATGGCTTCCTTTTATAAAACAATTCATAAGGAGTCTTTATTTTATCCTTCACAATCAAAATCTGATTAAGAACATAGGATGCACAATTCATTGCTCTAGCCTAAAAAATAATTGGCAAAGGAGATTCGATCAACATGGTGTGAGCTGCTTCTATTAGAGTGCGATTATTTCTTTCAACAACATCATTTTGTTGAGGTGTTATGGCAGCACTGAACTACTCAATGTTCCTTTGCTTGCACAGAAAGAGTCAAAGATGTGATTTCTGAACTCGGTACCGTTGTCACTTCGAATAGTCGTTACCTTCCTCTTGCTTGTCATTTCGATTGAGAGAATTAACCTTTGTAAATCTTCAGCACCTTCTCCTTTATGAGCTAGAAATCTCACCCATGAATACCTAGAAAAGTCATTTGTAACAACAAGGCAAAAATATTTCTTGGCAATTGATTTTACATTGATTGGGCCAAACAAATCAATATGTAACAACTCGAGTGGATTTGAAATGCATTTTCTAGTTTTGGTTTATAAGGTTTCTTATGTTGTTTTTTAACCAATTTGTTTATATTTTTTAAATTAACATGGCCCAATCTTTGATGCCACAAGAATTATTCAGAGGAAGAAGCTTTAGATAGAAGACAAGTGATAGTGGAAGTTGATTCTTTAGATGCCATATCAAGAAGATAGGTATCATTCTTTCTCGGAGCTCACATGAGGATCATCTCGTCAGAAATAGAAAACCCGGATTTTAGAAATAAACAATCATTTGAGAGGAATAAAAAACTAGAATGTCTTTTTCATAGATTTGAGACACACTCAAACGATTACGTGCAAGATCTCGTACAAAGTTGACTTTCTCCAAAGTGAGAGAGCCATTTGATACCTCACCTTGACCAATCATCTTACCACCTTTCTTGTCACTAGCAAATGCTACATACCCTCTATTTATGATATGATAATTTTCAAACAAATCCTTCAACCCTATAATATGTCTAGAGCATCGACTATTAACATGCCAAAAACTATTTACAGCTTAGTGGATGACTCCTGCAAAAATAGAGTGATCAATTTAACCAGTTGAAATAAAAACCCACGTTTGGACAACTTTCGGTTTAGGGACATGATTTTTTACAAAAGAAACTATTAACAATGTAAGTTAATCTACTACCAAAAAAATTCTTATATACATGTTTGTGATGAAGCTCATGACAGTTTTTTACAACATAACAATCTTTACAACATCTAAAGCAATGGGATTTTAATCAAGGTCTATTATGCAACAAATCAGGAATCCTATCTATGCATATTTCCGTATCACTCTCAGATAAGCTAGAATCATCATGATTTTATGTCTCATACATTTCTTTCGTTCTGATCTAGTCTTTTAAAGATTGATTATTTACAAATGTTGATGTATCATCATTTGAAGTACATGTGGTACTTGTACTACCCTTATGCTTACACTACAAGATGATATTACCTTTTTATTAGATTGTGAAATGTTAATTGGGGTAAATGATAGAGTGATGAGAAAAGAATTTTGCAAAGCAGATATTTTTTGTTTTATCTTTACACTCGATAACAGAATCATTCACAACTTCATTTACACAAGCATTAGAGGCATCATCATTACATCTAAAATTTTTAATAAAGAAGTGGAACAACTACTAGAATATACTAAGTCAATGTTTGAGACAGACTTTTAGGAAACAAAAACATTACTTAAACTATAACTATGATCTAAAACAGAACATTTAACGTTAAGGTTTAGGTGTACTAAAACTTTTGCATCCAAGCCCACTCATCAGTCCATAACGGTACTCCTCAAGCACGTCCTTAGGATTCACACCTTCTAAACCTGCAAAGAGACGATTAGTATCTATTTGAACAAAATCATTTGAAGGGTGTGGAATTGACATTGGTGAATAACAGTAAGTACTAGGACGAGGATAAACTAAAGCATTTTCATACCCCAAACCTGTTTTAATTCTAGCCCCGTTGTGATTTACACAAATCGTCATGTTTCATTCTTGAAATTATCCATTTATCAAGTTTTGACTGAAGTTTACTTGTTTCAAATTCAACAAGAGCGATTCTTTTAGTCAAAGTATTTATTTCGAAATTTCATTCTAAACAATTCTTTTTAAATGGTCATTTTTCATTTATTTAAGAAAATATTTTGACTCATTTAGCTTATGCTCATCTTTAATTCATTTTAAGTCCTTTTCATTGTCAAGCAACAGATGATTTGCTTTATACACACCAAATAACCTTATCTTACAAGTAGAAGAGCACATTTCATGTATTACCTCATAAGGGAGACCCATCACCGCCTTCTCTGCAGCCAGGGCCTTTTCACATCGACACACTGGAGTACTCTTCTTGTTTTCCTCAATAGTGGATGTAGTAGCATGCTTCTTGTCACACCCCGACCCACAATGGAATCATCGAGGCGGACGAATGTGAAATGATTGTTCATAGCTCATGGAATTAAATAAGTCAAAATAATATTAAATTCCATTTTTCATTGAATAATACTAGACAATTAAGTCATTAGAATACAACAAATATTTGAACAACAACATAAGATATTAAATTAAACTAAGTCCAAGTCCTATATGAGCGAGAAGAATTCCTCAAGTAGCAATCCTCAAACATGTTAAAAATAATGGGTCAAATTTGGAAGTTGGTGAGTTTCCATGCGTTATGTTAGGATCAGTGATCTACGTTTGATTGATTAGAGAGTATAGCAGCGAAATTTTAACAATGAATTAGTCAATTCACAAGAACAAAAGGATATTCAATGTAAGAACACAGACGGTTATAGATAGAGAGAATTCTGCAGATAAATTTCATTCAATATTCGCTTTCGTGGTAACGGAATGTCACGCTTACAATTAGGTCGACACCTCTTATATAACGGAATGTATATATATATATGTATATGTATATATATGTATACATATATATGTGTGTATATATATATGTATATATATATATATATATTATATATATATATATATATATATATATGTAAAGATTTACAAGTAACTATTCATGTTAATAGTTATGAATTATGCATGCTTATAGAATACATATAGCTACGATCAAATCTTGCCCAAGATTAAGATTAAAAGTTAATAACGATTAGCTGAGTGTACTTGGTTCTCATGATAAACAAGTCATACGTCATCAGGAGTCGGCAATATATCGGTTTTAGCACCAAATAGGCTTGTTAGACCCATAGATCTATGACGTCGCTGGGCTATCAATAGTTAATGATTGTCAACATATAATGTATCTCATATAACACTGACAATAATTCCAATAACCATGACAAAAAGTTAAAGATTATTGCATATGCATTTACAAGTATCAAGATGTTTACAAGTGTAAGTTTATAAAGTTATATGTTTCACCCCAAAAGGTGTGAAATAAAGTAAAAAGGGGCATGGAGAACTCACATGGAAAACTCACATTGTATATTGATGGTTGTAAAGTACATAAGGAAGCTTGGATGTTCAAGAGTCAAAGGTAATATCCTAAATAATAAAAAGAAACAATAATTTGAGGTTGGAATTCTTTACAAGAAGTTAGGCCAATTAGAGAATGCCAGAAAGTGAAAGGTAGATTGAAAAAGGATTATTTCACAAATTTTAGTTTCTGGACAGAATGTTTGGTATGTGTTTGAATATGTTTTAAAAATAGAAAAATGTTTCATAAAATTATAAAAAATTATAGTTGACTAGATCAGAGTCTTCAAGACAACTTTCTTTCAGAAACGTTTTTATTAAAAGATTCATAAATAGGCCTAAACAGCAGCACAAGACAGAAGGTACTAAAATGCGCATTTATCTTGTGAAGGCTGTTGTTGAGTCGTTCCATTGAGTTTGAAGACATATTAACTATTGTTAAAATTTTAATTCAATGAACTTGATATTATATCTGAGTTTACTCAAATTTATTTTGTTATGACCAAGTTATGATTAGTTGAAATTAGGTTATATTCTACCAAAATTATATTAAGTCACTTATATGCACTTTTAAAATTGTTAAAGCATGAAACATGTTAGAAAAAAATTATTATGTTGATATTGGTATTAGACTTCAGTTGAGTTATAAAAAAATATTCCAAGACTTTGGCATAGCCATCATTTAGAGATATAATTGTAACTCCCGGCTATTTTTACAAATCAAGATATAAAGAATAAAAGCAAGAAAGGCAATTAAGTCCAAGTGGAGGGACTAAAAGTGTAAGAAGGACACAAATCTTTGAAAGTTGGTGTAAAAGGTAGGCATGGCCGCCCCCTCTTTTCACATCACCATCTTCTTCGGTTTTAGAGAGAGACAGCAGAGAAAACTCTCGGTTGTTGCAGAGGAAGAAGAAGAAGAAGTGGGCGAATTCATGGTAAGAATTCGAGGTCTTTTATGTTTTTATATTGGGTTTTATCCCGGTTACATGCTTATGTGCTTATGTGTTCGTGTATGTGCTGGGTGTGTGTTTTGGGGTTGTTTTTAGGTGTTTGAACTCATTGCAAGCGGGTTAAAAAGAAGAACACCCAAGTTGCACTAGGTGAGTTCTAGGCCCCGTTTTTTACATGTTTTAACTATCTTTGGGGCTGAAAACATATTAAAATGCTTTTTACAAGCTTGTGCATGTTTACCCATATGTAATGTGTATGTTGAATGTTGGTTCTTGAATGTATATAGGTTATTCATGTTTAGAATAGCCACATTATGCTTAGAACAGATGGGTTCGATGATTAGGATGGAAGATATTGTAGAAACATATTTCTAGAATGCTCATGCGCATAGATAAGTGTTCATACGTCTAAAATTTCCTTAGAAAGAATCAAGTGTAAGTCACGCGCCCAATCAGTAGCTCATGCACCCAAAATTTACCTTAGAGATGTTTAAGTTCTGCCCATGTGCTTGAATAGTGGCCCATGCGCCTAGAAATGTTAGTCGGATGACTAAGTGTAGCACCATGCGCCCCAATAGTGCCCATGCGCCCAAGTGGCCCATGCGCCTAAGTGTTCATGCGTCTGAATAGTACTCATGTGCTGAGATTGGGCAGGAATTTACTAAGCGTTCAGACGTCCGGAAGTCCCCATGTGCCTGAAAGTGGCCCATGCGCCTAAGTGTTCCCCATGCGCCTGAATAGTGTCCATGCGCCTGCATAGTGTCCATGCGCCTGCATAGTGTCCATGCGCCTAGGACTTAGAATATTTTTATGTTTTTGGGGAAAATGTATGAAGTAGGCTTTGACTTGGGAAATCCCTGAGAGACTATAAGTTGACTTTTGAGGTCATAAATAGAATGATGGGCATGTTATGATGATGATGATGATGATGATGATGATGCATGACTATGCATGATGTATGTTATGTATGTATGATGCCCTATGATGATGTAGGTCATGTATTTATGATGACCTGTGATGATGTATGTATGGTATGTTATGTTATGTTCCTATGATTATGAATGTTTATCATTCCATGGCTTTACGTGTATGTTAATGAACGAACCGAAAGTATAATGTAACGTAAAGTGAAAAATAATGAAAGAGGAACATGATGAATGAATGCATGCATTAACGAATGAATGAAAGTAAAAAGTATTGCAACCAAATGTATGGAGGTTCACCCCCAAGGAAGGGTGTTAGCTCAACTGTGTGTGGGTTAGCTACCGCAGAAGGATGCACACTGGGGTCCGATCCTTGTGATTGACCATATGTGTGGGATCCTTGTCGCTTGCCTCAGGTACTGGAGTCAGCTTCGTGCATAACGTTCGGGGTCTATGATAGACCTCACGCCTAGTAACCAGCTTCGTGCACAATGTTCGAGGTATAGCATATGGCCTTGATCCGGAATGAAAAAAAAGATGAATGGTGACTGTATTTGCCTCAGGCCTAGTAACTAGCTTCGTGCATAATGTTCGGGGTATTGTACATGTCACCAGATGTAACGAATGAACGAAGATTAATAAACGTAATGGAAGATAATAATGATATTATCTTTTATACGTTTTCAGTTGGCGGGTAAACGTTGCTGGGGATGGCACGAGGCGGCTGCTCAGCTCTTTTGGATGGCATCCAATAATTAAGGCTTTTGTGATGTAATACAACGATATAATTTTGTAACCGACAAATGATGCATTATTTTGCAAAAGTTTTAGGATGAAATGAAATGCCATTTGTTTTATGTTTTCCGCTGCACTATTTTGATGTATAAATGAAATGTATATGTTTTACGTGCGATGAATCACCAGCTGTAAGCGTCCCGGGAACGGGGCCTTACAAGTTGGTATCAGAGCCAAAGTTTAAGTGAAATTGGTAAAATTTTCAAATAAACATTAACTTAAACTGAGAATGGGACCAAATGAGAATAGGATGCCAATCTGAGTAGCTGTGTGCCATCAGGTATTTTCGTAATGTTAACCGGTTTATGTGCGCATGGTATGTGGTTATGTGTTGTATGTAGATTTAAATACTAATGTAGTGAGGGCAGGTAATGCTCGGGGTATGAAGAGTAAAGTGAGTGGCTAATCACAACTGGCCACTATAATTAGGAACTTACTATACTTGACATAAACTGAGCTATTCCCTTGAAAGACCGTGTTGGTGTTTAAATCTTTAAGTGTGTTAGGTGATGGTTGGTGGAAGATCTTCGAAGGCCTCTCGTGATGGAGGTCTCGGTGCCGAACCGCGACCCAAGACGGGGAGGCTCAGAGTCGAGAAAGTTTTTCATGAAGAACGAGAAACTCCTCATCCGGAGGCGGAGATGAGAGTGCTAACCTGAGGGCCTCAGTGAAGGAGGCGGTTGTGGAAGAAGTGCACCAAGTCATGTAGACAATCTTAGCATCTGTAGTGACTGAAGTGATAAAGGCAGTTAGAGAGGGAAAGAGAAAGGAAAGGAGTGGACCTACGGGCGAAAGAAGACAGTGTTGGACCAAAAGAACCAATGAGCCGGATCAGAAAAACCTCTAAGTCCCATAGACATTACAACTGCTGAAGAAGATCACAACAGCTAAAGACATCAGCTGATTACAAGGTCTGAAGACAAAGTCTGAAGACAAGATGTGAAGATTTCTACTGAAGGCAAAGTCTGAAAGTAAAGTACTGAAGACAAAGTCTCAAAGTGAAGTACTGAAGACAAAGTCTGAAGCTATCAGCTGAAGACAACGTCTGAAGTAAAAGTCTGAAGAACAAAGACTGAAGACAAAGACTAAAGACCAGAGTGATCAGTAGTTGTTACAACAGCTGAAGTTATTAACTTCAGTAGTTTTGATGGTTTTCCTTTTCAGTACTTGTAATTTTCCTTTCAGTAGTTTATAGTTTCAGTAGTTTTAGTTCAATAGTTTTATGTTTTTGTACTTAGCATTCTCTGAGATGAGAACAGTTGTTGAGAACGTTCTCAGTAGTTTGCATAGTTTCAGTTATTTGTATAAATCTATTAGATGTCACTATCAAGTGACATCAGCAGACCTCACATTCCTTATATAAGGAATGTTGACCTAGTTGTGACGTGTGACATTCAGCCACCACGAAAGCATTTGAATGAAATATTCCTTTTGCAAATTCTCTCTCTCTCTATAACCATGTGGTTTTCTATTGAATATCAATTGAGTTCTTGCTAAATTGTCTAATTCATTGTTCGAATTCCGTTGCAATCTACTCTAATTGATCAAACGTAGATCACTGATCCTAACAAATGGTATCAGAGCTGGTTAATCATTGATTGATCTAACAATTGATCATTGAAACTGCTATTTTGATATCTAAGTTTGATCGAATTAGTATATTTGCAAGAATTGGTTATAGAGATTTAATTTCTGCTGCTTTCGGTTATTTGCTTTGAGATTTCTCTTGGTTCATATTGAGTTTGTTGTTTTTTGCGCTAAATCAGTTAAAACTTAATTGAATTTGATTGAATCTGAGAACGACTACTCCTTCTAATGACCCTCATAATACTGGTTCCTCAACCAAGCCTCCGATGCTGGTTAGGGTTGAGTATAACATATGGCAATGAAGAATGCTCCATCACATGTCTGTTAACAGTTCAGGTTGTTGGACATCTGTGGTACATGGTCAACACAAGCCTATAGTGAAGAATCCGGAAACCAACCAAATGGTTCCGAAGAAGAAGGAACAATACTCAGATGACGATCGAAAATTGTTTGAGATTGATGCTAAAGCTCATGGAATTCTGGCCATGGCTCTGCCGAATGAAATCTATTTTGGGCTTATGCATCATGAAACTGCTCATGACCTCTGGAATGCATTGAAAGAACAATTTATGATGTCTTACCAAACAACAGAGAAATCCTTGTCGAACAATATGAGACATTCTCTCATAGGAAGGGTGAGACACTGACTCAACAGTTTGAGTGTTTTTCTTGTTTGATCCCTGAGCTGTAAATGGTCAAACATGAATACACTAATAGCTAGATGAACAACAGATTCCTCAGATCACCGCCTGAGAGATGGGACACATATACCATTGTCCTACGCTCCAGTGCAAATCTGGATAGCCTATCTCTCACCCAACTCCATGGGAAACTGCTTACATTTGAAAGAGAGATAAAGAAGAAAAGGAAACTGGCATTTTCAGGAAAGCTCACTGATGATTTCGTACCAGGGAACACTGCCTTGGTTGGTCAAGAGTCAGAATATGCTGCATTAGAAAGCAATTATGATGAGCATATAGATTTCTCTTCAAACAGTTCTCATCATGCATTTGTTAGTGTTGATAGTCAGTCAGGCTGTAATAGTGACAATTTGTGCTTCATTATGGATATTTGAAAGGTATTGCTGATGATGACTTAGAAGAGATGGATATTCTAAGCCAAATGGCCTTGATTAATATCAGATCTCAAAAGTTGTACAAGAGAACTGGTAGGAAATTTCCAGGACTCTCTGGCAAAACCAAAGTTGGTTTTGGCAAGAGTAAGTTGAGGTGTCACAAATGCCACAGGCTTGGGCACTTTGCAAGAGAGTGTAGATCAATTGAATCTACCTCCTCTGCACCCTTTATGACTTTTCCAAGCAATAGTTCACAAAACAGAAGGCAACATCCTGCTAGTTCTAGTCATCACTCACAACCTATATCTCCTGCATATTTTGTCCCTCAGGGTCCAATGCCATATCCATATCCTTGCTATTACATGCGACAGCCAAATCAAGTTCAAGTTCCTATTGCACAACAACCTCAAGCCTTAGTTGAGCCTCAACCATCTCAATCATCTCCATCACAACCTCATCACAGCTTCTTCACCCCTGGTGCTGTTGACTGGAGCAGTCTACCAGATGATGTTTCTGGTAATGAGCAATTATTTGCTAGTGATGGTCAACATGGTGGTGAACATCCTTTTGGGAATCTTGCTCTCATGGCCCTGGAGTCTACTGAGGGTTCATGCTCCAATGCATCTTCATCACAGGTAACCCAAGTATCCTTTGAGGCTAAGGCCAAGCTATGTTCTGAATCCTGCATAGCTACATTTATCTCTATTAGAGAGGCAAATGTAGCTTTAATAAATCAAAATCTTGAGCTTGAGCAAACCCTTTCCAAAAGAAAAGCTGAGTATGAGTCTCTCCTTAAAGACAAAGATGATGAGATTTATAAGCTTAAATGCCAATTAAATGATGAAAAGGTTAAGCTAGAGGTCATTCTTGAGAACCACAGAGATCTCAAAGAAACACTTGCAGCTAGCCAAGTTGAGTGTGACGCTGGGTATCATCCTGCAAGGGATTTGAAATGCTTCTCAGCAAGCAAACAGCTTCAAATGTGAAGTTTGGAATAGGTTACAATCACATTGCACCACCTACAGATTTTACTCCAAAATCAATAGTAAAACCTAAAGGTGAAAGTAATTTCCAAACCACATCATCATGTGTATCATCCTCAAGTGATCACCCAAGATCAGAAGATGAAATCAGTGTTGATACCTCAGCAAATCAATTGCCTGATGGGTTAACTACTAATAAGCACATGAAGCTGAGTACTTCAGATATTGTCCCTCAAAGTACCTCAAGTACGAAAAGGCAAGGCACAACATCTGAAAAGCATTTCCAATCAACTGAAATAAAAGGGTTAACAACTGCTGAGGAATCTATCATACGGTCTTTCAGGATGGATAGAGAACAGCTGAAGAACAAGTCTTCAGTTGTTACAGATCCTTCAGTACTTAACACAAGTACTGAAAGGAGGAAAGTACTAAAGATAACACCTTCAGTAGTTTCCGCTTCAGCAGTTGATCAATCCAAGATGAAGAATAAGCCATGTGAAATATGTGGTAAATTCAATGATCTTTCTAATGAATGTTGGTACAAAAAGGGTTCCAAACTCAACAGAGATAAGCTCATTAAAATGCAGATGGATGAAATGAAAAAGAGTTTGAGACCAAGTTTGTACCATAGTCATCCAATGTGATAAACCCAAGGCTTCACCCAAATCCAAAAAGAAGGATAGGGTTATCATAAAACAGCTGATAGTGTTCCTCATGATAAACATTAGATTAAGTCTGTGAATTTCAAGGAGGAAATGGTGGGCCACAGGTACTCATCAAAAACAAGCACTGATGTGTCACAAGAGCTGAAAGCTTTAGCTACAAATCAGACACAACTTGTTATGATGGTTCAGCATTTGTTGGGGAGAGTTAACCAACTACATGCACCTGTGATCAAACCACTGAAAAGGTATTCCAAGCCCAAATCCAAGGAATCCATTTCAGCACCATCTCCACCTTCATCATCTGTTAATCATGAGAAACAAGTTATGGTTAAATCTGTTGATGAAAACAGACCCAATACCAAAATGGTTTGGGTCTCAAAACCTAACTAGTTCCTTGTGATGAATGCAGGGTTCTTCAACATGCCAAAGGAGCATCTGGTATTCAGACAGCGGAGGATCTATGCATATGACAGGGAGCAGTTCTCTTCTTAATGACTACTCTCAAGGAAAGAAGGGATTTGTTTCATTTGGAAATGATGCTAAGGGTTACATCATCGGGAAATGATATGTGTCTAATGGAGAACTCAGATTTGATGATGTTAACCATGTGGAGAATATCAAGTATAATTTACTGAGTGTCAGTCAGATGTGTGATAAAGGGCATGTTTCACTTTTCACAAGCCAGAACTGTCGGATTCTGTCTTCCACAGTTCTGAGGCTGATTGATAAGGTATTTGAATGAACATACTCTCCTGAAGGCCAACAGGATTGGAAGAGTATATGCCCTGGATTTGTCAAAAAAGATTGAGTTGAAGGGTTATCCTTGCCTGTTCTCCAAAGCCTCTCCTCAGGAATCTAAACTGTGGCACAGAAGGCTGGGTCATGTAAATCTCAAAAACATGAATCAGCTCATCCACAATAGTTTAGTGAGAGGTCTACCAATAAAGGAGTTCCACTATGATGAAATCTACACTGCTTGTTTGAAAGGAAAACATCACAAGGTCTCATTCCCTCCTATTGAAAAACCTAAGTCCACTGCTTGCTTGCAGTTACTGCATATGGATCTATTTGGTCCTGTGAGAGCTAGCTATCAAGAAGGATAAACAACCAAAAACAAAAGATACAAACTACCTTTTGTAGAGCTGTAGAAAACGAGTATGGATGATTAAAAAGGAGCTACTTGAATGGCCAAAACACGAAAGAGAGGTGTCCTCAAGCTATTATACCCACAAGCCTCAAGCAAGATACTTTGTTGCTAGGTATTTGAACACCAAAAATATCAAGAGAGCTGCTGAAAAACCCTTTTTTTCAGCTGAATGTTCTTCAAAATGGAGAAGAGATGAGAGCTTCTTCGGTGCTTGCATGTAAGACAGAGAGTTAAAGATGGAGTGTGATGGTGTTTTTAGGAAAACTACAAACTAAAACAAGTGGCCATAGACCCCTCTAAGGGGCGGCCGAACTTGAATTAATTTGGGGTTCCCCCCCCCCAAAACATTCACTAATGTTTTTTATTAATCATACATATAAGTTATCTAATTAACCTCTTAATTATATAACTTATACACACACTATAATTATTATTTGATGTTATTTAACCAACTTAAATAACATTACAAATAATGTCCATAAACAAAGTATCCTTGTAAGTTGGTTCATCTCATATGCAATTTATTTAGAAACCCATTTTCTAAATTGGTGTATTTATTCAATTGCATGATCATATCATCAATCAAATATTTATATATTAGTGTTTGCAAGCTTGTTATTGGGTATGACCTGACTTGGATCAAGACGTAGTAACCACATCAATATTCTATATGTCTTGGGCATAAAGAATCCAACAAGAAGGTCATAGGTTTGCTGCTAGATTACACGTGATACCCCTTGGTGGATTTGATGTAGTACTAGGGATGGACTGGTTAGCAACCTATGAAGCAAACATCGTGTGTCGCAAGATATGATTCAATTAGTTGCGCCGGATAAGAGTTTGGTTATGATTCATGGTGATCGCGTTACTACGATCCCGAAGATGATTTCGATGGCGGCGGCGGGGAAGTGCATAAGACGTGGATGTAGTGCCTAGTTGGCCTACGTAGAAGATGTGGATGCGTTGGTACCGCAACTACCTGATGTACCAGTGGTGTGTGACTTTTTGGATGTATTCCCAGAAGACTTACCCGGCGTGCCACTGGATCGCGAGATTGAGTTCAAAATTGATATGATACCCGGTGCTCAACCCGTTGCTTAACCGTTGCCAAAGCACCGTATCGGTTAGCTCCAACAGAAATGAAAGAACTGATGGAGCAGTTGCAGGAGCTACTCGATAAGGGGTTCATTAGACCGAGTATCTCTCCCTGGGGTGCTCCGGTCATGTATGTGAAGAAGAAAGACGGTAGCATGAGGATGTGCATCGACTACCGTTAGCTGAACAAGTTGACGGTGAAGAACCGATACCCATTACCAAGAATAGATGATCTATTTGACTAGCTCCAAGGTGCCAGTTGGTTTTCAAGGATAGATCGTCGATTTGGTTACCATCAGGTAAATGTGAAGGAGCAGGTTATCCCTAAGACAGCTTTTTGCACGCAGTACGGTCATTATGAATTCCTTATTATGTCATTTGGTCTGACCAATGCACCAGCTTCTTTTATGGACTTGATGAATCGAGTGTGTCGGTCAATGTTAGATAAATCAGTGATTGTGTTTATTGATGATATCCTGATTTATTCGAAGAGCGAGGAGGAGCATGCCGATCACATTCGGGAGATGTTAGAGACCTTAAGAAGGGAGAAGTTGTATGCCAAATTCTCCAAGTGCGCATTCTGGTTACACGAAGTTCAATTCTTAGGTCATGTGATAAATCCCGAGGGGATTATGGTAGACCCTGCTAAGGTGGAGGTTGTGACACAATGGAAGTCTCTAAAGACGCCATTTGAGGTTCGTAGTTTCTTGGGGTTGGCGTGATATTATTGAAGGTTCATTCAGGACTTTTCCAAGATCGCTTCTCCACTCACCAATTTGACCCGAAAGGATGTAAAGTTTATATGGGATCAAGCCCAAGAACAAGCGTTCGAGGAGTTAAAGGTGAGGTTGACTCAAGCTCCTGTCTTGTCATTGCCCGAGGGAAGCGAGGATTTGGTGGTATATTCAGATGCTTCTTACTCAGGGTTGGGTGTGTGTATTAATGCAGAGAGGGAAGGAATTGGGGAGCGTCGTGGTCATTGAGGCTATGACTGAGAAGCTTGAGAAGATTAAAGCCTTCATGAAGGCAGCTGAAGATAGGCAGAAGTCATATGCCGAAAGACGACGCAGACCGATCGAGTTCCAGGTGGGTGACCGAGTTATGTTGAAGGTGTCACCTTGGAAGGGTACTATCTGATTCAGGAAGCGGGGCAAGTGGAGCCCAAGATATATAGGCCATTTTCGAGTCATTGCTCGAGTAGGATAGGTCGCCTATAGGTTGGAATTGCCGGATGAGTTAAGCGGGATTCACCTGACATTCCATGTATCTCATCTGAGAAAATGCTTATCTGATGAAGACATGATTGTTCCACTGGAGGATATCAAAGTAGACGAAAGGCCGAATTATATGGAGCAAGCAGTAGCAATCATCGATCACAAAGAGAAGAGGCTGAGAAATAAAGCGGTTCCTCTTGTGCGTGTACAGTGGAAGCACAGGAAGGGATCTGAGTCTACGTGGGAGACTGAGGAGGAGATAAGGGAGCATTATCCACATCTGTTCGAGGAATAACAGGTTTCGGGGATGAAACCTATATAAGGGGGGTGGACTTGTAACACCCGGTTAATTTAAAAAGGCAAGACATGAAGAACAAATGAAAGAAAAGCAACAAAGTCCAAGTGGAAGGACTAAAAGTGTCCAAAAGGACAAATCTTTGAAATAGTTGGTGTAAACGTGGCCATGGCCGCCCACCCTCCCTTCACATCACATTTTCTTTCGGTTTTGAGAGAGAGAGAGCAGAACTTTGAGTTTTGAACAGAAGAAGAAGAAGAAGGAAATCAAATTCAAGGTAAGAATTCGTGGTTTTTAAGTGTTTATCACGGGTTTTATCCCGGTTATATGCTTATGTGCTTATGTGTTTGTGTATGTGCTCGGGTGTGTGTGTTTGGTGTTGTGTTTAGGTCTTTGAACTTATTTGCAAGCGGGTTAGAAAGGAAAAAAACACCCAAGTTGCACTAGGTGAGTTCTAGACCCTGGTTTTTACTTGTTTTAAACTATCTTTGGGGCTGAAAATGTATTAAAATGATTTTACAAAGTTTATGTATGTTTACCCGTATGTAGTATGCATGTTGGATGTCAATTCTTGAATGCTTATCGGTTGTTCATGTTTAGAATAGCCATATTAAGCTTAGAACAGATAGGTTTGATGATTGGGTTTGAAAACATACTAGAAACATGTTACACAGATGGTCCATGCGCCTAGATAAGGCTCATGCGCCTGAAAAATGCCTTAGAAAGATTTAAGTGTAATCCATGCGCCTGAACAGTAGCCCATGCGCCTAAGATTGACTAAGAAATGTTTAAGTACAGCCCATGTGTCTGAATAGTGGTCCATGCGCCTAGAAATATTAGTCGGACCACTAAGTGTAGAGCCATGCGCCCAATAGTACCCATGCACCCAAATGGCTCATGCACCTAAGTGTCCATGCATCCGAATAACCAATACGCGTAAGTGTTCATACGCACGAATAGTGCCCATGCGCCTGCATAGTTCATGCGCCTGAATAGTTCATGCGCCTAACGGATAAAATGCTTAAGTGTTGGCTGATGCGCCTACATAGTGATGAAACGCCCAAACAGGGCTCATGCGCCCAAATAGTGCCAAAGCGCCTAAGCACTTAGAAAGTTTTACAGAATTTTATCGGAGTCTGTGCTTTTAGGGTATGAGGGTTGACAAGGGCTTATTTATGATGATGTTTCATGCATGGTTATGATTGTTCCTTAATATTATTATTGATAATATTATTATTACTTATAGTATGTGACTTAACGTGGTATGTTTATTATCGTAACGTAAAGTATATCATAATAATAAAGAGAAAGAGCAATAAAGAAAAGAAGAGGAACATTAATAAAAATGTTAACAAGTCTTGCAAGCTTACAGGAGGTACACAACCATGTTATGTTTAGCTCAATTGTGTTGCGGGTTAGCTACCCTATTATGCACACAGGGCCAATCAATTGAGATTGAATGGACCTTTGCAGCGTACCCTGGGTGATTGGGTTGGCCTTGTATACAGTACACAAAACCCTTTCGAGGGATATAGTTGACCCTTTCGAGGGATACAGTTGACCCTTTTGAGGATACAGTTGACCCTTTCGAGGGATATAGTTGACCCTTTCGAGTGATATAGATGCCCCATCACCCGTTTTCCATCGCCCCTACAGTTGGGGTATTGCTTGTTGGTCCATACAGAAAGTGAAAGAAAAAGATAAAAGTTTACAGAACAGACAAGGCATACAGTAAAGAGAACGAACATTATCTGTTCATATAGTTAATGCGTGCTCGCATATACAGTACATAGTTGTATTTTACAGAAAAAAGTATTTTCATATACAACGTATAGAAAGTATTTTATTACTTTTAAAACTAGAACTCACTCAGCAACACTAACTTTTATACATTTTCAGTTGGCAGGTAATTATTGCTGAGGATGGCACGAGGGTGAAGCTACTCAATAGGGAAAGACTGACATCCATTCGTATTCCATGTTGTTGTTGTTTTGTAATGCGTTAAAACAATTATTTTGTAAACAATAAATGATGATGTATTGCTTAAAAACAGTGTTTAAAATGAAATGAATGGTTTTTGATAAATCATTTCCGCTGCTTAAGTTTGTATAATTATAATGTGTAGTGTTTTAACTGCTGTGATTGACCAACTATGAGATGCTCGGGAATGGGGCCTTACAATATTCCAGCGTCTGAATAGTCCTTTCTGATTGACCATCTGTCTGAGGATGATAAGCCATGCTAATATGTAACCTCGTCCCTATTGTGTCCTGGAATTTGGTCCAAAATTGAGAGGTAAACCTGGTGTCACGATGAGACACAATAGACACCAGCACACCATGACGAGTTACTATCTGCTTGATGAAAAGATCCACCAACCTCTCAGATGAATATGTCTCGCGGATCGGTAGGAATTGAGCACTCTTGGTCAAACAATCAACAATCACCCATATGGCATCAAACCCTTTTGGGGTACGTGGTAGCTTCATATTAAAATCCATGGTGATGTGCTCCCACTTCCATTCCTGTATATCCAAAGGTTGGATCTTCCCATATGGCTTTTAGTGCTCGGCCGTCATTTGTAAACAACTAAGGCATTTACTCACATACTCCACCACGTCACGCTTCATACCCGACCACCAATAATCTTTCTTCATGTTTTGGTACATCTTCGTAGGACCAAGATGAATAGAGTATCGAGTCTTACGAGCTTCATCCATAATCTTCATACGTAGATCCCCAAAACGAGGAATTCACATCCGCCCAAATCGGGTCTTAACATCAAGTGTGTTTTCACCTAATTCTATGACCAGACCTCTCATTCATTCGGAGTTAAGATGATCTTCTTTCAGTGCTTCATCTCGAAACCCTTTGCCCTGCTTCATCACATCAGAGGTCATGGTCAACCCGTAAGCCTTCACCCGGATCAGCTCGAGTCTCTCTTTTCGGCTAAGGGCATCCGCCACCATGTTCGCTTTGCTCGGATGGTAATGGATATTGCAATCATAGTCTTTTATGAGCTCCAACCATCTCCTTTGTCTCATGTTCAAGTCCTTCATATCTTTAACGCGAAGACCACAACTGCTAGCTCCAAGTCATGAGTAGGATAATTAAACTCATGGACCTTCAACTGTTGGGATGCATAGGCTATAGCCTTTCCCCTTTGCATTAACACAGATCCCAACCCCGAGTAGCAAGCATTAGAATAAACTACTAGATCTTCACTTCCATCAGGTAATGACAGAATAGGAGCTTGAGTCAACCTCGCCTTTAACTCCTTGAACGCCTTCTCTTGAGCTTGACCTCATACAAACTTTACACCTTTCCTCGTCAACTTGGTTAGTGGAGAAGCGATCTTAGAGAAGTCTTAAATAAATCTTTTTTAACAGCCGCCAAACCCAAGAAGCTATGAATCTCGGATGGCGTCTTTGGTGACTACCATTGCATCACTGCCTCCACCTTTTCCGGGTCCACCATAATCCCCTCGGGATTCAGCACGTGACCCAAGAACTGAACTTCCCGCAACCAAAATGCACATTTGGAGAATTTAGCATACAACTTCTCCCTCCTCAATGTCTCCAACACCTCACGAATGTGACCGGCATGTTTATTCTCGATCTTTGAATAAATCAGGATATCATCAATAATCACACTCACTAATTTATCTAACATCAGCTCACACACTCGATTCATCAAGTCCATTAAGGCAGCTGGCGTGTTGGTCAAGCCAAATGACATAACAAGAAACTCGTAGTGACCATAACACGTGAGAAAAGCTGTTTTAGGAATGTCTTGCTCCTTAATTTTAGTTGATGGTAACCAGATCAATGATCAATCCTTGAGAACCAACTGGCACCTTGGAGCTAGTCAAACAAATCATCAATCCTCGGTAATGGGTACCGATTCTTCACCCTCAACTTGTTTAGCTCACGGTAGTCTATACACATCCTCATACTACCGTCCTTCTTCTTCACAAATAAGACCGGAGCACCCCAAGGAGAGATACTCAGTCTAATAAACCCCTTATCGAGTAGCTCTTGCAGTTTCTCCATCTACTCTTTCATCTTAGTCGGAGCCAACCGATACGATGCCTTAGGTACAGGTTGGGCACCCGGTATCAAGTCAATCTGGAACTCGTGACATGTGACACTCCTGGTAAGTCTTCGGGAAACACGTCTCGAAAGTCACACACCACTAGTACGGTCAATTGTGGTGTTGGCGTATCCACATCCTTCACGTAGGCCAAGCAGGCACTACATCCACGCCTCATGCACTTTCGCTCTGGAACTCGCCTTCTGCCCTTCCCCTCCAGCCTTCTTTGCTCCCGATCCTTCCACCCTCGGCTTCTTGAAGTCCCCGCTCATGTGGTCCTCCCCGCCACAGTTAAAACACTACCCAGTGTTACACTCCCTCGCCATGTGGCCAGGCTTCCCACACTTAAAGTAGATGTTGGATCCCCGCTTACATTCTCCTGAATGCTCCTTCCCACACTTACCACATATCTTCGACCCCACACCGAGTGTGACCACACGGCGGTCATCCACCTGTGCCTTCTTGTTACTCGTCGGGGCACCACCCCCGACCAAACCTTTTTCCATTCCAGTTCTGGTCGCCACCACCCTTCTTGCTCCCCTCAACCACCACCATAGTCCTTTCATCATACAACCTCCCTGCCAAGTCAACTGCCAACCTAAACGTGCTCCGTCGGGCAGCGATCATGTGCCTGCGGACATCCGCCGGCAAGCCCTATATATATATCTTGATCTTTCATAACAGAGGTGTCACCTGATCAGGCACCAACCATGCCATTTCATTGAACTTGGTGGTGTACTGCTAATGGGTCATAGTCCCCGCCTCCAACTGTAGGAACTCCCTCTTAACCTTATCCATCTCCCTATGAGGACAGAAGTCCTCAATCACCAACTTCGTTAACTGTAACATCCGCCATTTTTCCAAGTTAAAACCCAATTTTTAAGTTGTATTATAAAATTATTATAATAATTGTAATGAGTCAAATGCATTAAATTTGAAATTTTATATTATGAATTATTCATTTGTTAAATATCTAAATAACTTGTAATAATTTATGGTTTTTAAGTAATTCTTTCTCATAAAGTTATAAAATGAATAAAGATTTATGAGTAAATATAAGTTTTAATTATTGACAATAAATAATCAAATTATAAAGCTTACATGTTTTATAAATGTTATAAAACTTAACAAATAATTAAGTTGGTAAATTATTCAAATGAGAGTTATAAAGTCTAGGGTTGAATGTGTAATTTTTAAAACTAAATTTAAAAGCTTTTACATAAAATAACAACTTTCAAAAACCACAGGGGCCAAATGCGTAACTTGGTTTTAAAACCCCAAACCACCCCCACCTTCTCCCCGTCGACCGCCGACCAAAGGGGTCCGGCGCACTCTAGCGACTCCTCCAACCTTAAAATGCTCAATTAAAAATGAAATTGAACCGATCTTAAATGTTTGCGCATCGGTTTCGAATCAAACACCCAATTTAACTTGGGATTAACTCTTGTTAAACAACACTAACTCGAAACCAAGGTTTGCATTCAAATCTCAAACTCAAACAACTTGAAACCGATCGAATAATGGCTCAACAGGAGAGTGTAAATCATCAGCTCAATGTTCCTAAACTAATAGAACTCTCAATTACATTTTCAACACAAAATCACATCACCATCAAAGACCGCCTTCATCGCGAACCTGCAACCTAGTCAAACTACACCTTCTGGACATCCTAGGCCAAAATTGATAGAGGGATTTTGCTTATCATCGACTTTAGAATCAACCTGCAAAGTTAATTTGATTAACAACAAAGTTTGCATCTTGAATTAACATCCAAGTAGTCGCGACCTTGTTCCATCGTATCCATCATTTTCGTCTTCAAACCAGGTGAATTAAATACATGAAAACACTCGATTTACTATTGGAAACAAAAGCCCCATGTTCAATTCAAATATCAAAATCATTTTACGCTCAATTGGAGTCAATTCATTTCTAATGTTCATATTGTAAACATATTGATACTCGTAAATGCATATGCAATTCATCTTTACCTTTTTGTCATGGTTATTTGTGTTATTGTAAGTCTTACATGAGATACATATTTTGTTTACAATCATTAACTATTGCTAGCCTGGCGACATCTTAGATCTTTGGGCCTAACAAGCCTATTTGGTGCTAAAGCCGATGTATTGTCGGCTTGTGATGACGTATGCTTGTTTATCATGGGAACCAAGTACACTTAGCCAATAATATATAGTTTTAATCAAGTCAAGGTTTGGTTGTAACTGTATGTGTTCTATAAGCTTGCTAACTCGTAACCATTGACATTATGTAACACCCGGCTATTCTTTAAAAAGAAAAGAAAAGTAAGAAATGAAGAATAAAGGAAGGAAACATCAATAAACCAAGTTGAGGGGTTAAATGTGTAAACAGGACAAAAGTACAAATTAGTTGGTGTAAAGGTGGGCATGGCCGCCCACCCTCACTTCCCATCACCTTTTCATCGGCTTTTAGAGAGAGAGAGAGAAAGGAAGAGAACATAAACTCTCGGTTGAAGAAAAAGTAGAAGAAGAAGATAGAATTCAAGGTAAGAATTTGAAGTTTTTAAGTGATTATGATGGGTGTTGTCTCGGTTATATGCATATATGCATATGTGTTTGTGTGTGTGTCCGTGTGTGTGTGTATTTGGTGTGTTTTAGGTGTTTGAACTCATTTGCAAACGGGTTAGAAGGAAGAAACACCCAAAGTTGCACCAGGTGAGTTCTAGACCTCGGTTTTACTTGTTTTAAACT
Source organism: Flaveria trinervia (assembly GCA_025506515.1). Taxonomy (NCBI): domain Eukaryota; kingdom Viridiplantae; phylum Streptophyta; class Magnoliopsida; order Asterales; family Asteraceae; genus Flaveria; species Flaveria trinervia. The sequence continues at coordinate 23,962,820 of CM046441.1, forward strand.
TTTCTTGGGCCTGAAAATGTATTAAAATGATTTTCAAATGTGTATGTATGTATACCCATATGTATTATGCATGTTTGGTGATGATTCTTTGATGCTTATAAGTTGTTCATGCTTAGAATAGCCTTGCTAAGCTTAGAACAGATAGGCTTGATGTTCGGATTCGAAATTATCCAAGAAACATGTTGAACAGAAGGTTCATGCGCCTAAATAAGGCCCATGCGCCTGGAAATGCCTTAGAAACGATTAAGTGTATCTTATATGCCTGAATAGTGCCCTCATGCGCCTAGAAAATTAGTCAGACGACTAAGTGTACGGCCATGCGTCCCAATAGTGCCCATACGTCCGAATAACCCCATGCGCCTAAGTTTCCATATGCCCGAATAGCCCATGCCCCTAAGCGTCCATGCGTCCAAATGGACCATACGCCCAAATAGTGTCCATGCGCCTAAGTGTTAAAACAGATAAGTGTTGACTCATGCGCTTGCATAGTGATGAAGCGCCCAAACCGGGCTCATGCACCCAAATAGTGTCAAAGCTTATAGGAGGTATACGGCCATGAGGTCGTCAGCCCAACTATGATGTGGGTTAGCTACGTTCAGATGCTCACGGGGCCAGTCAATTTAGATTGGTGGACCTTTGCAGCACACCCTAGGTGTCTGGCCAGCCTTGTATATAGTATGTATAGCCCCTTATGAGAAAAAGAGGGCCCATCACCATTTCCCCCGTGCACATAGTTTAGGGTATTGCTCATTGGTCCACATAGACAGTGAAAGATAAATATAAAATAGTATAGAGTAAACAAGGCATATAGTAAAGAGATAAAAGCATTACTTGATTGTATAGTTAATGCGTGCTCACGTATAAAGAGATGAAGTTTTCATAAAAAGAGTATTTTCATATGTAAACCTACAGAAAGTATTTTATTACTTTTAAAACTAGAACACACCAACAACACTGACTTTTATACATTTTCAGTTGGCAGGTAAATATTGTTGAGGATGGCATGAGGGTGAAGCTACTCGGTAGGGAAAGACTGACATCCATTCATACTTATTATTGATGTTGTTTTGTAATACAATTAAATAGTTATTTTGTATTCGATTAAACAATAGTGTATTGCTCAAAAACAGTGTTAATGAAATTAATGGTTTTTGTTAAAATGATTCCGCTGCTTAAGTTTGTAAATTAATAACGTTTAACGTATTTAATGATGTGAATGACCAACTGTGAGGTCTCCGGGAATGGGGCCTTATAAGTGGGTATGAGAGCCATAGTTTAAGAGAATCGGGTTAAATAAATTTTTAAAACCTAACTTAAACTGAAAATGGGACAATTGGAGGGATGTCAGCCCGAGTAGCCACGTGCCATCAGGTATGTCTTTTCTTAATGATTAAACAGTATTATGTGTGCATGCTATGTGATTTATGTGCTCTTAGTAGATTTAGATACTGATTAAGTCAGGATAGGAAATGCTTGGGATATGAAGAGTAAAGTAAGTGGCTAATCACAACTGGCCATTATAATTTGGGACTTACTATACTTGACATAAACTGAGTTGTTACCTTGAATGATTGTGTTAGTGTTTGAATCTTATAGCGTGTTAGAGGATGGCTGGTCAGAAATCTTCCAAGATTCCTAGAGGCAGAGGCCGTCCACAAGTGACTAGGAGTAGTGCTAAGGCTCCTGAGACAACCCATGAGAACCCTAAGCTCCATGGCCAGAGCGAAGAGAATGAGAATGCTAGCTTGAATGCCTCAACTAGGGAGGCGATTGCTGATGAAGTACACCAGGTCATGCAGACAGTCTTACCGTCTGTGGTGACTGGGCTATGAGAAGCGAGGAAAGGAAGGAGAAAGAGAATAGAAAGGGATCATCGGGCAAGGGAAGCATAAGGGAGGACAAACAACCAGAGCCTGAGACTGTGTTGTCCGAGGAGGAGCAGGATGATATAGTGGGGGTAGCAACCGGAGGATGCAGTTATGGGGCGTTCCAATGGTGTAAACCCTCGAATTTTGATGGAAATGGAAATGCTGCTGTTGCTCACTGCTGGGTGAGGGAAACGGAGGCAGTTTTGGAGATAAGTGAGTGTCGCGAGGACCAAAAGGTGAAGTTCGCGACTCACTCTTTCGTCGATTCAGCGTTGTGTTCGTTGGACAATATTGTCCAAGCTGAGGGTGCCAGAGCCATCAGGAAAATGCGATGGAAGGAGTTTAAGCAGTTGGTGATCGAGGAATTCTATCCTCACAAGGAACTCGATAAAATCAAGAGGGAGTTCTTGCAACTTGAAGCGGGAACCATGACCCACCAGCAGTACACCACTAAATTCAACGAGATGGCGAGGCTGGTGCCGGATCAGGTGACACCGGTGTCAAGGAATATCAAGAGGTACATCCAGGGACTGCCGGCTGACATTCGCCCTATGGGAGTTTGGTTACGATTTATGGAGATCTCCTTAATACTATCCCGAAGATGATTTCGATGGCGGTGGCGGGGAAGTGCATGAAACGTCGATGTAGTGCCAACTTGGCATATGTAAAAGATGTGGATGTGTCGGTACAACAATCATCTCAGGTACCAGTGGTGTGTGACTTTCCGGACGTATTGCCAGAAGACTTACCCGGCGTGCCACCGGATCGTGAAATTGAGTTCCAAATTGATTTAATACCCGTTGCCAAAGCACCATATTGATTAGCTCCGACTAAGATGAAGGAACTCATGAGCCACTTGTAGGATTTGATAGATAAGGGATTCATTTGACCGAGCATCTCTCCATGGGGTGCTCTGGTATTGTTTGTAAAGGAAAAGGATGGAAGTATGCGAATGTGCATTGACTATCGAGGGCTGAATAAGTTGACGGTGAAGAATCGGTACCCGTTACCAAGGATTGATAACTTGTTCAACCAGCTCCAACATGCCATTGGTTCTCGAGAATAGATCTACGATATGGCTACCAACAATTAAAGGTGAAGGAACAAGATGTTCCTAAGACAGCTTTCCGTACGTGTTATGAACACTACGAGTTCCTCGTCATGTCTTTTGGTCTAACTAACGCGCCAGCTGCCTTTATGGATTTGATGAATCGAGTGTGTCGGCCGTTGTTGGATAGATCAGTGATTGTGTTCATTGATGATATTCTGATCTGCTTGAAGAGCAAAGAAGAGCATGCTGGTCACATTCGGGAGGTGTTGGAGACATTAAGAAGGGAGAAGTTGTATGCCAAATTCTCCAAGTGGGCGTTCTGGTTGCACGAAGTTCAATTCTTGGGTCATGTGGTGAATCCTGATGGAATCATGGTGGACCCGACAAAGGTGGAGGCAGTGATGCATTGGAAGTCTCCAAAGACACCATCCGAGATTCATAGTTTCTTGGGGTTGGCGGGATATTATCGAAGGTTCATTGAGGACTTTTCCAAGATCGCTTCTCCACTAACCAAGTTGACCCGAAAGGTTGTAAAGTTTATATGGGCTCAAGCTCAAGAGAAAGCATTCGAGGAGTTAAAGACAAGGTTGACTCAAGCTCCTGTTCTGTCATTACCCGAAGGAAACGAGGATTTGGTGGTCTATTCAGATGCTTTCTACTTGGGGTTGCGGTGCGTGTTAATGCAGAGAGGGAAGGTTATAGCCTATGCATCCCTACAGTTGAAGGTTCATGAGGTCAATTGTCCTACTCATGACTTGGAGCTAGCAGCCGTGGTCTTTGCGTTGAAGATTTGGAGGCACTATCTCTATGGACGAAGTGCACCATTTTTAGTGACCACAAAAGCTTGAAGTATATCTTTGAGTAGAAGGACGTGAACATGAGGCAGAGAATATGGTTGGAGCTCATAAAAGATTATGATTGCAAGATCCACTATCATCCGGGCAAAGCCAACGTGGTGGCTTATGCCTTAGCCGAAAGGAGAGGCCCGATCCAATTCGGGTGAAAACATATCAACTGATCATGACCTCTCATGTATGAAGCAAGTCAAGGAGTTTCAAGATGAGGCATTGAAAGAAGATCATCTTAACTTTGAAAGGATGAGAGGTCTAGTTGGGGAATTGGGTGAAAAAAAACTTGGTGTTAAAACCCGATACGGACAGGTGTGGATTCCTTATTTTGGGGATCTACGCGCGAAGATTATGGATGAAGCTCATAAGACTCGATACTCCATTCATCATGGTGCCACGAAAATGTTTCAAGATATGAAGAAAGATTATTGGTGGCCAGGTATGAAGCGTGATGTGGTGGGGTATGTGGGTAAGTGCCTTACTTGCTTACAGGTGAAGGCCGAACATCAGAAGCCGTATGGAAAAATCCAACCTTTGTATATACCAGAATGGAAGTGGGAGCACATCACCATGGATTTCATTATCAAGCTTACGCGTACTCCGAAAGGGTATGACACCATATGGGTGATTGTCGAGCGTCTAACGAAGAGTGCTAACTTCCTACCGATCCGCGAGACATATTCATCTAAGAGGTTGGCGGATCTGTTCACCAAGGAAATTGTAACTCATCACAGTGTGCCGGTGTCTATTGTGTCTGATCGTGACGCCCGGTTTAGATGTAAATTTTGGAATAAATTCCGCGACGCATGGGGACGAGGTTACATATTAGCATGACATATCATCCCTAGACTGATGGTCAGTCAGAAAGGACCATTCAGACACTAGAAGACATGCTTTGGGCACGTGTGATTGATTTTGGGGGAAGTTGAGAGGACCACTTACCGTTAGCTGAATTATCATACAACAACAGCTATCATGCCAACATTAGCATGCCACCATATGAGATGCTATATGGTAGGAGATGCAGAACACCCGTTTGCAGGGGTGATATTGGTTAGAAGGAATTGGGGAGCGTTTAGGTAATTGAGGCTACGACTGAGAAGCTTGAAAAGATTAAAGCCTTCATCAAGGCAGCCAAAGATAGACAGAAGTCGTATGCTGATAAACGACGTAGACCGATTGAGTTCCAAGTGGGTGATCGAGTTATGTTGAAGGTCTCACCTTGGAATGGTATTATCCGATTCAGGAAGCGGGGCAAGTTGAGCCCAAGCTATATAGGCCCTTTCTAAATCATTGCTCGAGTAGGAGAGGTGGCCTATAGATTTGAGTTACCAGAGGAGTTATGTGAAATTCACCCGACATTCCATGTCTCATCTGATAAAATGCTTAGCTGATGAAGACATGATTGTTCCACTGGAGGATATCGAAGTAGACGAAAGGCTCAATTATGTGGAGCAACCGGTGGCAATCATCGATCGAAATGAGAAGTGGCTGAGAAATAAAGTGGTTCCTCTTGTGCGTGTACAGTGGAAGCACAGGTTGGGATCCGAATCTACATGGGAGACTGACGAGGAGATGAGGCAGCATTACCCTCGTCTGTTTTGAAGAATAACAGGTTTGAGGGACGAAACCTATTTAAGGGGGGTGGCCTTGTAACACCCGGTTATTCTATAAAAAGAAAAGAAATGTAAGAAATGAAGAATTAAGGAAGGAAGCATCAATAAACCCAAGTTGAGGGGTTAAAAGTGTAAAATGGAAAAAACTACAAATAAGTTGGTGTAAAGGTAGGCATGGTCGCCCACCCTCACATCCTAGCACCTTTTCATTGGGTTTTAGAGAGAGAGAGAAAGGAAGAGAGCGGGAACTCTCGGTTGAAGAAAACAAAGAAGAAGATTGAATTCAAGGTAAGAATTCAAAGTTTTTAAGTGATTATGATAGGTGTTGTCTTGGTTATATGCTTATATGCTTATGTGTTTGGGTGTGTGTTCGTGTGTGTGTGTGTATTGGTGTGTTTTTAGGTGTTTGAACTCATTTGCAAATGGGTTAGAAGGAAGAAACACCCAAAGTTGCACCAACTGAGTTTTTAGACCCTGGTTTTACTTGTTTTAAACTTTTCTTGGGGCTGAAAATGTATTAAATGATCTTTCAAATGTTTATGTATGTATACCCGTATGTATTATGCATGTTTGGTGATGATTCTTAGATTCTTATAAGTTGGTCATGCTTAGAATAGCTTTGTGAAGCTTAGAACAGATAGGCTTGATATTTGGATTCAAAATTATCCTAGAAACATGTTGAACAGAAGGTTCATGCGCCTGGAAATGCCATAGAAATGATTAAGTGTATCTTATGCGCCTGAACAGTACCCTTATGTGCCTAGAAAATTAGTCAGACGACTAAGTATACGGCCATGCGTCCCAATAGTGCCCATACGTCCGAATAACCCCATGCGCCTAAGTCTCCATACGCCCGAATAGCCCATGCACCTAAGCGTTCATGCTTCCGAATGGACCATACGCCCGACTAGTGTCCATGCGCCTGAATGGTTCATGCGCCTAATTGTTAAAGCACTTAAGTGTTGACTGATGCGCCTGCATAGTGATGAAGCACCCAAATAGGGCTCATGCGCCTAAATAGTGTCAAAGCGCCTAACACTTAGAATTTATTACATAATGTCTAGGAGTTTGTGCTTTTAGGGTTTTGATCGAGGTTTGACTAGGGTTTATTAATGATGGGTTTCATGCATGATTATGATTGTTTTATCATTGGTCCTTATTATTATCAATAAAATTATTAATATTATATTATTATTATTATTATTATTAGTATGTGACTTTCTGTGGTGTGTTTATAAAAGTAACGTAAAGTATTACTAATAATAAAGTGGAAGAGTAATGAAGATGAGAAGTGGAACTTAATTAAAACGTTAACAAGTCTTGCAAGCTTACAGGAGGTACACGGCCATGAGGTTGTCAACTCAACTATGATGCGGGTTAGCAACCTTCAGATGCTCACGGGGCCAGTCAATTTAGACTAGCCGACCTTTGCCGCATACCCTAGGTGTCTGGGCCAGCCTTGTATACAGTATGTAGAGCCCCTTATGGGAAAAAGAGAACCCAACACCATTTCCCCCATGCACATAGTTTAGGGTTTTGCTCATTGGTCCATATAGATAGTGAAAAATAAATATAAAAGACTACAGAGTAAACAAGGCATACAGTAAAGATATAAAAGCATTACCCGATTATATAGTTAATGTATGCTCACGTATAAAGAGATGAAGTTTTCATAAAAAGAGTATTTTCATATATATACCTATAGAAAATATTTTATTACTTTTAAAACTAGAACTCACTCAGCAATGCTGACTTTTATAAATTTTTAGTTGGCAGGTAAATATTGCTGAAGATGGCACGAGGGTGAAGCTACTCGGCAGAGAAAGACTGACATCCATTCGTACTTATTATTGCCGTTGTTTTGTAATGCAATTAAACAGTTCTTTTGTATTTGATTAAACAATAGTGTATTTCTCAACAACAGTGTTGTAATGAAATGAATGGTTTTTGTTAAAATGATTCCGCTGCTTAAGTTTGTAAATTAATAATGTTAACGTATTAATGCTATAAATGACCAACTGTGAGGTCTCTGGGAACGGGGCCTTACACATGAATTGCTACTTGTAACCCTTTTTACACACACACACACACACACACACACATATATATATATATATATATATATATATATATATATATATATATATGTGCGTGTGTTTAAACCATGGGAACTCACCAACTCTCAAAGTTGACCCTTTTATTTTTAACATGTTTTAGGTTTGATAGTTGAAGATCTTCTTGTGCTCATATAGGACTTGGACCTAGATTAATTGAAAATCTTATGTTATTGATTGTATCTTGATTGTTTTGTAATGATTTATTTGTCTTGTAAAGTTCAATCATTAATGATATTTAATATTATTTCAACTTAATTAGTTCCATGTGCTATGAACAATCGTCCTCCATTCGTCCGCCTTGATAATTCCGCCGTCAGTAGGGGTGTGACATTAACTCTACCCACCTCATCCTCCCGATAGCCCTGCTACCCTCAGCTTGGACAATATTGTCCCACCAACACAGAGCTGAGTCCACAAATGAGTGGGCGGCGAACTTCACCTTCTGATCTTCCCGGCACTCGTTGATATTCAGAACAGCTTCCATCTCTCTCACCCATCGGTGAGCAGTAGAAACAGTGCCATTACAATTGAAGGTTTGGGGCTTCCACCTTTGAAATGCCCCATAATTATAGCCTCGTGCCGTTTCCTGCTAGGCTCTTCTTCCTCCTCTTCTTGCTCGTCATTCGAGAAAACCGTCTCAGTCTCGGGTCATCTCCCTTCGCCCGTAGGCCTACTCCTTTCATTCTTCTCCCCCTCCCGTACGGCCTTAATCACTTCGGTCACCACAGCTGGTAGAATCATCTGCATGACCTGATACACTTCCTCCACAACTGCCTCCTTCACTCAGGCTCTCAGGTTAGCACTCTCATCTCCGCCCTCTGGATGAGGGGTCTCGGGTTCTTCATGAACCACCTTTTCAACTTTAGGCCTTCCTATTTTTGGCCACGGTTCAACACCATGCACACCATGACCTCCACCCCTTGAAGCTTTAGATGATCTACCACCGGCCATCCTCTAACGCACACTATAAGATTCAAACACCAAAACGGTCATTCAAGGGAACAGCTCAGTTTATGTCAAGTATAGTAAGTCCCTAATTACAATGGCTAGTTGTGATAAGCCACTTACTTTACTCTTCATACCCCAAGAATTACCTATCCTGACTACATCAGTATCTAAATCTACATACAACACATAAACCACATAATATGCGCACATCATACCGGTTAACATTAAGAAAATAATTGATGTCACGCAGCTACTCGGACTGGCATCCCCTCCCTTTCCATCCCATTTTCACTTTAAGTTTAGGTTTATTTTAAATTTTTACCCGTTCCACTTAAACTTTGGCTCTGATACCAACTTGTAAGGCCCCGTTACCGGGACACTCACAGCTGATCGATCATCAGACACAAAACATACATTTATATTAACTTAAATAGTCATTGCAGTAGAAACATTAAAAACGGCATTTCATTTCATTATAAAAGCTTTTGCAAAATAATACATCGTTAACACATTACAAAACACTTGTTGCATTACATCACAAAAGCATTATAAAAATGGATGCCATCCAAAAAGATCCAAGTAGCTGCCCCATGCAATCCTCAGCAACCTTTACCTGCCTACTGGAAACACATAAAAGTCAGCGTTGTTGAGTGAGTTCTAGTTTTAAAATAAAAGGTACTTTATCTTTCCTTTAAAATCATTCTATACTTTTGTATGTGGCACACATCGTACGTACACATAGATAATAGTTATTATGTTCATCATCGTTCCTTTCGTACATATCACACGTTTCGCACTTTTCGTAACTATCGCACCTTTCGCACTTTTCGTAACTATCGCACTATTCGTACATTATTATCTTTCACTTCCATCTACGTCTTGTACTTAACCCCCCTCTTGAGCACAAAGCTATATCATCTAGGGTTAAGTCATAAGGACCCCATATTGCACGTATGGAGTAGTCAATAGAACGGACTCCCCCTGTGTGTGAACTCTTATGGGTTAGCCAAAATCGCACGCTGTATATACACATAGTAATTAGGAAATCACATGTATTGGAGTAGTCACCAAGACTGAACTCTTACTATGTGTATGGATGCTTATGAGTTAGCCAAAATCGCACGTTGTAAATACACACACAGTTAAGCTAACGACTCTCAATGAGTTGTGAACCTCTTTTCATTTGCTTGCAAGCGTTTCATACTTTCATTCATTCACTAATGCATGTATTCTTTCTTTAAGTTCCTCTTTTCATTATCTTCTGCTTTACATTACATAATACTTAGTCATTTCTTTCATTAACATTCAACATAAAGCCACGGGAAAATAAACGTACATAAACAGGAACATTATTTAGATGATGCAAATCTTCATACATAACAGCATGCATACATAACATACATCACACATACCATCATGAATAACATGATCATAGCTTCATCATACATCAACATCATACATCTTTGACTTCAAAAAGTCTTCTTACAATGCGAGCAGTAACATCCCAAGTCAAAGCCTACTTTTACACTTTTTCCCCAAAAAAGTCAGAAAATATTCTAAGTCCTTAGGCGCATGAACACTATGAAGGTTCATGAGCACTATGCAAGCGCATGGCCTTTCAGGCGCATGAGGAACACTTAGGCACATGGGAAAATTTTTGGCGCATCAGCACTATACGGGCACATGAGCAACACTTAGTCTTATTCTGGGCAATTCTAGTCGCATGAGCACTATGTAGGCGCATGAGTGCCTAGGCGCATGAGTGCCTAGGCGCATGAGCTATGTGGGCGCATGAACACTTAGTCAAATTTTGCCTATTTCTAGGCACATGACCACTATATGGGTGCATAAGGTTTCGGACGCATGGAAAAACTTAGGCAGTTTTACATACTAGGCGCATGAACCCTGTTTGGGCACATGAGCAACCTATTTCACACTTATACATCATAATTCAGTTCCCAATCATTCTCAAACTTATTCTAAGCTTAAATCATGCATTCTAAGCCTTAGAAACATCATCATAATAACATCAATTACATACATACATAGCCCAAAATCAAACCCACCCTACCCAAAATCACACACATACATACGTACGAGTATAAACCCAACTTTTATAAAAAGTTCAAACATGCATTTCCAGCCCCAAAACAGTAAAAAAACATGTAAAAAGGGGGTTCTAGAACTCACCTTAGCAGCCTCTGGTTATGACTTCTTCAAAACCTATTTGCAAGTTGAGTTCAACCGCCTAGAAACCCACCAAAAACATACCTGAACACATACACACACACATAAGCATAAACCCGAGGATATAGCCAGTTAAGAACATCATAAACACACGAATTCTTACCTTGAATTCATACTTTTCTTTATGTTGTTCTTCAGACCCGAAAGTTCTGCACTCTATCTCTCTAGAATCCGTAAGCAGAAAGGTGATGTGCAAGAAGTGGGCGGTCATCACTTTTACTTACCAACTTTTTCAATGTTTTATTCTTTTTACACCTTTAGTCCCTCCACTTGAGCTTTATTTCCTTTATTTCCTTTTCCTTCACTTTATTCTTTCTTTATTAACTTTAAAAGAATAACCGGGTGTTACACTCTTATAAGCTTCTTGAAATTACTTGTAAAAGAAAATTCTTGAATTTGATCAAAACCAAAGAATGAAAGAAAGATTTGTTAGTGTGATTTTCAGAGAATGAGCAAATGAAAAGTGAGGCCTAAGCCTCGCTTTTATAGTTGAGGTTAGAAGGACGTTATGAATAGTGTTAACGGTGAGTTACAAGTCTTTTAAAAGGGGGTTATGATTTTGAATTAAATATAAGATTAAAGAAAATAAATAGATAAAAGAATAACTACAATTTAAACTTTTAATTCATTAAAACCTTAATTTTAATTTAATCAACTTATTTCTTATAAAATCTCTATAACTTTTATAAAACTTTTAAATTTATAATTAGATTATATATTTTCAATAATTAAAATTCATAATTACTAATAAACTTTATAAGTTTATTAAAATTCATTTTATAACTTTATAAGTTTTAATAAGTCTTTTCCATTTAGTTATTTATTGTAATATGATTTATAAATCTTTATAACTTTATATAATAGATTATTTATAAATTCATAAATTAGTACAAGTTGTTTAAAATGAATAATTCATGATATAAATTACACATTTATGCATTTGATCCATTAAAATTATTAAAATAATTTAATAATGGAAGTTCAAAATGGTTCGGGTTTGGGTTTTAACTTGGAAAATGACGGATGTTACAGTTCTCTTTGCCCTTCTTTTCTCATTGTTTCCTACCTAACTTCACCTTCTCACCTTGAACTTCTTTCAAACCACCAATCTCCAAATCACCAGTCACAATCTTCTCAACACACTCCTTCCTTTCATTCGTACTGCTTTCTTCAATAATGTTTCGTTCAACCTTCTCATCCTTAACACTCTGAGACACTTCAGCATCACTTGTAAATTTCTTGAAAGGATTAAATTTTTCCACATTTTTCTCTCTTCTATTATCTTAGCAACAAAGGCTTGGTTGATTTCTTTTTTCGTTTCCTCAGCTTCTACACTCCACTCAAAACTAGTTATAAAAGTTGTCTCTTTCTTCTGTTTACTCCCCTCCTTTTCTCCACCTGAGACTAATCTTGGAACTCTAGAGTTGCTTTGATTAGTAACAATTGGCAACGAACATTCTCTTTTGAAATGTCTTAACTACTTGCAGTTGAAACATCTCAATTTGGATTTATCAAAACCTAACTTAGAATTAGAACTTTGATTTCCAAAGTTCTTCCTTCCAGTTCTTTCCATAAATCTCTTGGCTCGGAGAGTGAACATCTCCATCTTCCACTGAGTATCAGTTTCTTCCAAGTTATCTTGATCAACCTGATACATCTCTTCCATAGTTATCCCTTCCCTTTTAGTTCACCAGCCACTAGTGCCTTATAGCTTTGCATGAACATACCAAATAGTGCCATTGAATCTGATGGGATTGAAGTTCTTCAAGCAGTTTTTGAGTTAGATTGATCTCTGACTGAATTACCACCACTACTGAGTTGATCACATGAGACATATGCAGTCATTCCTCCTTGTCTTAATGTTTGCATTTGAATACTTGCAACAGATTCAATTAATGCAACATACTAAAGAGAACTTGATGATGACATCAAAGACTGATTGAACTCTGTTCTCTTCATGTCCAATACAAAGGATTTTAACTTGTTGATGATGTCCATAAGCATGTAATCTATGTGTTGATACATATATGTACCTAGATCCTAAAGATTTGAGGAAATCATGAAATATGTTACCAAAGAAGCTAAGTACAAAAGGTTTGAGGAAATCATGAAAGATGTTAGACTATATATAGATCTAGGTCTAAGGGGGAGTTTGTTGATACATGTATGTACCTAGATCCTGATCTAAATATAATATGTCTTACACTTATGTAACTATTGGGTACTTAATGAAATACAAATGTTTGGTTGTGTTTATAATGTTTAATATTTCATTAATGAGTTGTTTAACACATATTGACTTAATTATATAGGTTTGTGATTGTTTGAAGTGTTATACATAATGATAGAATATTGAATACACTCAAACATGGTGAAGTGAAGTTCTCATGCATCCGGATGGCCATGCGACTAAGTGTCCAGGCACCTAGATATTTCATACGCCTGAACAACTTAATGCGTGTGACTCAGTTGCATGACTGAACACTCAGTCGTGCGAATGGATCAACCGCACCTCTCAAGCACACGAATGAACCATGCTAATGGTTCAGTCACCCGAATGAGCAATCCTAACCTATAAATACAACCTAATTCGTGGAAAAACGTAAGCATTCAATCCACTTCGACTGCAGACGTACCCTAGCCGTCCAGAACCCTCCAAGTTCGTACTCCAAGTTCATAGAACGCTATAGATCGATTCTCAATCGATTCTTGACGTTAGTTTCAATACATTATTATTTCTACGTGTGTTATCACTGATTGGATCGCCAATCCAATAGGATTCCGCACTATTTGGTTTGGTTTAACACGTTAATCAGTTGGTGTTTGGTCAAATACCACATCCTAACAAGTGGTATCAGAGCAACAGGCTCTTGATTACGTGTTGATTCAATTGTTTTGATACAAAACTTTGTTTTTGCATTAAAAAACACAATCGTTTTGTGTCTAACGAAGTCTTGGATGGTTCCTAATCGAAAAGTGTTGTTTTTCCGGCATACGGCTATTAGGGTTTGATAAAATTCGAGTTTTTACGGCTAAAACAAGTTTAACCTATGAATTATCAAACTTCAGCAAGTTCAGTCGCACGATTGGCTCAATCGCATGACTGAGTTCATTCGCACTTTCTAGCCGCACGATTGGACTCATTCGTACCTTCATTCTACGACTGAGAACTTCATTTGGTCTGTTCAACCGCATTAGTTCATTCGGACGACTGACTCATCCGCATCTGTTCCGTCGCATGATTGGACCATCCGCATTTGTTCTATCGCCCGATTAAGCCCAATTGCATACCTTCATTCGCATACATCAGCAGTGTGTTTAAACCATAAAGTTAAGTGAAATGGAGGATCAGTTTTCGGCATACACAGCTAGTAGAGATACTCGTATTCAGAATGTACTATTGTTGGAGAACGAAGTGGGAATACACAATAAACCCCCGAAGCTTATCACGTTAGATGACTATCCACAATGGAAGCAACGTTTCTAAATCTACTTAAATGGAGTAGATACAATTTGTGGGAGGCAATAGAGTCGGGGTACAACATGCCAGGTGGAGCTGACGGAGTAAAACTTACTCTAAGTGGCATGTCGGATGCACAGAAGGTAAAACACAACGCTGAAGAAAGTCTACGCCTTGCTTACTCAGTCTATTCCGAAGGATATTTTCCATCAGTATTCGGAGTATACTCAAGCCAAGAAACATTAGGATGCGTTGGAGAAGAGGTATGACGGGAATGCCTCTCTAAAGGCTATGAAGGCAAAAGCATTGAAAAAGGAGTTTTACAACTTCTCTTCAATGGGAAAAGAAGGCCTTGATGATGTGATCGATAGATTCTACCACTTGATGAGTGAGATGCACACTCATGGAGTGGTTACTTCAATGGAAGATAAGGTATCCAACTTTGTTGATGGATTACCCGATAAATGGGGTCCATTTGTTTTAAATCTCAGACAGAATGGAATGCTCTCGAAGTTAGACATAAATGACTTCATTTTGAAACTGAGAGAAGAAGAGCTTAGGATGAAGTATCGAGCCCAAAAGGCAAACTATGATCAGATCCTGCACTCTAGAATGCTACTCCTTCAGTCAAGACATCTGGAGCACCATTGCAAACTGCCTTCATCTCAAGCACAGGAGTTCCAGCACAACCCTCAACTGCAGGATCAGAAATGTCAGGGTCGTCTAGCACCCAATATATAGTACCTGAAGCAAATGCCACAAAGCTGAAAACCGACAACCTCGGAATGTAACTGTAGAGGTGGCCAGAGAACATATGGACCTTTCAGCTGCGGTGGTTCACTCCTACGATGGCTTAATTGCTAGAAAGATAGGTAACTGCCACTTAGAAATTGAAGATTATGAGCATGTGGATGAAATGGAGTTGGAACGTATGGACATAATTTGGGCTCTGGCAAGTGCTGTCCGACGAGCTAAAAAGTTTGTGAAAAAGACCGGACAGAACCTGTTTGCAACAAGAGATACAACCTTTGGGTTTGATAAGTCAAAGGTTACATGCTTCAACTACGGTGAGAAGGGACACTTCAAGAGGGAGTGTATAAACCAAAGAAGACAGGAAATGGAAATCCCTTCTCGTCATTTAACTGTCAAGACAAGTCCACTACTAGTAATGCTACCTTATCAAGTAAGGATCCAAAAGCCTTAACTTCCAACGAAGATGAAGGAAAGGACTGGAGCTTTCGGTTCGTCTCACCAGGAGAGTAAATATAGCTATTGTGGAGGATATTGATGACGATTCTACAAGTGAAGGTGATGTAGCAGTAGAGATCGCAATGTCAAATTCTGAATATACTGCTATGTGGTCAACTACCTGCATGAAGAAGAAAAATTTACAAATGCATCATCATCTGAATCATCCGAACCAGAGAAAAGCGAGCCAGTACTCATGGCTGATTCTTCCTCTACATCTCAGGTAAGTTCTTCTGACCAACTGTTTAATAATCATGCTTGCTTAGAATGTAATAATTTAGAGAAAGTATAGATTCAAAATTTGCTAGGTTATTAGATCATAATGATAGCCTAGTAAAGAACCTAAAACTATGCACAAAAGCTAATAGAGTATTGATACAAAACGAGCACAGTTACAAGGAAAAGATAGACTTATTAAATAAACAGCTTAGGGAAACTAAGGTAGTTGCCTTTAACCAAACAATGACATTAGGTACTATCTGAACTCTCTTACGACACTAAGAAGCAAAAAGCAGTTTTAGAAGTAGAAGTCAATTCATTAAAACAAAAACTGCATAGTTGGACAAGCTCATCACATATTGTCCAACACTTAGTAAGAGAGATAAATAATAGGGAGGGACTAGGATACAAAGTGGTTCTGCCACCACCTGAGACCTTGATGAACACCAAATGTAAACCAATTAACAATAACCCCATCAAGGATCACATGGTGCCCACTCCTCTGGTGAGTGATCCAGATTCATTAAGTAAATCAATTGGATCAGACACTAAACAGAAGGAGGCCACTTCAAAGGCAATAGGAAAAATGCCTTGTGTTAATCTGGAACAAGAATTTGAAAAAATTAGTTTTAAGTCAGGGTCAACAAAGTCAAACAAGAATCTAAAAAGACTGTAAAACCTAATCATTCACGTGCATCATGTCACAGTCCAGGTAAACAAGAGATCAAAGATGTAAAACCAGGTAAAGCAATTAAGTTTTAAGACCAACTCATACATCAAACAAAGAAGTGTCCCAATCCAAACATACTAAGGTCAACTGTGTGACCTCTGCATCTCCACCAAAAAATAGAAACCATCAAGTTAAAAGTAGATCCTGTTATAATTGTGGAGAGTATGGTCACATAGCATCTTACTGTCCTTATTATCAGACACCAAGGAAGAAAGTTGAACTTTCTACATCTACTTTAAGATCTTTTAAAAGGAACTCAGTGATGCCTTCTAAAAGAGATTATGAACCCAAAATTCAATCCATCAACCAGTCGTCTGTTTATCACAAACAGGCCTTACACAAATCTGGTCTATGGAAAGAAAAAAACCTCCTCAGTGCCTGAAAATAAGAACAAACAGAATTCTGATCAACCCTTAACCTCAAAGGGTTAGTGGGTTGAGTTTGTGATATGTGATGCCTCAGGAAACCCAAGCCGGTTAAGGCTTGGGTTCCTGACATGAACTAATGTTTTCATTGACTGTGCAGGATGTTCGCTACAGTTTGAAACTAACACGTGGATAGTTGATAGTGGAGCATCCAGGCACATGACAGGGAACAGAGCCCTCTTATCAAATGTCAGACAAATTAAAGGAGGGCATGTTTCATTTGCTGGAAATAAAGGTGGGTACATCACAGCCCAAAGAGAAGTGGGAAATGAGAAAGTTAAGTTTGATAAGGTAAACTATGTCCAACAATTACAAAATAACTTACTTTCTGTTTCTCAAATCTGTGATAAAAAATTCAAGGTAGTATTTGACAACAAGAAGTGTTACGTTCTCAAGAAGGACTACGTGATTCCGGAGGATCAGATCCTTATGTCAGCTTCCAGATATAATTATCTTTATGTTTTGGATCTCTCAAAGGCATCCACAACAGATAGTGAAGTCCAATGTTTCTTGTCCAAAGCTACTGAGAAGGAATCCATCTCCTGGAATAGGAGAATGGGACACATAAATCCGAGGAAAATGAATTACTTGATCCAGAATGATCTTGTGAGAGGAGTAAATGTCAAAAACATTCAACTCCCAGATTTTTGTGTTACGTGCAAAAAGGGAAAACAGACGATGAAATCACATAAGGAAAAGAAAGTTCATTCTATAGAACTTCCACTTGAGCTTCTTCACATGGATCTGTTTGGTCTAGTGAGTACAAGAAGCATCGCAGGCGACTTGTACTGCTATGTAGTTACCCATGACTACTCAAGGTTCTCTTGGGTAATGTTTCTGAAATCCAAATCAGAAACATTTGAATCCTTCAAGGATTTGGTAACTACTCTAGAATCCTTATACAAGCTGAAGGTAAAACAGGTACGCTCAGACAACAGAACAGAGTTCAAGAATCAGAGGATGGAGGACTATTGCAAGGAAAAGGGAATTGTGCATCAATTCACCTCGGCTTATACTCCTCAGATGAACGGTGTTGCTGAACAGAAGAACCGTAACTTGATATAGACGGCACAGACAATGCTTGCACACTCGAAACTACCTATACAATTTTGGAATGAAGCAGTGGCAAATGCATGTTATACTCTTAATCGAGTTTTGATAGTAAAACGCCATGGAAAAACATGCTATGAGTTATTACAGCGACGTAAATCTAACTTGGTATATCTTGAGCCATTTGGCGCTCCGTGCACCCTACTGAAAAAGACTCAGGAGGAAAATTCAGTGAGAAGGTTGATGAAGGGATCTTCTTAGGATACAAAATACCGAACAAGAGAGTGTACAATAACTCAACAGGTCAAGTAGATGTGTGGTTTAATGTTGATGTTCAGAGATATATCACACCACCTGCTGGAAAAGGGCCTGCTTACTTCTTTGACTATGATGGATTCTTCAAGTCCTTCAACATATCTCTTTCTTCTTCAGAAGACGAGTGGGAAAACAAGATGATGTACGATGTCTTGAACACACCATCTCAAGATTCAACATGTCATGATCCTACCAACTTAGGGGGAGTAGTTGATGTGAGTGATTCTTCTTCTGATGAAGAAAATGAAGGAAATGATCAGATCAACTAGGATGTACAGGTTCCGACTACCACAAGTTCACACGCACCGGCTGGTGATGCTTCTGAACCTTCAGAACCTCAGACTCCTATTGCCTCAGATCCAGAACCAAATGCTCTGTTAGGATCAGCGATCTACATTTGATTGATTAGAGAGTATAGCAGCGGAAATCTAACAATGAATTAGCCAATTCACAAGAACGAAAAGATATTCAATGAAGAACAAAAGCGGTTATAGATAGAGAGAATTCTGCAAATATATTTCATTCAATATTCGCTTTTGTGGTAACGGAATGTCACAATTACAATTAGGTCGACACCTCTTATATAAGAGATGTGACGTCTGCTGATGTCACTTGATAGTGACATCTAACAGAATTTTTCCAACTGAAACACAACTACTGAAGATGTCAAAACAGCTGACATCTTCTTACAAAAATACTAAGAGTTATCAGTTACTATAACTACTGAAAAACATAAAAGTACTGATACTACAACAACTGAAGAACAAGCTCTTCAGTCATTTTACAAGACTATTGAAAGTAAAAACATAAAACTACTGATATCACAACTACTGAAGAAGTACTCTTCAGCTATTGTGACAAACTACTGAAACTTCACTACTTGGTATTCAGACTTGAACTTCAGACGTTTCATCAGCTGATGACTTCAGTAGATATCATCAGCTGATGACTTCAGTCTTTGTCTTCAGACTTTGTACACCAGTTGTTGATCTTCAGCACTTGTAGACTCTTCAGCTGTTGTACTTCAGTACTTTGGTCTTCAGCTTCAGCACTTGTGTTCTTCAGCTGTTCAGCTTCAGCACTTGTGTTCTTCAGCTGTTGAACTTCAGCAGTTTAGTCTTCAGCTGTTGAAGTCTTCAGCACTTGATCTTCAGCTGTTGGAGTTTTCAGCACTTGTCGAACTGCTGATGAAGCCTTCAGCAGTTGTTGTAATATCATGTGGGACTTAGAGGTTTTCTGATCTTGGCTCATTGTTTCTTTTGGTCCAACAAACTCCCCCTGAACCAATGCATCCAAAACCTCTAATTGATTTATTTTCCCACTTATTATTGGCAAAATGGTTGGTCTTTTTCCTTCTTGATCAGGAGAGAAGATGACCCATATTAGCACTGGCCTGGGAAGAAATCTTAGAGATCTGTTTGGCAAGGTATGAATGGGAACTCTATTTTGGTGAACTGGACACAGAGTTGTTATCCTATTCATGAGATTTACTTCCCCATTATGAGTCTGTATGACTCTCAAACATAGGCCTCAAGGAAAACGACTTGTTCCTCCTTGGAGAGTTCTTCTACTCCTCCTTCAAAGAAGAACTTTGGACCATAGTACTCAGATAAGTACTTTATAGTCCTGCCATTCTTCAACTCCACAGTAGTTACCTCCCTATAAACAAATTCATGAGGATGAATGCCTTCAAGGAGTAACTGGAGCTCATTCTTCTTGATGTCTTCAAGCTTTTTATATAATAACCCCTTTTTCATCATCTTGTTTTCCAGTAAGGCTTGAGGGGTCATTTTTGATTGATGAGCCTTCTTGAATTCATCGATTATTTCCCATGGTGAGACTACAATGGCCAACATGATGGTAGAGTCTATTGTTTTTCTAACCTGGCCATTGTATCTGTGTGGAATAGATCTTTTGTGGATTCTAGAACTCACCTTAGGGTCTGGCCATATTCTCACTCTCTCCTTCTGATACTGAAATGTGTGTCTGAGAGTGTACAGGCTCTGAGCATGCCCTTTCATGGCCTGTATAGATGATGACTGAGGAAATTCCTTGTCAACCATCTTCAGTAGTTGCTCATCGTGCTGCTTCTGCTGTTCTTCATCTTCTATCTTGACTCTAACCATTTCCCTTTGAGAGTCAGGTGTGACCATGGGTTGACTCCTGGGTTCTGGTAGCCTTAGAACAACAGAGAGTGGCAGACTATCATCTTCATCCTCTTCTTCTTCATCTTTTTCTATCCTCAGCACCCTTCTCCTCCTTCTAGGTGCATCACTGGATGATGGTTGGTTGGTAAAGGAATTGGTTTTGAAGATTGAGGATGTTTGGATTTGGGCTTTGAGATTGGTTTGGAGATTTGAGGGGTAGGTTGTTTTTGAGTGGGTGATAGGGAAGGTTGTTCTTGCATTTTGGTTGTGAGTTTGGCCTTGTAAGTCTTGCCATTTCAAACCTTTTTCTAACCCCAGCCTCATCAAGTGCTTCAATGATAATCCCCTTATGAAATTGCTCAGACAAACAGATTCTGGTGGCTATAGCCAGAATACTGTCTCTGGTCCATGAACGAATCTCCATCAAAGATCTTCCTAAGTATTTGGCAATGAATCGAATCATGATCTCCAATCTCTCTTTCTCCAGTACATCATATCCAGCCCATCTGGTTTGAATTTCCTCCACTTCCAACTTCCTGATCTCACTGTCTAATGTGGCTGTATCAAAGCCTTGCTTGAAGAGTTGATCAATGATTTTGTCCATGGATCGGCTGTGTGTGTCATTTGCATCTTTTACCAGCTCTTCCAAGGATTTTTCTTCAGCATTAGTTTGATCACCAGCACTTTTCTTTCTTTTGTAAGTGATCAGTTGTTGTTGCTTTTCTTTTTCCAACTCCTGGGTTTTCTCTTGTGCCTTCTCATCCTTAGTTCTTTTTCTCTTCTTTTCTTTCACTGCAGTACTCTCCCCCTTTTTGGATGCATTGGAGACAGGGGTTTGTTCCGCAGAAAGTTTCTTGTGCACAGCATCATCAATGAGTGGTTGTAGACTTGAGGAAGTCCTCTCATCAATGGATTTATAAACAATGTCATTGATGATGGGAGTGATGAGAGGGAGGGATTGTTGGAATACAGCAACCATCTGCTCTGGGGGGTTCTGTCCCAGAGAGATAGTGCCAAAAGCAGAAGCTGGAGGCTCAGTTAAGTGAGAGGGTAAAGTGTTTGGGGAACCTTCAAAGGAAGGTGCCATCTGTGGGTTGGTGGGGGCAGATGGACTTACATCCTGAGACTTCTTGCAAGCAGTTCTTGTAGTCTGCTTACCTCAGCCTCCAGGATGGTGTTGTGGGCTAGAACGTCATAGAAAAAGCCCAGGTCATCATCAGCAGAAGCTGAATCACCTGACCTCCTGCTTGTAGCAGGATTTACATGCACCGGGTGTAGACCAGTTTTAGCATGTGCCCCTTTTTCTTGGAACTGGGGACTTCCAGCCTCAGGACTATGTCCTTCATCAGCTGTTGCCTCTAGTGAGGTCTTAGCAATGTTACCAGCCTCATTCTGATCATGTGCTGATTCAGAAGAGGTGGTAGCGTCACTAGATATTCTAATCTCCCTATCTACACCAGGAGATAGAATTTGTAACCCCGGTGCTGTGGGTTGTCAGAAACATGGTGATCCTCTTCCTCAATGTCTGTGGTTCGCCCCTTTGGTGGTGGTTGTTGGGGAGGAGAAGAGGCATGCAACTAAGTCAGCATATTTGCAATAATTATGGTTGGACTTTGGGGGCGGTTGCATGGGGAGATGGGGTAGAAGCAGTGTGCACCTGGGGAGGATGGTGCTCTTCAATGGAAATCTCCTCAAGTGAGGAAGATCCCAGATGTGTGGGTACCCCTTGTGTGTGGTGGCATCTTCAGGGGACTCATCTCCCTAAATAGCTGTTTTGGGTTGTTTTGGTTTTGGTTTAGTGGGGACTTTGGTTCTGATGGAGGAAGCTGTGGGTTCCCTGTGCTTGGGCTTTAGCATTCGGGCAGCTTCTTTGAGTGTAAGTCTGAGTTGTGCCTGGAGTATACCTCAGCCAAAACAGCTGGTGCAGGGACTACAAGGCCAACAAGGCCATCAGATTTTAATTCATCCAAAATAATGGCCATCAGAAACTAGGATATAATGGCCATCGGTTTGCCACAGGTTTCTGAGCCAAGTTCTTTATTTCTAGAAACACATTTCAGATAATTTAGCGGTTGGTGTTCTAGAATAGAATACAATACCTGTTGCCATTGGGATGACATTTGATCCCAAGAAGATGTCTTGGAGGCTAAGCAGACATTTACCATGTGAAAAATGACTTTCTCTCAGCGTCATGGAAATGTTTCTTTAGAACGGTTGTAGCTCGAAGATCACCTTCATACCCATGATTGATAAAGGACATATCTGTTATGCCCTTTGGGTATGCAGTCACAGTGGTGGAATCGTGTAGGTTAATGCCTGACGAATGATGTCGGCTGTAACGACCACTGGTTTCTGGTTGATAAGGGACCAACAGAGATCTGACCAGTACACTCATCAGTATGAACAAAAGCATTTGACCAGAATTGACTGAGGGATTCAGGGTAAATGGTTGGATTCAGAAGCAAGGCTGTGCGATATGGGGAATCCACCATTAAGTCAATGGCATTATCATATTTGTTCCAGAAAGCCGACTTTGTAAGGTAAGCAACGCAGTTATGTCGTGATTTCAGACTCATGGTCGCCATGTTTGAGAGAGAGAAGTTCAAAAAATAACGGCTAATGAAACATTAGAGAAGAGGACAGGTATTTATAGGGTAGGGGTGAAAATGACTGAAGGGTGTGGTGTTAGTCATGAGTAGTTTTAAACCGACTGTTGACATGGTATTACCCTTTCAGACGTTAAAACAGCTGAAGTCGTGGTTTTGGCATCAGCAGTTAGAAAACTACTGAAAACCATGGTTTTGACTTCAGATGATGAAACAACTGAGGACTTGGTGTTTGTCATCAGTAGTTGTGAAACTACTGAAGACAATGGTTTTGTCATCAGTTGTTGTAAACAGCTGAAGACTTGGTATTAGTCATCAGTAGTTATAAAACTACTAAGACATGGTTTTGCTTCAGTTGTTTAGAATGAAACAGCAGTTGTAGAAACAACTGAAGAGAAAGTTCTCTTCAGTAGTTTTCGTCAATTCATAGCCTTTCAGCTTTTCATACTGTCCTCAACACTTACTCATCAGACTTTGCATTTGCTTTTCAGGTGTTTCATAGGGCGTCAGTACTTATCTGTTTGTACTGATTTCAGTAGTTGTAACTACATCAGTAGTTATAACTACATCAGTAGTTTAGAACAGATAAAGTACTTCAGTACTTGTGAGGCATTTAGCCATCAGTAGTTATATAAACTACTGAAGGTGAAAGGACTCATCAGTACTTATATCTGACATGGTTACCAATGATCACCAGTACTTTTACTGGAATCATCAGTAGTTGTCACTTATTCTAGCTGCAGCATACCAAGCCTTAACACAAGGTTTTGGAAAGTAGAACTATCCAAAGGCTTAGTAAAAATATCTGCAAGCTCATCAGCACTAGGCACAAACTTAGGATCAATCAGACCTTTTTCAAAACAATCCCGAATAAAGTGATGTATGATCTCTATATGTTTGGTCCTAGAATGCTAGATAGGATTTTTGACAATACACAGAGCTGAAGCACTATCCATTAATAATGGAGTCTTAGTCTCTGTAATGCCATAATCCAGAAGTTGGTTCTAAAGCCAGAGTACCTGAGAAGTACAACTTGCAGCAGCATGTACTCGGCCTCAGCAGTTGATGTAGCAACAGATGTTTGTTTCTTACTCTGCCAAGAAATCAAATAGTTGCCTAGAATTGACAACCACCAGAAGTTGACTTTCTAGTTAACTTGCACCCTGCATAGTCACTATTTGAAAAAGCAACTAATTTGCAAGAGTGTCCAGTGGAATACCATAAACCCAGAGATTGTGTACCTTGCAAATATCTAAAGATTCTCTTGACTGCAATCAAATGAGACTCTTTAGGAGCAGCCTGAAATCTAGCACAAACACATGTAGCAAACTAATATCTGGTCTAGAAGCTGTTAAATACATCAAGGACCCAATCATACATCTGTAAAGTGTTTCATCAACAGCTTTACCTTTCTGATCTGCATCCAGTTGTGTGGTGTTGCACATGGGAGTAGAACAGGGCTTAAAGTTTTGTAAATCAACTTATTCAAAAGATCTTTTGTATATTTTGACTGATGAATAAAGGTTCCATCAGCCTTTTGTTTGATTTGCAAGCCTAGAAGAACTGTAATTCTCCCATTGCACTCATTTCAAACCTCTTTTTCATTAATGTTGTAAAATCATCACACAACTGGGGGTCAGAGGATGCAAAAATGATATCATCAACATAAATCTGAACAAGTAGCTTATGCTGATCCACCTTCTTAATAAACAGAGTTTTATCATGGAGCCTCTAGTGAAATTATTCTTAAGAAGAAAAGTGGAAAGTGTCTCATACCAGGCTCTAGGAGCTTGTTTCAACCATAAAGAGCCTTATCAAGTTTATACACCCATTCAGGATGTTTATTATCCTCAAAACTTGGTGGTTGACACACATAAACTTCTTCCTTTATTTTACCATATAAAAATGCACTTTTGACATCCATTTGAAAAACTTTAAGATTGTGGAATGCAGCATAGGCTAAAAACAATCTGATTGCCTCTAGTCTGGCTACAGGGGCAAAGGTTTCATCATAGTCAATACCTTCTTCTTGTGAAAACCCTGTACAACTATCTAGCCTTGTTCTTAACAATAAGCCCATTTTCATCAGTTTTATTCCTAAACACCCATTTAGTGCCTATTGCACACTTACCTGGGGGAAGAGGAACCAGTTCCCACACTTGCTGTTTCTTGAACTGAAGTACTCAAGCTGCATGGCTTCAACCCATCTATTGTCTCTCAAAGCAACATGGTAGTTCTTTGGCTCTAGCTGACTGATGAAGAGAGCATAGAAGCATAAGTTAGACAATTGACTTCTTGTTGAAACACCAGCATTGATATCACCAATAATCTAAGACATTGGGTGATTCTTCAGTTCTTGATAAACAATAAGATATGTGCAAGTGTTTGTAGGACCTTCAGCAGTAGCAGATGTTGATACAGACTCTTGAAACCAAGTATTAGATGGTAACTCAAAAGATGTAGAGGAATCAGAGATCTCATCAGCATTGTTGTGGATGGAACTGCTGAAGCTACAGGAACATCAAATTTAGCAGACACAGGCAGTTGGTCACTAAACTTGAATAGGTGAGTATTGATATTATCATCAGCATCATCAATACCACCAGGTGGAAGACATGCTGCACAAGATGATTTATCCACAGGATCTGCAACAGCTGGAGGTTGATAAGGAACATATTGCAGTATGTCCAAATCAGACAACTCCACAGGGTTTTGTGGAATCTTGTCAATGGAGATTCATTAAACTCACATGCAAAGTTTCTTCAACTATCTTTGTTCTGCAGTTGAAGACTCTGTATGCCTTGCAAGTAGATGAATAACCAACAAAATACCCTACATCCACCTTAGGATCAAATTTATGGAGTTGATCCTTTGTGTTGAGAATAAAACAAGGACACCCAAATGCTTTGAAAAATGAAATTAGAGGAGCTAAGTGATGGAGAACTTCATATGGAGTCTTCATCAACCTCTGATTTACTAAGACTCTATTTGCACATAGCAAGCTGTGTTGACAGCCTCAGCCCAAAAGGTCAGTGGCAAACCAGAGTCAGCCAGCATGGACCTTGCAGCTTCAATTAGGGTCCTGTTCTTTCTCTCCACTACTCCATTTTGTTCTGGAGTCCTTGGGATGCTAAACTGCTTTTGATTCCCTTTGAATGATAGAAGTCATCAAGTGTATGGTTTCTGAATTCAATTCCATTGTCACTCTAATACACTTGACTGGAAGGGAATACTGCTTCTCAATATACAACACAAAGTGAATAATCTTCTGAGCAACCTCATCCTTTGAATATAGAAAGAAAGTCCATACAATATGGAGTAATCATCCACAATTACCAGACAGTATTTCTTCTTTGCCATGCTCATCACTCTCACAGGACCAAATATATCCATATGCAGTAATTGCAAGCAGGCAGTGGACTTAGGCTCTTCAATAGGAGGGAATGAGATTTTGTGTTGTTTTCCTTTTAAAAAGCAGTGCAGGTTTCATCACGGTGGAAACCTTTATTGGTAAGCTCTAACTAAACTATGTGGATAAGCTGATTCATGTTTTTGAAATTACATGACCCAGCCTTCTGTGCCACAGTTTAGATTCTTGAGAAGAGGCTTTGGAAAATAGGCAAGGATTGCCTCTGAGATCTATTTTCTTGGAAGATCTAAGGCATACACTCTTCCTGTCTGTTGGCTCTCAGGAAGTGTGATCATCCAACACCTTATCAATCAAATGCAAAACTTTGGATGACAGAATCCTACAGTTCTGACTGGTGAAAAGAGCAACATGGCCTTTATCACATATTTGACTGACACTCAGAGATTGTACTTGGGATTTTCACATGATTAACATCATCAAACTTATTTCTCCATTGGAGACAAAGCATTTCCAATGATGTAACCCCTAGCATCATTGCCAAAGAAACAAACCCTTCTTTCCTTGAGAGTAGTCATGAAGAAGAGAGCTGTTCCCAGTCATGTTCATAGATCCCCCACTGTCTACATACCAGATGCTACTTTGGCATGTTGGAGAACCCTGCAATAATAAAACAATTAGTTAGTTTTGGAGACCCAAACCTTTTTGGTTTTGGGCCTGGTCTCATCAACAGATGGTAAACTAACAGGTTTATTGGAAACAACAGCCTGAGAGGAAGAAGATGGTGAAGAAGAGGAATCCTTTGGCTTGGACCTCCTTTTCTGTGGTTTCAACATAGGAGCATCTAATTGGTTAACTCTTCCCAATAGATGTTGAACCATCATAACCAGCTGTGTTGATTTTGTGATAAAGCTTTCAGCTCATCAGACACATTGCCAGTGGAGTTTGATAAGTTCCTATGTGCACCTTCTTCTTCTGAGCAATCTCAGTTGTTACCTGTTTAACCCCTTCCTTTTTGGATTTCTTTGTGGACTTAAGGTTACAAGATTTGATGTTGCTGATACAAATGTGGTCTCAAACTTAGTTTTCCTTTTTACCATTTTCTCTTTAATTTCCTCTTTATGTTTGAGTTTGGAACCTCTTTTGTACCAGCAATCATCTGTAAGATGATTGAACAAACCACATACTTCACATGGTTTCTTCTTCATCTTAGGTTGATCATCAACTAAAGAGGGTGAAACAACTGAAGACTTGCTTTTCAGTGCTTTGGAAGAATTGTTTGCTTTCTTGACTTCCTCTTAGTAGTCTTCAAACTCTTTCTACTGACAGTTTTCTTCTTTTCAGTACTGACAGTAGTTGGAGTTTGAACTTCAGGTGTTAAATCCTGCTCTCTAGTCCTTTCAGGACTTTCAGAATTAACTCCTGAGTTGATTACTCTCATTGATCATGTGAGTGTCAGCAGTGGAACCATCAACATCAGCTGATAGGTTCTGAGAGGGCTGGTGCTGACTTCTACTTCTGATTGTGCTGTATCAGAAAGTAGATCACATGAATAAATGGATTGGTTATTACTCTCACCATCAGATTCTACCTCTGCTCTGGGAGTAAAATCTGTAGGTGGAGCAGTGTGATTGTAACCAATGCCAAACTTCACATTTGAAGCAGATTGCTTACTAAGAAGCATTTCAAAACCTTTGCATGATTGTACCCATCTATCACACTCTACCTGGGTGACTGCAAGGGTTTCTTTGAGATCTTTATACTTCTCTAGAAGTATCTCTTCCCTAGCCTTATCATCAGTTATTTGGCATTTAAGTTTGTAAATCTCATCATTCTTATCATTAAGCACAGACTCAAATTCAGCTTTGCTTTTGGAAATTATTTGTTCTAGCTCAATGTTCTTGTTGATTAAAGCTACATTTGCTTCTCTAATAGATGCAAATGCTGCTATACATGTTTCAGAACACAATTTGGCTTTGCCTCAGAGGATACCTGTGATGCCTTTGTGTAGAGGCATTAGTGGATGAAGTATCAGCAGGAAACCGAAGCCATAAGAGCTAGATTTCCAAAGGGACTTTCACCACCATGTTGACCAGCACCTAAGAACAGTTGGTCATGACCAGACAAGTCATCTGGTAAACTGCTCCAGTCAACAACTCCTGGGGTGAAGAAGCTGTGCTGTTGAGGTTGAGTTTGTTGGTGATTGGGAAGGTTGTGGTTCAGGCAATGCTGTGTTGTTGTGCAATTGGAGCTTGAACAGGATTTGGTTGAGACATATAATAGCAGGGATAAGGATATGACATTTGACCCTGTGGAACAAAATATGCAGAAGATCTAGGATGTGAATGATGACCAAAACCAGCAGGATGTTGCCCTCTGTTTTGTGGACTAGTACTAGGAAAAGTCACAAAGGGTGCAGAAGAGTTAGATCCAGTTGATCTACACTCTCTTGCAAAGTGTCCCAGCCTTGGCATTGTGACACCTCAACTTACTCTTGTCAAAACCAACTTGGTTTTGCCAGAGAGTCCAGGAAATTTTTGCCAGTTCTCTTATAGAATTTCTGAGATCTGATATTAATCAGTGCCATTTGGCTCAGAATATCCATCTCTTCTAGACCATCATCAGCTATTCCTTTCAAATCATCCATGATAAAGCATAGATTGTCACTATTACTGCCAGAATGACTCTCAATACCAACAAATGCATGATCAGAACTATTTGAAGAGAAAAATCAATATGTCATCATAATTGCTTTCAGATGCAGCATATTCTGACTCATGACCAACGAAGGCAGTATTCCTGGTACAAAGTCATCAGTGAGCTTTCCTGATGAGGACAGTTTCCTCTTCTGCTCTATCTCTCTTTCAATGTAAGCAGTTTCCCATGAAGTTGGGTGAGAGATAGGCTATCCAGATTTGCACTGGAGCGTAGGACAATAGTGTATGTGTCCCATCTCTCAGGCAGTGATCTGAGGAACCTGTTATTCATGTGGCTATTGGTGTATTCCTGTTTCACCATTTTCAGCTCAGAGATCAAGCAGGAAAATTGCTCAACTATTGAGTCAGTGTCTCACCCTTCTATGAGAGAATGTCTCATATTGTTGGGCAAGGATTTCCCTGTTGTTTGCTAAGACCTCATCTGTGCCACCGAATTGTTCCTTCAGGGCATTCCAGAGATCATGAGCAGTTTCATGATGCATAAGCCCTGAATAGATTTCATTAGGCAGTGCCATGGCCAGAATTCCATGGGCTTTAGCATCACTCAAACAGTTTCCGATCTTCATCAGAGTATTGTTCCTTCTTCTTCGGAACCATTTGATTGGTCCGGATTGTTCCATAGGCTTATGTGGTCCATGTACCACAGATGTCCAACAACTGAACTGTTAACAGACAGGTGATGAAGCATTCTTCGTTGCCATATGTTATACTCGGTCCTAACCAGCATCGGAGGCTTGGTTGAGGAACCGGTATTGTGAGGATCATTAGAAGGAGTAGTCATCTCAGATTCAATCAAATTCAAGTAAGCTATAACAGATTTAGAACAAAACACAACAACCAATTGAACCAAGAGAGATCTCAAAATAAAATGAACGAAAGCGACAGAAATTCAATAATCTATAACCAGTTCTTGCGAATATGCTAATTCAATCAAACATAGATATCAATTAGCAGTTTCAATGATCAATTGTTAGATCGATCAATGATTAACCAGCTCTCATACCACTTGTTAGGATCAGTGATCTACGTTTGATTGATTAGAGAGTATAGCAGCGGAAATCTAACAATGAATTAGCCATTCACAAGAACGAAAAGATATTCAATGAAGAACAAAAGCGGTTATAGATAGAGAGAATTCTGCAAATATATTTCATTCAATATTCGCTTTCGTGGAAACGGAATGTCACAATTACAATTAGGTCGACACCTCTTATATAAGAGATGTGACGTCTGCTGATGTCACTTGATAGTGACATCTAACAGAATTATTCCAACTGAAACACTACTGAAGATGTCAAAACAGCTGACATCTTCTTACAAAAATACTAAGTGTTATCAGTTACTATAACTACTGAAAAACATAAAACTACTGATACAACGACTAAGAACAAGCTCTTCAGTCGTTTTACAAGACTAGCGAAAGTAAAAACATAAAACTACTGATATCACAACTACTGAAGAAGTACTCTTCAGCTATGTGACAAACTACTGAAACTTCAGTACTTGGTCTTCAGACTTCAACTTCAGACGTTTCATCAGCTGATGACTTCAGTAGATATCATCAGCTGATGTCTTCAGTCTTTGTCTTCAGACTTTGTACACCAGTTGTTGATCTTCAGCACTTGTAGACTCTTCAGCTGTTGTACTTCAGTACTTGGTCTTCAGCTTCAGCACTTGTGTTCTTCAGCTGTAGCTTCAGCACTTGTGTTCTTCAGCTGTTCAGCTTCAGCACTTGTGTTCTTCAGCTGTTCAGCTTCAACACTTGTGTTCTTCAGCTGTTGAACTTCAGCACTTTAGTCTTCAGCTGTTGAAGTCTTCAGCACTTGATCTTCAGCTGTTGGAGTTTTCTGCACTTGTCGAACTGCTGATGAAGCCTTCAGTAGTTGTTGTAATATCATGTGGGACTTAGAGGTTTTCTGATCTTGGCTCATTGGTTCTTTTGGTCAACAGCTCTTAATCTTGACTCTGAGGTGGTTGTTCCAACAATCCTAGCTCACGTCTAAACATCTATCATCCATTGGATATATTATAGGAGATGTGAGATCAGGGGTACAGACTAGAATCAGCTGTATCAGCTGATTATGCCTCTGTGATGGAAAAAGGATATGTTCACGACGGTGCCTACCGCTGCTTTGTTCTTAGTTTGAGCCAAAGTATGTTAGTAAGCACTAAATGATGAGGCTTGGGTTAGTGCCATGCAAGAAGAACTTCTTCAGTTTAAGAAGTTAGGTGTATGGACACCAGTGGATAGACCTAAGGTGCTAAAGTCATTGGTACCAAATGGGTTTTGAAATGTAAGAAAGATGATCAGGGTGTGATCATTAGAAACAAGGCTCGGCTTGTTGTTCAGGGTTTCAGACAAGTTGAAGGTATCAACTAAAATGAAGTATTTGCACCTGTGGCAAGGATGGAAGCCATCCGCATCTTCCTTGCCTATGCATCTTATATGAAAGTCAAAGTTTATCAACTTGATGTGAAGAGTGAATTTCTTCATGGGGAAATGAGAGAAACAGTGTACGTCAGTCAACCCGATGGATTTGAAGATCCATATCATCGGGATAGAGTTTACAAACTTGACAAGGCTCTATACGGGATTCATCAAGCTCCACGGGCTTGGTATGAAAAACTCTCTAATCCTCTTGTGAAACACGGATTTCGCAGGGGAGTGATGGACTGCACACTGTTTATCAAAGAAAAAGATGGAGACTTACTGCTAGTACATATCTATGTAGATGACCTAATCTTCGGTTCAAAGAAAGAAGAATTATGCAAAGAATTTGAAGCAGTAATGAAGGCTGAGTTTGAGATGAGTGCCATGGAGAGATGAAGTTCTTTCTCGGGTTACAAGTAGATCAGAGACCAAATGGAATCTTCTTACATCAGACCAAGTATGTAGGAGATATTCTCAGTCGGTTTGACATGGAAAATGCTTCATAGCTGGCACTTCATTGGCTACAAACCATGATGT
Organism: Flaveria trinervia; assembly: GCA_025506515.1. Classification (NCBI taxonomy): domain Eukaryota; kingdom Viridiplantae; phylum Streptophyta; class Magnoliopsida; order Asterales; family Asteraceae; genus Flaveria; species Flaveria trinervia. The sequence continues at coordinate 23,994,767 of CM046441.1, forward strand.
AGCACCCGACGAGAACGGTGATCTGGTAGATGCTACTATGTACCGAGGGATGATTGGATCTCTCATGTATCTCACGGCCTCAAGACTAGATATCATGTATGCTACATGTTTATGCTCGCGATATCAGGCAAAGCCTAAGGTGAATCATTTAATTGGAGTCAAGAGGATATTTCGTTATCTGAAGGGCACACCCACACTTGGATAGTGATACCCTCATGATGATGACTTTGAACTTACAGTGTATAGTGACTCAGATTACAGTGGATGCAAGATGAACTACAAGTCTACATCAGCAGGGTATCAGTTCTTTGGGAGAAGATTGGTAACCTGGCAGTGTAAGAAGTAGACCTCGGTTGCCTTGTCAACCTATGAAGCAGAATACGTTGCTGCTGCAAGCTGCTGTTCCCAAATCATATGGATTCAACAGCAAATGCAGGATTCGGTTTGCAATTCACTTCTACTCCTATATTTGTTGATAACTTTGCTGCGATTGCAGTCACTAAGACCCGGTCCAACATCCCAAGACCAAACACATCCGGATCAAATATAATTTCATACATGACTGTTTTGAAAAGAACTTAATCGATGTGATAAAAAAAACACTGATTTTCAACGCGCAGTCCTCTATACAAAGGCTTTTGATAAACCACGTTTTCTATATCTGTAGAGGTCAATAGTGTTAAAAAGAAGAGTGAGGTCATTCCTGAAGATGACCATGTATAGTCCGATGCGTCGTGTCTAGTGTCATTTAAAATTTCTTAATTATAGTATTTTTTAAGTTTAATTCTCTGTGTTTTGTTTAATGTTAGTTTGTTAATTACATTTAGTGTCGGTTCTTGCTCTTTAAAATTCTAAAACGCAAATCCTTAGAGGTTTTACTATTTTAGGGGGAGAATAGGTATAGAAAACGAGGGAAAAGGAGAGGCAAGCCGAAAGAAATAAATAAGATCGTACGTGTGATACAGATTTAACGTGTGGAAGATGATAGTACACAGGTACAAACCATTTGGGATTTTAAAAATCCAAATTAAAAAAAAGATTCAAAGTTCAAGTATAAGTTTGAGCAGTCTGAGCAATATAAAAGGAAATGATAGTAGTAAGCTAGCTACTACTAAGGTAACACAAAGAAAGTAGACCTAGAGGTTGCTAGACTACAGCTGATACGTTGGTAGATCGAAGACACTAAAATGTTTGACAAGTTGTGGGAAACCCCTTATCCCTGGTTAACACAATCAACAGGATTCCAATAGGGGTGACGAGCAAAATAAACGCCACAAAAGTGTGCGTAAGACCAAAGCATGAGCAAAAGCACATGAAAAATACAAATACAATCAACGGATAACCTATGTTGGTGAGATCTATGCAAAAAGAAGAAAAATTGCTCAAACAAGAAGATAGGTTATGTGCCTCTCTGCTGTGCGGTGGCACTGACCTGAGGATAAGCATAACCTATATATTCTAGAACTCATTGTTGTTTGCCGCCTCTCTGCTGTGCGATGGCACTGACCTGAGGATTGGCTTCTCTTTGAAAGTTCTAAGAATAGTCTCTTCTTGAGTTTCTACCCTTAGACCGCTCATAAATCTCCTGAGGAAAGAGCATCGAAGCTGTTTTTTTATAAATTGTCCTGAATGATTTGAATATCCTGTATGATTCCAACTTAAATTGATCCATGTATAGCTTAAATGATTGTGGTTGCTCTCTCATAATAATTATTCCTAGAACTACATCTTGGGAATTAACTCTCATAAAAACACAAAACATGTCTAAATTTTTAAATTTTCAGTATTATTTCTTTTATTTCTGTACAAAGTTTGTCATATTCAGTATGTGTAGTCTCGAACTATGTCATGGAAGTTGATAAGGGACCTTATCATCTAAAAGGTCACGTCTGAAGTGACCACACGTGCTTTCAAGTAATGGGTCACGTCTAAGGTGATCAAAGGTTTTTCAAGTTAAAATGATCATGTCTGAGATGATCAAATGTTCATAATGGTAAATTAACAGGTTAAAAGGGTTTAAAAGTAAAATGTCAAGTGTATGACCCATTCACACGATTGGACATGAGTATGGGCCATTAAACCGAATGACTATACAGATGAGCCATACGGCTGATTGAGAGTGGGCGAATGAACAAGTCGTGCGACTGACCTCTAGTCGGACGACTGAAGGCAAGAAACTGATCCAATCGCACAACTGAAATCCATTCGCCCAAATGAAATGAGCGAATGAGTCCAGTTGTACGATTGAATCCAACTTTAGTATAAATAGAGGGGGAGTCGGTCGCAGAGACTCATCACTCCCAAATTAACCCTAATTCGCACGATTGTCGTTACTCTGCCAAATTTTCATTTGATCTTTCTATACCACTAATTCTTGTGCACTGATGATTTCCACTGACTATACTCGTACAATGCGGTTCAATCCAACCATCTCTCATTCAATTTGACTGCAAAATCAACAAATTTGGTCCAAACCAAGAACCGAGACTTGTTTGACTAAATAACCCAATTAATTCAAGCAATCAACTGAAATTAATGTTGTTATGTGCTAAGTATGATGATTGCGAGTCCAATGAACCAAAACACGACATCTAATCATAAGAATTGGTAAAAATTTGAATTTAAATTGAACTGCAGTCTGTCATGCGAATGGACAGGTTGATGAACTTCAGTTGCACGACTAAGTAGTGCGAATGACAAAACCGCACGATTGAACCACGCGTATGGTTTCAGTCGCATGACTGATATACACGAAAGAGTGTACATACGTATGAGTTCAGTCGCATGACTGATATACACAAATAAGTGTACATATGTATGAGCTCAGTCGCATGACAAGTCGTACGTATGAGGTAAGTCGCACGACTTGATTTCAGTCACACTACTCATTTGCACGACTAGATCTCAGTCGCATAGTCTCATTCGCACGACAGATCAAAAGAAATGTTTACAAGTCCAAGTGATTCAAGATATTCTTATTCAATGGATACTAACGTTTTCTTTGTAACAGATGACGAGTCGGTGGACAATAAGCACCAAGCACAATATGTGTGCTTATCGGGATCAGTCATCCAGACATGCATCGGACTTTGCTGGCATCAACTCATTTCTTAGATGCTCAAGGATATCTCACGCAATCTCAACTCCATGCACACTGTACAAGTCTATTCAGCAGGCCTTCTGGGAAGGTGCAGTAGTTGATAGAACATCAGAGCCTCATCGAATCTAAAGTTCGATATTTGGAGAGGCTATTGAGATCTCTGAGGAGGATCTTAGGATAGTGCTGCAGCATGGGGACGATGTTGAAAGTCCAACACGATTACACCCCCTGACCATCAGAGGTTGTTTCCTGCGAGCCAAGTACGCTAGGGACATCAATGCAGGGGTGCTCAACAAGAGCAACCTGTGTCCCCAGTTCAAGTACCTTGCGCACATAATGCTTAAGTTCTTAGCATCTCGAAAGGGAGGTTTTGATGAGCTGTCCGATCAAATCCAGAACGCGTATGCTACTCTGGTGCTGAACCATCCGTTTAGCTTCTCCAAAATGATCTTCACCTACTTGGTGGAGAACATTGAGGGGAAAGGGAAGGAAGGCTTCTGCATGTACCCTCGCTTTACGCAGATGATCATAGACCAGAAGCTTCCTGCCTTGCCGAAGGATAAGGAAGACGCGATGGTACTCGAGGTAATGGACGATACCACTTTGGGAAGGGTGAAGGTTTACAGGGGGAAACAGGTAAAGCCCCTGTGAGGAGATTATTTGGGCATCTGGCCCGGAAGACTAAGTGGCGCCGGCTAGGCGTAAATGGCGTCACATTGATAGTGACTCTGAAGAAGAGCAGATACAACACCCAATTGATGACTCCGATGACGATAGCAGAGATGCTGGAGATGAAGGACCCACTCAACAAAGGGGTCCCACTACTGCTATTCCATCTCCAGCATCTGCTCCCACTGGGGATGGAGCGGAGACTACTGGGTTCCACCAGGATTTCATGCCTGGTGAAGAAGACGATGAGTCAGATGAGGAGTCGCTGACTCGGATTGTGGGAAGTAAATTTGTTCGCACAGAACGAGGGCTCCGGGCGGTTGGTGAACGCCCAGGTGGATGGGGAGAGAATGCTGCTGACCCCACTTATGCTCCCGATCAGCCAAGCCGTGTACTAAGGGGAGCATCCTCCTCGACAAGATCGAGGAAGAAGAGGATGGCTCAGCCCCATGGATTGAAAAGGAAGAAACGCAGAATCACCTTTATCACCACCACAGCCACCACCACAGCCACCACCACTACCACCCTTTCACCTACCACCACTACCACCCTTCCATCCACCACCACACCATTCACACCTACATCACCACCACCATCATCTATACCGCCACCAATCTTAACCACTACCACCACCACCACCACTAGCCACCCTACAGCACCATCCTCTTTCTCTCCATATCCATCAAGATCACCTCTGCCTCGTAGTGGGGTAGAGGAACAACTCTGAGCACTTAACCGCATGGTGCTGAGGCTGTTAGTGGCAGACGAAGAGAAGACTGCTCAGCTACGACAGCTTGTAGATCTTACTACTGCTCAAGCTCTACAAATATCTCAGCACGCACAACAGATGGAGATTCAACGTGCAGAAATGTCTCAACTCCGAGAGCAAAATGTTCTATCAGCAAAGAAGATTGAGGAGTTGGAGACTGCTAGCAAGACCATCATGCTACGCCTAAAAGGATCCAAAGAAGAGCCATTTAAGATCAAAGAGAGGGATGGGGATGATAGTGATGATGATAGTGACGATGAAGATAATGATGGTGATGATGACACTGATGCTACTAGCGATGTTAGAGATGATGTTAGAGATGATGATGATGATGACTCACCTGCTGCGAGTGCCACATGTGCCAGTGAAAGGAGGACCAAACGAGCACAAGATCAAGGTGCCTCCATATCAGCCCCGCCAGCAGAAGAGCCGATGCTCCAGGACAAGAGTAATGCTTAGATGTATTATTGTTATTTAAGATCACTTGTATTGGAATATGAGTAAAATTAATGAAATGAATGTTATATGTCATGTAAATGATTATGCCTTGATTATTTACTAATGATTGTTGTGTTGAATGTTTTAAATCAAGCAGATCCTAATTCCAAAGAGATGAATATGACATTGCTCCCCTCCAACAGGTCAAGACTAACTGACATTGATTCTTGATCAGTAGGGTATTGTCAGGAGATCGGTAATGTATACTCCTGAAGAAGGAGAAATCATTCACAATCTCACTGACGAGCAGATAGCCGAAATGTTCCAACTAAACGCTGATGAGATTATGAAATATGCTCCAACTGTGCAAACAGAAAGTGACGATGAGCTTCAGGATGTAGATGAGATTGAGATAGAAATCACGGCTCAACACTATCCTAAGTACACTAACAAGGAGGGAACTGCTATTCCCAATCTGGGAGACACTCTTGTCAGTGACACTTTTGTGACTCTGGACAGAATGGAGAAAGAGTCAGAAAAGGACAAAGAGAAGGCCCAAGCCTCAGACGCCAAAGTAAACATCAAAAAGGCTGAGTGGGCAGCATGTTTTGAAGAGATAAGAGCGCAACGCAGTGCTACAACATCTACTATCTACACCAAACTGTATCAGGTCAAGAAACATCAAAAGGTGGCAGACAGGATCATAGCGTGGGCACATTTTGCAGATCTCAATGTTTATTCAGTTAAACATGAGAAGGGAATAGAGTACTTCAGATTTCCACATGATCTGAAGACTCTTCCAGGTTTTGAGCTCAACCGGTTAGCTAAGTTAAACTTGCTATATGCTGACCCTCGTAAGATGTCAGGCTGGTTTGAAGCTGCTCTAAAGAGGGATACCACACCAGATGGGTCAACTTCAAACCTCAACAACCAATGAGGTACATCAGAAGATCTGAGGTTGAGGCCATAATCGGTAAACCTAGAGTAGTGTTGAAGTGGAGTCCACTACGTACAATGTCTAAGATCCCACTCTGTTTTGTTAGACTATACATAGATCTAGGTCCAAAGGGAGTTTGTTAATACATATATGTACCTAGATCCTGATATGAATATAATATGTCTTACACTTATGTAACTATTGGGTACATAATGAAATACAATGTTTGGTTGTGTTTATAATGTTTAATATTTCATTAATGAGTTGTTAACGCATATTGACTTAATTATATAGGTTTGTGATTGTTTGAAGTGTTATACATAATGTTAGAATATTGAATACACTCAAACTTGGTGAAGTGAAGTTCTCATGCGTCCGAATGGCCATGCGACTGAGGGTCCATGCACCTAGATAGTTCATACGACTGAACAACTTAATGCGTGTGACTCAGTCGCACGACTGAACACTCAGCCGTGCGAATGGATCAACTGCACGTCTCAATCGCATGAATGAACCATGCTAATGGTTCAGTCACCCGAATGAGCAATACTAACCCATAAATACAACCTAACTCGTGGAAAAACGTAAGCATTCAATCCACTTCGACTCCAGACGTACCCTAGCCGTGCAGAAGCCTCCAAATTCGTACTCCAAGTTCATAGAACGCTATAGATTGATTCTCAATCGATTCTTGATGTTAGTTTCAATACATTATTGTTTCTATGTGTGTTCTCACTGATTGGATCGCCAATCAAATAGGATTCCGCACTATTTGGTTTGGTTTAACACGTAATCAGTTGGTGTTTGGCCAAATACCAGATCTTAACACTATGAACCCACTCTTTTGTTTTAACATTCTTACTTGTAGACTCGATTAAGGTGGAAGTGAATCCAACAACCTATTCACTTGTTCATAATTTGTAAGCTTTTTATCATATTTCTTTAAAGTGCTTGAGACAGTCAGTGTCACACCACGACCGACGGCGGAATCATCGGGGTGGACGAATGTGAAATGATTGTTCATAGCACATGGAACTACATAAGTTGTAATAATATTAAATATTACTCTTATTGAACATTACAAGACAATTAAATAAATACAACACAAACAAGATATACACAACAACATAAGACTTTCAATTAAGTAAGTCCAAGTCCTATATGAGCAGAAGGGATCCACAAGTATCAAACCTGTAACATGTTCAAAATAAAGGGTCAACTTTGAAAGTTGGTGAGTTCCCATGGGTTAAACACGCGCATATATATATACACATATATATATATATATATATGTATATGTATATATATATATATATATATATATATATATATAAGTTTACAAGTAGCAATTCATGTTAATGGTTGTGAGGTAGCAAGTTTAGAGAACACATACAGTTACAACCAAACCTCGACTTGATTACAAGTTTATAATATTGGCTAAGTGTACTTGGTTCCCATGATTAACAAGCATACGTCATCAGGAGCCGGCAATACATCGGCTATAGCACCAAATAGGCTTGTCAGGCCCAAAGATCTAAGACGTCACCAGGCTAGCAATAGTTAATGATTGTAAACAAAATATGTATCTTATATAAGACTTAGAATAACATAAATAACCATGACAAAACGGTAAAGATGAATTGCATACGCATTTACAAGTATCAGATATTTACAAGTGTAAGTTTATAAGGTTAACATGTTTCACCCCAAAAGGTGTGAAAATAAAGTAAAAAGGGGCCTGGAGAACTCACATGGAAAACTCATAATAATAGTGATGGTTGTAAAGTACATAAGCAAGCTTGGATGTCAAGAGTCAAAGGCGATGTCCTAAATGATTATTCATTACAAGAAGTTAGGACGTTTAGGGAATGCTAAAAAGCGAAAGGTAGATTGAAAAAGGATTATTGCATCAATTTTAGATTCTGGACAGAATGTTTGGTATGTGTTTGAACAGGTTTTAAAAATAAAAAACAATTTCATCAATTTTAGATTCTGGACATAATGTTTGGTATGTACTTGACTAGTTCAAAGTCTCGCGGACAACTTTCATTCAGAAACAATGTTATGAAAAGATCGTTAAATAGGTCAAACAAGCAGCACAAGACAAAAGGTGCTAAATACGCACTTCTCTTGTGAATGCTATTGTTGAGTCATCAGACTGAGTTTGAAGACGTATAAACTGTCGTTAAAAAGGTTATTCAATGGACCTAATATTGGAGTCTCATTTTACTAAAATTTAGTTTGTTATGATCAAGTTATGTTGGGTTGAAGTAAGATTATATTATGCCAGAATTGTAGTAAGGCACTTATGTGCACTTGTAAAATCATTAAAGCATGAAACGGGTTAGAAAATTTTATTATGTCGATATTGATGGGTTTGCTAGAATACAAAATCCATGTCTAACCATTTAAAGTTTCAGAAAACGCAGCGGATATTTTGCTTTTAAAACCGATTTTAAAGCTGAAAATTTCATGTTCTTAGTTATGTTTTAAGATGGAAAACAAACCCAAATCAAAAAGATCATTTATGTGAATGAACAAGCTATGAACATAATGAAATGCACATAAAATCACAGCTATATAAAGCTGTGATTAACTACCTTTCTGCAGCTGAAATGTCGACCAAGAAGGAGGTGTTAGATGCACCAAAAACGACCAAGACTTCAAAAGAAGAAGCCCTCAAGTGTCTATACCCCAAGCCCTTGCAAAGCACCTTCTTGTTAGGAAGAAACACCACCAAAAACTTCAAAACCCACAAAGGAAAGCTGCTAGAACCGAGTTTGTCGGGAGAGAAGAGAGAGTTTTTGGCTGGTTTGCATGTGTTGAGTGTGTTGAGAAAAATGAAGACCCCAAAAACATTTATGATGTGTGTAGTCTTTCAAAATAAAAGAACCAATGATATGTTAAGGGGGTGGCTGAAATTTTAAGTTAAAAGGTTTCCCCCCTTTAAATTTTATCACACAATCATGCATTAAATGGTCTTTTAACTAGACATGCAATTAACCATTTAATTGCATGTACAAGTTATATAACTTACACAATTAACGATTTAACTTATAAGTTATAATTTCTCATTATTATTTGATGTCATCTAACTAATTTAAATGACATTTCAAATAAATTATTGAACAAAATATCCTAATAAGTTGTTCCTCTCATATGCAACTTATTTAGAAAACCCATTTTCTAAATTGGTGTAAATATTTAATTGCATGATCATATCATTAATTAATATTAATTGGTGTTTGCTAAGTTTGTTATTGGGTATAACCCGACTTGGATCATAATGTACTAACCGCATCAATGTTCTACGTGTCTTGGGCATATAGAATCCTACAATCTCCCACTTGCACAAGATTCGTAGAGGATTGATGCAAGCAGTAAATACCGCCTAACAACGGTTCACTACCCTTAATACGCATGACTTATAGCCATTCAATAACATCATTCCATTCAAGTATCCTACTTGAAATGATTTAGGTGAATCAATCATCTATCCTTTTTTCACAGATGTCATGTTAAATCCAAGAACACAGAATGATCATTTCTTGTTGATTTAACTTGTGAGGCCTTAGACATCTAACTCTCAACGAATAAGAGGAACAATTCCATCTTGACTACATACGTTTCTCACAAACACCTCGTGTTATATCTGAACATACCCTTATGTACTGTCCACTATTTCAGGACAGTGAAGAATTAGCTCAAGGTATAATACTTAGTGAATATCAAAACTCAATATGTATCTCAGGTCGGAGGATACCAAATGATATTCGCCTTTACTCAAATTTACTTATGATCAATCATTAAGATTCCATGTAGTAAAATTTGAGATGCGGGTTAGTCCAATATTTGTGTCCCACAAATATCTACGAACTTTGGTAGCAACCCATTGCTCTATATTCATCCTTATGAATATCAACCAATCCAAGCTCATAATAATCTTACTCTCACACTTGTTCCCACAAGTATGAGCGACTACGGACATTTTAGAGTAAACATTTTACTCATGGATAAAACATGCTAAATAGGAACATTAATTGAAATACTATAACCAAATAATTTTATTCAAATAATATAGAGTTCCACATATCCAAATACAAAATTTACAGATCAAATCCAATCACTAGAATATCGAAGTCCCATGGCACAAGTATGACCTTCATGCTTTGCCTTTTCAAGGAGCTTCGTGAGACGATCCGCAATGTTTTGATCCGTGTGAACTTTGCGAATACATATCTTTCCCTTTTCAACTTCATCTCGTATGTAGTTGAATCTCCGCTCAATGTGCCTAGTCTTTTGATGAGCACGAGGTTCCTTGATTTGAGCAATCGCACCCTCGTTGTCACAAAAGATCTCTAGGGGTTCCTGAATGGAAGTGACAACCCCTAGATCGGCAATGAATTTCTTCAACCATGCAGCTTCTTGAGCTGCCAATGAGGCGGCGACGTATTCTGATTCTGTAGTTGATAGAGCCACCACATCCTGCTTGGAGCTCTTCCAAGAGACAGCTCCTCCATTCAGAATGAAAATGTATCCCGATTGTGACCGTGAATCGTCACAATCGGTTTGGAAACTCGCATCCGTGTAACCTTTTACAACGAGCTCCTCATCACCAGATCCATAGATCAGGAACATATCTCTTGTCCTCCTTAGGTACTTAAGTATGTTCTTAACAACCATCCAATGACTGTTTCCAGGATTTTGCTGGTAACGGCTTTTCATGCTCAAGGCGCATGACACGTCCGGTCGAGTGCATATCATTGCATACATGATGGATCCAATAGAAGATGCATATGGGATTGCCTTATTTTATCTTCCTCATCCTTTGAGCTTGGACATTGAGTCGTACTCAATATCGTTCCTCTTTGAATAGGTACGGTACCTTTCTTAGAGTTTTCCATCTTGAACCTTTTCAAGATCTTATCAATGTATGCACTTTGATTCAAACCAATCAACCGCCTTGATCTATCCCTATAGATCTTTATTCCCAGAATGTAGGCGGCTTCACCAAGATCCTTATGGGAAAACAACTTCCAAGCCAGGTTTTTACACCTTCCACGGTTGGAATGTCATTTCCAAATAGTAGTATGTCATCAACATACAATACTAGGAAAGTTATTGTGCTCCCACTAGCCTTCTTATACACACAAGCCTCATCAGCATTTTTTATGAAGCCAAATTTCTTTACTTCCTTATCAAAACGGTGATTCCAGCTTCTCGATACTTGTTTCAATCCATAGATTGATTTCTTTAACTTGCATACTTTATTAGGATGTATTGTATCGATAAAACCTTCAGGCTGAACCATATAGACATCTTCCTCAAGATATCCATTTAGGAAAGCGGTTTTGACATCCATTTGCCAAATCTCATAATCATAATGAGCAGCTATGGCAAAAAATATCCTTATAGACTTTAGCATCGCAACAGGTGAGAAGGTTTCATCATAATCAACCCCTTGAGTTTGAGTGAAACCCTTTGCTACAAGTCTAGATTTATAAGTATCCAAGTTTCCATGCATATCGGTTTTCTTCTTGAAAACCCACATACTTCCAACTACCTTGGAATTAAGGGGTGGTACAACAAGTTCCCAAACTTGATTGTCATACATGGATTGGATCTCAACGTTCATGGCTTCAAGCCATTTGTCACAATCCGAATTGGACACTGCATCATGGTATGTGGTTGGTTCATCTGAATCTACCACATAGCATCCATCCATGAAAAATCCGTATTTTTCAGGTGGATTACTAATTCTACCACTTCTGCGAACGTCTTGTGTGTATTGATCAACCCCTTGATCATCCTCAACATCCTCATGTTGAGTGCTAGTTTCAACCAAACGTGCATTGGGTTGTGGTTCTTGATCCTCTTCAAGGTCCACTGTTCTACTGCCAGCTCCTTCCATAAGGAACTTTGCTTCTAAGAACTCAACCTTTCTGGCAACAACACCTTTTGTTCCAGCGGATCATAGAAATAATATCTCATAGAATCTCTAGGATATCCAACGAAGATACACTTGGTGGATCGGACTTCTAACTTGTTTGGGGTGGGAGTCTTAACATAAGCCTCACAACCCAAACCCTTAAGTATGATAGGGATGGAACCCTTCCATGCCATATCTCAAAAGGTGTCCTTTCCACCTTTTTGGTTGGGGCCATATTTAGAATACGGGCCGCGGAGAGCAGAGTGAAACCCCAAAATGATAGAGGTAATGAGCTTCTAGCCATCATAGATCGGACCATATCCAATAAGGTTCGATTCCTCCTCTCAGACACACCATTATGTTGTGGTGTTCCAGGTGGAGTGAGCTGTGAGACAATCCCACAACTTCTAAGATGATCTTGAAAGGCATCACTTAGGTATTCACCTCCTCTATCGGTACGGAGAACTTTAATTGACTTGTTGAGTTGATTTTCTACTTCATTCTTGAAGATTTTGAACATTTCAAAAGCTTCATCTTTGTGCCTTAATAAGTACACATACCCATAGCGACTATAATCATCGGTAAAGGTAATGAAGTATCTTTCCCCATTCCTAGTCATTGGCTTAAAAGGACCACATACATCCGAATGTATGATTCCTAATAAATCTTTTGCCCTTTCTGTAGTTCCACTAAAGGGTGACTTAGTCATCTTCCTTGTAAACAAGATTCACAAACATCAAATGAATCACATTCACTTGTTTTTAAAAGACCATTCTTTTGAAGTGTTTGTAAACGTTTCTTGTTTATATGGCCAAGACGACAATGCCAAAGATAGGTATCACTCAAGTCCAACTTGAGTTTCTTGGTGTTAGTTTGGTACAATGAGCTATTTAAAGTATTTTCATGAACCAATTCATAAATACCATTAATGGGAATAACTTTAAAATAGAACATACCATTAAAAGAAACATGAATATCTTTTTCAACAAATGATAATATATCCAAATTGTTTTAACAGGGCTACAGAGATAATATTCCTAGTCAAACTAGGAGCATACAAAACATTGTTAAAATTACTTCCAAACCATTTGGAAGTTTCAATAAGTAGTCACCACGGGCTTCAACTTGAACTTTAGCCCCATTGCCCATGTAGAGGCTTACATCCCCTTTCTTGAAGTCACTACTTCTTTTGACCCTTGTAACAAATTGCAAATGTGAGTTCCACATCCGGTATCTACTACCCATGTGTTAGAGGATATCATGTTTAAATCAATATGGATCATGTATATTGTACCTGAGGTCTGCCCGGCATCCCTCTTTGCTTTCAACTCTGGGAGATGGACAGGACAATTCCTTGCCCAATGTCCAATCTCCCCGCACTTGAAGCATGGGTCGTTAGTAGCAACCTTTTCCTTTTCTCTTGTGGTTTGGGTGGCACCCTTGCCACCCCTTCCCTTTTCCCCAAGAGGGGTCCCTTACCCTTGGCAACCTTTGCCTTGGGTGCGGGACGAGGCCTTTTATTGTTCCCACCTTCATTAATGGTGAGAACGGGTATAAAACCTTTTACCCATGGCCGCCTCGGCCGTTTTGAGCATTGAGTGAAGCTCACAATGCTTTTGTCCCAAGCATTCATGTTGTAGTTCAACACGAATGTCAAACCTCTTGGTAAGGCCATTTAGGATCAAATCCGTGGCCAATTCCTTCGAGACGGGACAATTAAGCCTCTCGAGGCGGTCAATGTGACTTTTCATCTTAAGTACAAGATGAAAAACAGTTGGTTGTCGTCCATACGACATGCATGGAGTGCTCGAACCGTTTGATGCGCTCAACCCTTGCTTGCTGTTGGAACGTTTCCTTCAGTTGGGTTATCATGTCGTAAGCTCCGTGGTATTCATACTCCTTTTGGAGATCTGGAGTAAATGCCGCTAGCACCGGGTATAGCAGAGGGGGTGCTGGGTATGAAAGGTCCATATTCAACAGATTCCCACATTCTTGAGTCAGGACCTGAATGAAGCCTTCCATCCTCATGCACCAGGTGTCAAAGTCATCAAGAGTGATCAATGGGGATTTTCATGGTTCCAGTCTCCATATCAGTCTTTGAGATGGAACCATTTGAAAAGTTTAGTTTTGTGTGTGTGAGGGATCTTAAGATGGTTAGTCTTATATCACGAGCCTGAATGCTCTGATACCAATTGCAGGACGTTCAAGGCTTGAACACAATTACAACACAATAACACAATGAGAAAATTAACTAAACTTAATCAAACAGTGAACTAGGTAACCAAAGGTGATACAAAGAACACAAGTAAAGCAAGAGACAGAACAAGAGAGTATAGTTTTCAAGGGAGCAGTATATTGCTTTCTCAAGTTCTTTTACAAGTGTTACAAAGCATAAAGAAAGATACAAGAACTTGGAATATTATACTACAACCTACAGCCGGCTATACTATGAAAGCCAGCTGGATACAATTGACTAGACACTAACAAAATCAATTGTAGATCAAAAGGCATATCTGCCTTTTGACCTTGTGACTATGACATGCCATAGCTCACATCCTTATACATTACAAAAAGGATAAAGTACATAAAGTGGAAAGTTTCAGACTCAAGACCTCAATGTACAGTTACCAAAAGCATGGACTTTTCCACCAACTCTTGTAAGTTGGTGACTTATCAGAGACGCAGCGGAAAAGGTGCTTTATGGAACAGTACATCAGATAAAGCATGTGTACTAAAAGTCTTCGGAAGAAATCTGTCTTCATAGAGTGAAGCTTCGGAAGACTTTGTCTCTTGAAGCTTCGGAAGACTTCATGTTTGGCTTCGGAAGATATTGGTCTTGCTTCGGAAGATATTACACTTAGAGTATTTTCTAATGCTTTGTGTAATTCTTCCGAAGCATTCTTCACTTCAGTACTTAGTGTATGTTGCTGAACACTTAGGCAGTTTTGGGTTGCATCAGACTTCAGGAATCCTTACAAACTCCCCCTAGGCTGATGCTACAAAACACTTAGAAGATCTTTAAATGTTTGTAGTCTTCAGAATAATCAAGACCATCCCTTTCTTCATTGATGGTCAGGATCATCAAGACTCTCATAGTATCTTCTCATTTCAAGAGATCATGCAGAGGTAAGTTGATTATGTCTTCCCATGAGTAGACATTTTCAACACCTTGATCTCTGATAACATTCCATCTTTCAGGATTGGTAGAGTAAGTCCAGGATAAGATGGTGTCTCAGTTGCTAGAGGAGCCACTTGCATAGGAGTTGATTGGGCTGCCTCATCATGCCCTTCCTCAGGTTGATCTGATTCAGCCTGGGGTGTAGAGGTAGATGACTTTGGCTTCTTCTTTTTAGTCTTTGGTTTAGAAGCCATTTTCTTCTTCCTCTTTAATGTCTTTAACTGAGAAGACGGGTCTGCAGCACCATGTTGATCATCAGTGTCTTTCTTAGTTGGGTGTTCCTCCCTCACAGGTTCAGAAGGAGAGGGAGTTTGACCCTGTCTTGGATCAGAAGATGAAGTTTGCTGAGGCTCAGCTGGAGGTTCTGGTTCAGTGTCTCTGGTTGTTCAAACTTGACCTCCACTTCAGGTGGGACTTGACTTGGAAGAGAGTGCAAGTCAATGAGTTCACCACTTTTAATCTTCTGCTTGATCACCCTTATATGCTCATCCATTGTAGATAGAGACATGGGACCAAGTCTCCTTCCGGAGAATCCATATGACTTCAAGAAGCTCATCATTCTTTGTCTGTCAGCAGACTTCTTTGCATTCTTTGAATGATGGCTCTTGACTTTGCAGCTTCTTCCCTTAGCTTCCTTTTGGTGTTTTTCTTTCTTTGACTAGCTCAAGCTCAAGTTGCTTTAAGTACTCGAACTCAATGAAGTCATAGGACAGGGGAAGAAGTGTATTTGCCTGATAGAAGCCTATGGCACTCAGGTAGTTTATCATTTTGATTCTATCCTCTTCTTTATCTACCTGAGGTTCTTGTGGAGCCACATCTTCCTGTGCAGGACTTTCTTGAACTGGAGAGAGAGTGGGAGTATGCTTGTGAAGTCTTTTCTGTCTCCTCTCCTCTTTGAATTGGAGAAGTAACCTTGCATCCTCTTTCTCCTTTATCTCTCTTGACACTTCCATGTCAGCCAGTTCATTCAACTCTTCTAAGGGAGGGAGATGATTCATCAACATCATAGTTCCTGGTCTGTAAATAATAATCCTGACTGCCCTTTGTTCATCATTTTGAGTATTTGGTCTGGGGGCAGCCCTGATTGCAGCTTGCATGAATTTGATGACCCAGAAGAACTTTCTCCCCTTAGCCTCCTTTTCCTCTCTCTCTCTTCCTCCTCAATTTCCTCAGGAGTCATTATCCGTTTCCCTTTGTCACCAACAGACCTTTGTGACTCAGGGTGGATTGAGGCTTGGCCTTCATTGCTTGGTGTAGCTTCCATGCTCTGGTAGAGAGAGGCTGAGAAACACCTTCACCAGCAGGTGTTCAGATGGAGTTTGGACCTCTGCAGCAGTTGTTGATGGTGAGACAAGGGTCTCAGGTTCTGCCACTGGGCCTTCAGCCAAGGTTTCCCCTATGAAACTAATCTTAGGGTCCACCTCAACATCCAGTTGACCGATGACATTGCCTGATTGCCTAAGTCTCCTTCTTAGAGAGAACTCTGCAAGGATCCTGTCTTGGATTCTTTGAGCCAGCCTGTCAGCTTGTCTAGATTTGCTTGGATTGACAAGTGCATGTTGACTAAATCCAGTCCTTCATAGAAGCTCAGCTTTGGAACTGAAAGACTTCTTGTTGGCCTTGAACTCTGTGAAGTATGAGGGCTCTTCTGTCATCATCATACCTCCATCTGATGATGTAGTTGCCAGTTCCATGTGGTGGAGATGAGACAGCCCTTGGTATACCTTCCTCAAAGAGACTCCTGATGAGAGAGTCTATAGAGTCCACATTAATGTGAACTTGAGGAATTTGCTGAGATGCACAACAGCAAGTGAGGATGGTGAGTCCCCTATGTCCATTCTCTTTGAAGAACTCCCAGGTTCTGTGGTTGTGATAACTTTCTCCCCCTTTTTGGTAGCATCACCCACTTGCATAGGTGACTGGAGGATAAATCAGTCACTTCCACAGGTTCTTGTGTTCCTGTTGAGCTCTCCTTAATGGTCTCTCAGCTAGTTTTTCCTGCCAATATGAAATCTGGAGTTGCTGATCATTGACCCTGTTTTGTAAGGTAGTCACCTAAGATTCCAAGTGACTAACCTTAGAGACTAGATAGGTGCATGTTTGTGACAATTTTTGTACCTTTAGTCTCAAATTCCCCTCATCTTCATGAGAAGAATCACTGGGGATGAGAGGATTGGACCAAAGTCCTCTCTCTCACCACCAGCTTGAGTTCTTGGCTGCTGGTTTTCCTCTGCTCACTGGCAACCTCAATTAAGATGCCAATGGCTGAGTTGCCATGGTTGAGGTCTTAATGATGTAATCACTTCAAAGTGAGAGCCTCTTCCATATGGACATCCTGAACAGGTTCAGATGTGTCCACCTCAGTAATAGGTGACTGATGATGGATAGACTGAGGAGAGTCAGAGGTACTCATCTCTCTTTGAGTAGGGGAGGAGAAGAGAGACTCATGTACTCACTGAATCCTAAGTCTTCATCAGTGTAAAAGGATAGGTTGGGAATTGGTTGTTTCAGATCCAAAGGCTGGGGATGGTAGTTGTCCCCTGAAGGTTGGTCACTTGAGTGTTGAGACTCAGAGTGAAAGCTTACGGTTGTTTGGCTAATGAGCTCATCAGGTTGAGCTTGAGGAACCTCAGCCCTGATAGGTAAAGTGATGGGAGTGGTTTGCTCCTCAGGAGAAGTGGGAGCTCTGGAGTCCACTTCTTCCTGTAAGGTTGAGTATTTGGGGGCCTGGACAGACTCAATAGCCTGAGTAGGTTTCGTTGGATTTTCTTTTGTAGGTGATGAATATTTGAGGTTGTGAAGAGGGCAGGAGAGCATTAGGTATGGGTTCAACACTAGCTTGGACTGCTATGTTGTCACCTTGAGCAATGAGCTCTAACATTTTTGGACTAGGGCTGTTTCTACCCCTAGAAGCCTACAGTTGGCTTCTTCATAATTTTAAAGATGCCGGGCTTCATCTGTCCCAGTTTAAGAATATTGCCTGTTTCCCTCAACTGTGAGCCCAGTTTACAGTTAAGAATGTGTTGAACATATCTAGGAAACATGTAATACTCTAAGGAGTCTAAGTTTGCAAGTAAATTAGTATAAACAAATTGTGAATACCTGAACTTGACCCCTTGAACCATCCCATGAACTATAAAGGAGAGATCCTCAGGAATCTGGTCCCATCCACCATGCTTGTTTGATAAGCTGTGGATAACCACATGGAGCAGGTATTTCCACTGGGATGAGACCTTCCCTTTCCTGAAGGTCTTTACAGAGAAATCTCCTTCATAGCCCATCTGCTTGAAGGAATGATTAACCGCTTCTTTTAGGAAGAACACTTCACCTGCTTCATCATCCAGCTGAAGATGTCGGTTGATGATGGCCGGAGTGATGAAAATTGTTCTCCCCTGCACTGTGGCAGACAGTGCCTTCTCCCCATCCATAATGACCTCTTGGCAGGTCTTCTAGAATTCAAGCAAATGATCCTCATAGAGGAGGATCAATGGTTAGGGAGGTGAAGTAGTGAGACAAAGACAAGAAACGACAACCTCTGAGAAATGAGGATCTTTGTCAGAGCATAACAGAGCAACCTGATTGTGTTGTCTGTGTAGCTGCATGGCAAAGTGAGGATCATTTCTGTGTGTAAGGTCAGCCATTGTGAGGTAGCTCAGAGATGAAGAGAAAAGAATGGGAAGGAAATTTCAGAGAGAAAGCTTTGGGTTTTAGGTATGGAAGAAAAGCAGATGATAGAAGAGGGGGAAACATTGGGTTTATATGAGAGAGAAGGATTTCAGATAAAGTTTAATGAAAGAGGATAAACTTTGAAATCCGTATGTCGGTCCCACCTCTGAAAAAGTAGTTTACCTTTTTGCTCAAAAAGTAGTTTTCTTGGAATTCTAAAAGCTTCCGAAAGTATTTGTCTTCGGAAGTTGTGATTGAAAAAGCTTCCGAAGCTAAAGTGACTTCGGAAGAATTTTCCTGAGAGTCTTAAAGATTTATGCTTCGGAAGAGAAATAAACTTTGGATGCTTTGTATAAGAATGAACAAAGCTTCCGAAAGTAATTTTTGCTTCGGAAGGAAAAAGTCCTTAAAAATGAATAAGTGTCTAAGTTAAGAATTTTAAGCTTCGGAAGATAAATTTTGACTTCTTCCGAAGGTAAAATTCTTAGACAGTCATTTATTTTGAAGACATATTTTTCTTCCGAAGGTAAAATGTTATCTTCCGAAGTATCAGTAATTTTCAAGAATCTAAGCAAAGTCTTCAAAAGAGTTTTTCATTCAAAGAAAACATGAGCTTATGAAAGTGATGAACTAGACAACTTAGGACACACATATTTTTTAAGAAGAAATAATTAGAATTAGTTTTAAGAAAAGTCTACTCAAAGTTAATCATCCCAATAGCTGATATCAGATACTTAAATCTCTGTTCATCAAAAGCTTTTGTGAACAGATCAACATATTGTTCATCTGTGTGAACTTGACTAGTTTAATTAACCCCTTTTCATAGTTATCTCTTATTAAATGATACCTGATGTTGATGTGTTGGTCCTTGAGTGCTGCACAGGGTTCTCAGTGATAGAGATAGCACTGTTGTTGTCTATGTGGATAGGAGTCTCTTTGAAGTTAAATCCATAGTCTAGCATCTGATTTTGAATCCAAAGCACTTGAGCACAGCAGCTTGCAGCAACAATGTATTCAGCCTCAGCAGTTGATGCAGACACACAGGTTTGTTTCTTGCATTGCCATGAGACAACCCTTCCACCAAGGAATTGACATCCCCCAGATGTAGACTTTGCAGTCATGTTGCAGCCACCATAATCACTGTCTGTATAGGCATACAGATTGAAATTAGAATTCTTTGGATACCATAAACCAAGTGTTGAAGCACCTTTGAGGTATCTTAAAATCTTTTCACAGTGATTAAGTGAGACATCTTAGGGTGGCTTGATATCTTGCACAAATACATGTAGCAAACATGATATCAGGCCTGCTAGCTGTAAGATACATAAGAGACCCAATCATAGCCCTGTATAAGTGCTCATCTACACACTCCCCCTCAAGATCTGGACCAAGGGAGTGGTTTCTGGCTATGGGTGTCTTAGCAGTCTTACAATCAGTCATGTTGAACCTCTTGAGTATATCTTGAACATACTTTGACTGACTTATGAAAATGCCATCTTCAACCTGCTTCACTTGATTCCCAGAAAGAAATTAAGTTCTCCCATTGAACTCATTTCAAATCTATCTTTCATCAGCTTTTCAAAGTCTTTGCAGAGCCTTGAATTGGTTGAGCCAAAGATGATGTCATCCACATATACTTGAACTAGCAGAATGTCGTTTCCTTGTCCTTTGATGAAGAGAGTTCCATCTATAGTACCTCTCCTGTAACCATGTTTACAGAGATACTCAGACAGTGTCTCATACCACTTCCTGGGTGCCTGATGCAGCCCATAGAGAGCTTTGTCAAGCTTGCAGACATAATCAGGATGATCAGGATCTACAAACCAGGTGGTTGTTTGACGTAAACCTCCATCAATCACTCCATATAAGAAAGCACACTTTACATCAAGTTGGTAGACCTTGAAGTTCTTGGATGCAGCAAATGCTAGGATATCCTAACAGCTTCTAGTCTAGCTACAGGAGCAAAGACATCAGTGTAGTCAATCCCTTCTTCTTGTGTGTATCCTTGAACAACTAGTCTTGCCTTGTTCTTGATGATGATTCCTCTATCATCCTTTTATTCCTAAAAACCCATTTGGTTCCAATGGTAGTCTTCCCATGAGGAAGAGGACAAAGGTTCCAAACTTTCTGCCTTTTGAATTGAAGCAACTCTTGTTGCATAGCTTCAACCCAACTTCCATCCTTTAGAGCCTCCTCAACTTTCTTTGGCTCTAACTGGGATAGAAAACAAGAGTGAAGACAAACATTTGCTTCATGGGTTTGCCCTCTTGTCTTTACCCCGGAGATAACATCTCCAATGATGTTTGTGGTAGGATGAGACTTGTGGATCCTTAGCTGAGGGATCACAGCAAGTTGCTGAGATAGATCCAATTTGAGAAATTTAGATCTGGTCTTGAAGATTGATCCTCCACATTATCACACTATCAAGATTAACTTGATCCAATGAGTGTGTGACATCATTGATGTTGTCATCTATGGTATGGTTATTAGCATCAAGAAATTCTTGATCACTATCACCATCACCATTGTTGTCTTCTGCAATTGAGATGTCTTTATCTCGTTGAGAAGCCTCTGAACTGGAATTTGAAGGCATGCCAGATGTATCAGCTGGATTTGTCATTGTTGTGCTGATAGAAACCTCATTTGGAAGTAGTTTCAACTGGAGCTGAAGGTCTTCCTAGCTCAAATCTTGGATCAGGATCACCTGATTTAAATTTTCTGCAGATCCTGAAACATGCTCACAAGATTTATTAAAACAGTTGGTAACTAAATCAAGATCAAATAGCCAATCCGGACCAGAACCAGCCACACTGGGAGTGTGCTCATTGAAAGTCACATTGGCTGACTCCTCAATGATTCTAGTTCTGAGATTGTATACTCTATAAGCTTTAGCTTGAGAAGAGTATCCAATGAAATGTCCATCGTCTGATTTCTCAGCAAACTTGGCAACTTGATCTTTGGTATTCAAGATGGTGCAGGGACATCCAAATGACCTGAGAAAACCAATGAAAGGTTTCCTCTTGTGCCAAAGTTCATAAGGAGTCTTACCATGTGTCTTAACAACTAAAACTCTGTTTTGCACATAGCAAGCAGTATTAACTGCCTCTGCCCAGAAGGTGATAGGCAGTTTAGAGTCAGACAACATAGTTCTTGCAGCTTCAATAAGTGTCCTGTTTCTCCTCTCAGCAACTCCGTTTTGCTGAGGAGTCCTGGGAGCACTGTATTGTCTTGTAATACCCTTTTCATCACAAAATGTATCAAGGATTTGGTTCTTGAATTCAGTTCCTTGATCACATCTTATGGTTTTGACCTTGTGATCACATTGATTCTCAATCTTTAAGATGAAATTCTTTAGAATCTCAGGAGTCTCATCTTTAGTTCTAAGAAAGAAAACCCAAGTGAATTTTGTAAAATCATGTGATCACTAGACAGTATAAGGGCCTTCCTAAACTCATTACACTGGTGGGGCCAAGAGATCCATATGTAATAAGTGTAGGGGAGTAGTGATGGAGTTCTTTTCCTTAGGCTTGTGAGATACCTTGTGTTGCTTCCCTTTCAGGCATGCAACACAATGATCATCACTTGTAAACTCTTTCTTTGGCATTCCAGTTACCAGATCATGTTTGATTAATTTATTCATATTCTTAAAGTTTACATGGCACATTCTTTTATGCCATAGGAAAGACTCATCACTATTTGCTTTAGATAGAAAGCATGAAACTTCTCCAGAGGGAGATGTTTCTTGCAAATCCATCTTGTACATGTTCCCTTTCCTGGGGGCTCTGAGCAGGATATGCTCATGAGGAATGACCACTCCAGGCTTGAGAACAATGCACTCATGCTCAGTGAAGAGCATGTTATGACTCTGATCACAAAATTGGGATACACTCAGAAGATTGTACCCAAGCTCCTTAACAAAGTTTACCTTCTCAATGCTGAGCTTACCATTTGTGACCTTGCCCCTTCCATAAATGTAACCACCTTCATTCCTCCAAAAGCAACTGGTCCTCCATCAATTCTCTCAAAATTATGAAGTAAAGACCTATTGCCTGTCATGTGCCTGGAACAGCCACTGTCAATCATCCAGACATTCTTGTTTGTCTTGAGCTGTTCCTGCACAAAGAAAATGATTAGTTACATTTGGAAACCCAAGCCTTACTTGTCTTGGGTTCAGTAAGTGTAATAGAAGGTAATGCAACAGTAATAGATCCTATGGTTGTACAGAGGGGATCTTCAGCTGTTGTTGATGGAGAAACCTCAGTCATTTGGTCTTTCTTAGACTTCCACACCACCTTGGAGTCTTGGACTTGACCTTCAAAACCTTAGAAGCTTTTGGAGCTTCACAAGTTTTAATGACTGATACTTCGGAAGAATCTACAGTCACTGCAGCAGACTTCAGTGCTTCGGAAGAACTTCTTTCTTCCGAGACCAATTTTACTTCCGAAGGTAATTTTCCATTTACCTTCTTCTTTGATTGGAGCTTCCGAAGGAAACAGACTTTCCTTCCGAAGCTTTAGACTTCTTGAGATTCTTTTGAGAGCAAGACTGGCTTTGGTCACATCCCTTTTTCACCTTCATTGGTAGATGCAGATACAATTCCCTTGGCTGTGAACTGTTCTTGGAATTTGATGGTCCAGGCTGTGCAGCAGTGGTACACAGCAGCTCAGTCTTCTTCTTTGTACTGAGATGATTTGAACATGAACCAGAACTCTTGGCTAAGAAGCTTTGGTGGATGTCTTCAGTCCTTACTGCTTTGAAACCTGCAGAGATAAACACTTGTTTCTGCTTAGCATCAAAGGTAGCCTTGATTTCTTGAGCCTTCTTTGCTTTCCTTTTGCTCTTCCTGATCAAGTTCTTTCTCTTGGACTTGGTCATCGCAGTTAATTTCTTCTCCTTAGAGGATAGTGGCCCTTGGAGAAATCCTCTTCTTCACTCTTCTCAGAGGGATTCCTCACTATCACTTCTTCATCATCCTCACTTATTGGATCTATGAGAGGAAGCTCATCTTCACAAGTTCCACACCTAGGAGATCTTACAGACAAGATTGTGTGGAGGAGCTATCTCATTTGATCCCAGTCCCTGTCTATTTTGATAACAAACCTTATTGTGTAGGGATGAGGATATCATGTTCTTGAAGGTCTCTTCTTCAAGAACACTTTTCTCTGCCAGGGCTTTGCTGATCACAAGCTCAGCCTGGCACTTAGTCAACTTAGTGATGAGATCTTGGATCTGAGTTCTAAAATCTGTATGTTCATGTTTTAGTACTGAAATGGTTTTCTCCAAGTCTTCTATCTTTAACTTGTAATCATTTTCAGACTTTCTAAAATCAGATTTTAATATGTTTAATGACTCAAGATCAGATCTCATCTCTAGGTTGTAGGACCTGTATCTATTTACTTTAGCAATGCATTCAGGGGAGCAAAGATGTTCTAATACCTTGGCTTCATCATGGTCAGCCATCAATGCTTGGTTTGGAGAAGCATCCTCCACCTGAAAACTCCAGTCAAATCCTCCCTCTTCAACAGCAACCGCAGCATGTTGCTTTGTCTTCTCAGTCTGAGGGGTATTGTTAGTGTAGTTTGGTCTGAGTTGTGTTTGACCCCCATTTGCTCTAGGTGCCTTACACTCCCTAGCAAAGTGACCCATAAGGTTACAATTGTAACACTTAACTTTGCTTTTATCCAGCCAAACTTACCACTGGTAGCATTGCTTGGAAATCTTCTTCCTGTCCTCTTGTAGAACTTCTTGGCTCTGTGAGTGAGAAGAGCCATCTGCTGAACTATCTCCATGTATTCCAGGTCATCTGGATGGATACAGTTTAGGTCTTCAAGAGTGTAGAGATAATTTCCACAGCTTTCATCTACAGACACAAAGGCTTGAGAAGAACTTGTCTCTTGGAATGGGCTTCCTTGAGTAAAGTTCTCCCTTGGTGTCTCCGGGAAGGTGATGAAAGGACCCTTTTTGAGTTGTCAGGGTAGCATAGGAGATGATGTTGGGGTTCTATGCTGTCCCTTTCAACCACATGAAGGGCTGAACCCATTTGATTGTTAGAGTTGCCAGATGAACCTTGTAAGTTCATCTCCATCTGGTATCCACTGAGAATCCCATATAACTCTGTCAGAGTAAGAGTTTTAAGGGTCTCAGTCCTCTTGATTACCACACAATATGTGTCCATTGCCTAGGAAGTGAGGACATGAACTTCCTTACAATGTCTCTGTTCTCAAGAGGAACTCCTCCATCCACAAGGGTATCCACAATCTCAACATACCTGAAGTATTGTTGGGTCATCGTTTCACCTGCTTTAAAGGTGAAATTTTCAAACTGCTGCTTCAGAAGATCTTTCTTGTTCTCCTTGGCTTCAGAGGAGCCTTCATACATCAGCTTCAGTGCATCCCACAGCTGTTTAGCTGTCTTGCACTTCTTAAAACCTCTGTACACAGAGTTTGGGATAGCAGTCTGAAGAGCAGTCATGGCCTTCCTGTCAATCTCTACTCTTTTCCTATCTTCATCTGAGTAGTTGGCCACATCTTTAGGAATCATACCAGCACCGGTAGCAGAGGGGGTGCTGGGTATGAAAGGTCCATATTCACAGATTCCCACATTCTTGAGTCAAGAGACCTGATGAAGCCTTCCATCCTCATGCACCAGGTGTCAAAGTCATCAAGAGTGATCAATGGGGATTTGTTCATGGTTCCAGTCTCCATATCAGTCTTTGAGATGGAAGCCATTTGAAAAGTTTAGTTTTTGTGTGTGTGAGGGATCTTAAGATGGTTAGATCTTATATCACGAGCCTGAATGCTCTGATACCAATTGCAGGATCGTTCAAGGGCTTGAACACAATTACAACACAATACACAATGAGAAAATAACTAAACTTTAATCAAACAGTGAACTAGGTAACCAAAGGTGATACAAAGAACACAAGTAAAGCAAGAGACAGAACAAGAGAGTATAGTTTTCAAGGGAGCAGTATATTGCTTTCTCAAGTTCTTTTACAAGTGTTACAAAGCATAAAGAAAGATACAAGAACTTGGAATACTTATACTACAACCTACAGCCGGCTATACTATGAAAGCCAGCTGGATACAATTGACTAGACACTAACAAAATCAATTGTAGAATCAAAAGGCATATCTGCCTTTTGACCTTGTGACTATGACATGCCATAGCTCACATCCTTATACATTACAAAAAGGATAAAGTACATAAAGTGGAAAGTTTCAAACTCAAGAACTCAATGTACAGTTACCAAAAGCATGGACCTTTTCACCAACTCTTGTAAGTTGTGACTTATCAGAGACGCAGCGGAAAAGGTGCTTTATGGAACAGTACATCAGATAAAGAATGTGTACTAAAAGTCTTCCGAAGAAATCTGTCTTCATAGAGTGAAGCTTCGGAAGACTTTGTCTCTTGAAGCTTCGGAAGACTTCATGTTTGGCTTCGGAAGATATTGGTATTGGCTTCGGAAGATATTACACTTAGAGTATTTTCTAATGCTTTGTGTAATTCTTCCGAAGCATTCTTCACTTCAGTACTTAGTGCATGTTGCTGAAACACTTAGGCAGTTTTGGGTTGCATCAGACTTCAGGAATCCTTACAGGATCTTCTCTCTTGCTTGAGAATGATTCTCAAGTTTCGATACCAATCGATGAAGTTGTTATGATTTAGACGTTCCTTTTGGAGGATCGCTCATAGAGATTGGTTGGACGCGGATGAGTTATCGGAATTATCATTATTTGAGGCCATCTACAAAATTTAATAAAGTTTTATTTTAGTATTTTCGATATTGTAATTTTAATAATAAATGCCTTTTAAGGTCTTTTCATATTAAAATCTAGAACCCACATTACATTTAAATTGTGGTTAGGTGACCTTTATCCCACGTTTTAAATTAATAAGGTGGTCAACGTTTGACGATTGCAATCATTTGCAACTTCTAGAAATATGGGATCGACTTGAAACATCATATGTAAAGTCGGCATGTTAATCCCATCAACACCATTTGGAAACCACATCGTAGGTGATCCATTTGACATGATTTGCAAATCAAGACACCCTACTTACACCCACGTGTGAGTTTGCCAAAACAAGTGGTTAGGTGACCTTTATCCCACAAATAAGGCATTCTCACCTTGATCACGAGTTCCCTCAAAGTGGTTAGGTGACCTTTATCCCACTAAGAGTTTCTCAATGACTCAAGTGTTGTGTAAAAGGACGGTGTTGATCTTGTTAAAGAATATTTAGAGGTTACATAATATTAGTTTAGAAAACTCTATGTACTTGTATTTGCATGCAATCAAATACAAGGTACCCTATGGTCCTTTGATTAAAACTAATTTTAATCTTTAAAATCATTAAACCATTTTAATAACTTTATATAAACTTTTAGAACCATCAAATTTCAGCTTGTTAAGTTGTTAGTGAGTTTGTTATGTATGTCAAAACATCAACCATTCAAACAAACAACAAACATTTAAACAAGCATAAACATTAACAATCATATGTGCATAACCATAGCGCTTATGTTGACAACACTTGTTTGCCATCACAAGTGTTGTCATTTGGTCTTTTCTAAGGTTACAACAAGAGAACACATAGAAAGCTTTCAAAAGCCTCCCACTTGAAACCGCATCCAAAATGCTCCATGTTTCTTTAGTGTCTTCCTTTGTGCTTCCAAGGCATATGTCTTCATATTACAAGATATAAGGTCCTGATACATGATATCTAGTAAAAAAATTACACCTAATCTATTTATTACAACCCAATAATAAATAAAATTACACTTGAAACAATAGATAATACAACCCAATTGAATGAATGAATACAACCATTACAACACCCAAACAACACAAGGTCAATGGCTAGGTTATGCACTAAAATAAGCATCCATTATATCATCCAAAATATAACTATGAATCCCCTTAAAACCAACGAATTTTCAGCCAACATAAACTGAAAATTTCGGGTTTAGATGTTGTCGAAACAACACAACATATCAACATATATATATCTTTCAAGATTTAATCTTAGCATGTATAATATAATCTTGAAAGTTGGGGATTCAACAAAACAGAAACATAGCAGCCCCAAATTAGCTTATATTTAGATTATTATCATCCTTTAAAACCTATTTTAAGGACAAAACAAGCAAGTCATCCACATAACCGGCTCTTGATGCCATTTGACGGGTTTGCTAGAACACAAAATCCATGTTTAACCATTTAAACTTTCAGAAAACGCAGCGGATATGTAGCTTTTAAAACCGACTTTAAAGCTGAAAATTTCATGTTCTTAGTTATGTTTTAAGATGGAAAACAAACCCAAATCAAAAAGATCATTTATGTGAATGAACAAGCTATGAACATAATGAAATGCACATAAAATCACAGCTATATAAAGCTATGATTAACTACCTTTCTGCAGCTGAGATGTCGACAAAGAATGGAGGTGTTAGATGCACCAAAAACAACCAAGACTTCAAGAGAAGAAGCCCTCAAGTGTCTATACCCCAAGCCCTTGCAAAGCACCTTCTTGTTAGGAAGAAAAACTACCAAAAACCTTCAAAACCCACAAAGGAAAGCTTCTAGAACCGAGTTTGATGGGAGAGAAGAGAGAGTTTTTGGCTGGTTTGCATGTGTTGAGTGTGTTGAGAAAAATGAAGACCCCAAAAATATTTATGATGTGTGTAGTCTTTCAAAAAAAAGAACCAATGTTATGTTAAGGGGGGTGGCCGAAATTTTAAGTTTAAAAGGGTTTCCCCCCTTTAAATTTTATCACACAATCATACATTAAATGGTCTTTTAACTAGACATGCAATTAACCATTTAATTGCATGTACAAGTTATATAACTTACACAATTAACCATTTAACTTATAAGTTATAATTTCTCATTATTATTTGATGTCATCTAACAAATTTAAATGACATTTCAAATAATATTATTGAACAAAATATCCTAATAAGTTGTTCCCTCTCATATGCAACTTTTTTACAAAACCCATTTTCTAAATTGGTGTAAATATTTAATTGCATGATCATATCATTAATTATATATTAATTGGTGTTTGCTAAGCTTGTTATTGGGTATAACCCGACTAGGATCATAACGTACTAACCGCATCAATATTCTACGTGTCTTGGGCATATAGAATCCTACAGATATATGGTATATTAGTCTTCATTTGAGTTATAAAAAAATTATTCTAAACATTGGCGTAGCCATCATTAAGAACAATAATCTTGTGGAATAACCTAATGTGGCGGCATAGCCATCCATATGCAAACGGGATTCTTTGTTTATGTTAGTGTGTTGTTAGCTTAATTTAGGAATGTTAGTGATTGTTATAAGGTTAGTGATTATTAAAATGTTAATGATCAATTGATAATGATTAAAATAAAAGAGATTTGGTAGAAGAAAAACAATAGTAAGAACATAAAGTCATGAGAACAATTGGATGTTAGGATGATTGAAATGTATAATATAAAAGCAATAAAAGATTACCTTAGTATTAAGAATTCTTGAAATTTCTTGTAAAATAAAATTATTCAAATTGATCATAACCAATGGATGAAAGAAAGATATAAGAGTGATATTTTTAGAGAATCAGCAAATTAAAAGTGAGACCTAAGCCTTGCTTTTATACTTCAGGTTAGGAGGAGGTTATGAATGGTGTTAATGGTGATTTATAAGTCTTTTAAAAGGGGATTATGATTGGAATTTGAAATATGTTGGGATTCAAAAATGGAATAAACTGAAGCTTACCAAATCATAATTACATCCAACATAAGATCTCATTGTACAAGTTCAGAGACCAAGTTGATTACAACAAAACAAGACAATTCAACATGACAAAGTTACATCAAGACAATTAGAAAGTCAAAATTAGGTCATGTTGTAATATTAGTATAAATAGACCCACTATTGCATTTATGCATGTGTGGCTTTTGTGTGTGTGTTTCTCATGGTGTGAATCACCATCCAAGGAGAAATCCTCTCCTTTGGGTGGGTTTGATTTCACCAGCCATCAATAATTCTCATTGTAAGTTGTTTATCAACATCAATGAAATCATAACATTATTATTATCCATCTCTTTGTTCTATGATTCACACACGTCCACCGATCTTAATTTTGATTTCTAGATCTGAACATGATGAATCCTAAGATCCAAGCTCAATGAATGTGAAATATTGATTTAGCAAAATGGTATCAGAGTTGTTGGTTGCTGGATTTATCTAGTTTTCAGATTTGATTTCATCTTTAAAGATGTCAAGAACGATGAAGAAAAGAAGAAAAATGAAATACGAAGTCTCCGTTCATCAAAAACCCACCTGTTCATACCCAAAATCAGAAGAAAAACAAACAAATCTGTTCAACTATGGTACGATTTGAAGAATCTTGAACATGCTCATGATTATTCCTTCAAAATTCGATGCAATTGAACAAGATAAACATCAAAAAAGAAGAAAACACATTTGTTCATCTCAAAAATCAAGAAGAAAAATCACAGATCTGTTCTAATATGGTACGATTTGAAGAAATATAATCATTCACTGGATTATTCCTTCAAAATTCGATGCAATTGAACACGATCATCATTAAAAACAAAGAAAAGATGAAGAAATGGAAGCTACTGCTGATTTCTCGAGCTGCACAGCAGTGTGAAATCGTTTTTTTTCAAGTCTGAAAACAAATGCAGATGAACAAAAACAAATGCGGATGAAGCTTCATCAAACGCGGATGTGTTATACACAAATGCGGATGTGTTATACACAAATGCGGATGTGTATACACAAATGCGGATGTGTTATACACAAATGCGGATGAGTTGTCACCAAATGCGGATGACTTGGCAACAAATGCGGATGACTTGTCACAAATGCGGATGACTTGTCACAATGCGGATGACTTGTCACAAATGCGGATGACTTGTCACAAATGCGGATGACTAGTCACAAATGCGGATGACTTGTCACAAATGCGTTGACTTGTCACCAAATGCGGATGACTTGTCACCAAATGCGGATGCCTTGACACCAAATGCGGTTGACTTATAAACAAATACGGGTACTCTAAGCACAATGCGGGTACTCTAAGCACAAATGCGGATGCTTTGAAGTTAAATGCGGATGCATTGAAATCAAATGCGGATGCCTTGCAAACAAATGCGGATTGGCAAAGAAATGCGGATGTGTTGCAAGAAATGCTTATGAACACTTGATGAACATGACTTCAAAAAGAATAGAAAAACATGAACATGGATGATTGCAACCAATAGGCACGTCCATTGTGATCAACTTTGGTCACTTTTTCATAATTCATCCAGGGACTTGTACAACTATCAGATGCCCTTTTTGAAGTACTTGGGCTCACATTTTTTCTGTTGATGTTTTGCACCCGCGTCTGACTACTGAGCGGACAGTTAGCCAGACTTTAATAAAGGGAGTACTCATTATAAGAAGAATGTCATTTATCAAGTTATTTCAAAAGAGTGGAAGTTTTTTTAACATTAATTCAAGTTCCTGATGCAGTTTGTTGAAGTTCAAAGCCTCACCATATGCCTAATACATACTAATCCTTGAGTTGTGATATGAACTGTAATCCAAATATGAT
This sequence comes from Flaveria trinervia, assembly GCA_025506515.1. Classification (NCBI taxonomy): domain Eukaryota; kingdom Viridiplantae; phylum Streptophyta; class Magnoliopsida; order Asterales; family Asteraceae; genus Flaveria; species Flaveria trinervia. The sequence continues at coordinate 24,026,065 of CM046441.1, forward strand.
ACAACCCATATCCAATACCAAGGAGTATTCTCAAGAGATTCTAACCTTTGTCAGAAATATATTAGGAGGAGCTTAATCTGAGGGGGAGAACATTAATGAATTGTGCCAGAACATCAATTGATTAAGAAGACATGTGACAGAGAAGATATTCAAATTCAAGGTTTGTCAAGCATCAGTTTAGGGGGAGTATTGTTGGGATTCAACAATGGAATAAACTGAAGCTTACCAAATCATAATTACATCCAACTGAAGATCTCATTGTGCAAGTTCAGAGACCAAGTTGATTACAACAAAACAAGACAATTTAATATGACAAAGTTACATCAAGACAATTAGAAAGTCAAAATTAGGTCATGTTGTAATATTAGTATAATAGACCCACTAGTGCATTTATGCATGTGTGGCTTTTGTGTGTGTGTTTCTCATGGTGTGAATCACCATCCAAGGAGAAATCCTCTCCTTTGGGTGGGTTTGATTTCACCAGCCATCAATGATTCTCATTGTAACTTGTTTATCAACATCAATGAAATCATAACATTATTATTATCCATCTCTTTGTTCTATGATTCACACACGTCCACCCATCTTAATTTTGATTTCTAGATCTGAACATTATGAATCCTAAGATCCAAGCTCAATGAATCTGAAATATTGATTTAGCAAAATAATATAAAACTAAATAATTTAAATAAATAAAAGAATAGTTACATTTTAAACTTTAAATTTATTAAAACTTTAATTTTAATTTAACAACGTCTTTTTTATTAAATCTTTGTAGACTTTATAAATTTATAAGAACTTTTAATTTGATTATTTATTTTAATTGAATATTTAAAATTTTATAAATATTAATAACATTTTATAGACCTTAAATATTTGTAAAAATAATGATCTTGTATTTTAATCCTTTAGTTTTATAATTAAAACTCAGAAATGACAAATAAACTTTATGATTTTATAAAATTTTATTCTATAAATCATGAAATTACCATGAATTATTTAATAAATTGTAACACCCGATTATTTATTTTGAAGCTGACGAAAGAAGGAAAAATAAATAAAGTCCAAAGTCGGGGGACCAAACTTGCCAAAACGCGAGAAAGTTCGGAAGAGAAGGAGAATAAGAGGGGAGGGCAGCCCACACCCTCCCCACATCTCCACAATCCTGCCACATAGAGAAAGAGAAGAGAGAAAGGGAGAAAAGAGAGAAAAAGTTGGTTCGGGTGGATTCAACTAAGCAAAATCATCATGTAGCGGGTCCAAACGAAGCTCTAGTTCTCGGTGTGGTTTGTGTGAGTTCTAGGACCCCTCTTTTAAACGTTTTTGGTTGATTTTGGGGCTGGAACACATCTGAAAACTCGTTTTTGTATGTGTGTGTTTGACCCATTTGTATGTGTTTGCGTGCGATGTGTTTGGAGTTTGTTTCCAGGCTTGTGCATGCTTGAATGATGTTGTGGTATGCACTCCAAAGGTTTAGGATGGTTGATTTGATCTTAGAAGAGGTTTGGAAGAGCTTAGTGGTCGAAAATGGCATATTGGGTTCAGGAGTGAGCTGAATTCTGCGCAGTTAGGGCTATGCAACCGAATGGCATACCAGTCGTGCGACTGAAGTCCACACGCATGCTAGTCGTGTGATTGAGGTTCAATCGCATGTGAGTCGTGCGACTGGAGCCCATACGCCGGCCAGTCATGCGACTGAAGGTCAATCGCATGGGGTGTCATGCGACTGAGAGTTCATCCGCATTGAGTCCATCTGAATTAGTTACATTTGCATGGGAGTCATCCGCATTGAGTCCATCTGTATTAGGTCCATTCACATAGGTGTTCATCCGCATTGGTCCATTCGCATGATGTTTAGTCACCTGGAAGGCCATGTGACTGAAGGGTTCCCATATGCCCAAGTAGGGCTTGTGCACTCAGGGGGAAACGTAGTTTATGTATTGATTTTCTGGGAAAAGTGCAGATGTAGGTTTTGACGTGGGAGATTCCGGTAAGTTCATATGAGATGACTGTTTTAGGCATAGAGGTTATGTTGAGTATGATGATGATGTTGCATGTTTATGCATTATGTATGTTATGTATGTATGATGTTGCCCTGTATGATGATGATGACTGTGTATGTTATGTTCCTTGTTCTGACGTATGTTTAGCGTTCCGATGGCTTTGCGTTGAATGTTAATGAATGAAATGAAAATATCATGTAACGTAAAGTGAAAGATAATGAAAGAGGAACATGAAGGAAGAATGCATGCATTAATAAATGACGAAAGTAAAGGAAGTCTTGCAAGCCTTGTAAGTCGGGACACGCCATTTAAAGGTGTTAGCCCAACGGTGTGCGGGTTCGCTACCCCGGGAGGATGCATATTGGGGTCTTTCTTTGTGATTGATCATTTGTATAGAAACATTGCTGTATACCCTAGGTATTGTTACCAGTGGTGCGATGCACCATTATAGCTGGGCTATGATAGGCCTAGGTCCAGTACCAGGAATAGCAGGGTATTGCACATGGTACACCTAAACTCTACCCTAGGTGCTGTGACCAGAGGTGCGAAGCAGCGTTATAGCAGGTCTATCATAGACCTAGGTCCAGTACCAGGATTAGTAGGGTAAAGTTTATGGTTGAAGGAAAGAAAAGATGTGATGATGAAAGAATGCGAAAGTTAATGAACGTACAAATGAATGAATGATTGAATGTATGAACGATTAATGAAGATAATAATAATATTATCTATGTGTACGTATGATGTATGATCACAAGAAAGTAAAGAACGGTTTTAACAAAAGAAAAGTATGTCTTATTATAAAACTAGAACCCACTCAGCAACGCTGACTTTTATGTGTTTCCAGTTGCCAGGTGATGATTGCTGAGGATGGCACGAGGTGGCTACTCAACTCTTTTGGATGGCATCCATTTTTATAATGCTTTTGTGATGTAATGCAACATGTGTTTTGTAACTTTATAACGATTTATTATTTTGCAAAAGCTTTTATAATGAAATGAGATGTATATTTTGATAATTCCGTTGCGATGTTTTATGAAAGACAAATGTATTTATATGTTTTAAGTGCGATGAACGACCAACTGTGAGTGTCCCGGGAACGGGGCTTACATAAATGGAAGTTGAATAAATAGTATTATTATTGTTTTTGAAGGATTAAAATAAATTAAATTTCTAACTAACGTATTTGATTTTTCCAAAATTTGACCAAAACAGATTTGGATTTGGGTTTCTATTTTCCAAAATACAATCTCTCTCCCCTACTTTATAAAAATTTCGTCCCGAAATTTAATCACGAGAAAATTAATTTCAAGGTTATTTGAAAACTTAGATTTCATTTTGTGTTTGCAAGGGAACTTTTGAGAGCGTTTAATTTCAATAACTTTAATTATTATATTTCACTACGCTTAATTTTATTTAATTCTCATAATTCATAATTTCAGGTGTTTCTTGACAAAGTGAGCAAGATCATTAATATAGAATTTTAGTAAATAAAATTTTGTATTTTAGACGGTTCAAGACAATTAAAATGTTCTTGTAATGAGGGAAACAACAGGTATTAGTTCATAAGAGACTCGACTTAACGAACAAAAGAAATATTTTTAAGACACTTTTGGATGAGATGTAAATTTGTAGATGTTTCTTAAGCAAATAAGTTTTACGGGGTTTCTAGATGATCGATTCAAGTTTACTTATGTCTTTAAGATTACAAAGTTTTATTGGCATAAAGTTGATACGAGAATCGTGTTTGTTATGATTCAGGATTCAATTTAGAATGAGAACATCATTATAATAGGTTTTCAGGATAAGTGTGGTTTTGAGGGGAAGGCGTTTATAAAGATTTTTAAGGGTCATTAAGAAAAATGGGATAATGAGTATTAAGTTTCAGGGGTACAAAATCAATGATGAAACAATTCAAAATAACAAGATGTTTTGAGTTGAACATTCGGTTTACAAACCCAAACAATACGTTGACTTATCAAAGTATTATGTCAACTCCAACCTTAATGAAGACCTGCCTATCTATAAGCGGACACTCACCCCAAAGGTTCCCAAGTAAAGTAAACGGATCCATCCGTTGATTTGGATTTGTATGAATACCTTGCCTAGACAGAACACCTCGAGATACAGGCATCACACTCCTCCAGCATTACATGTTTCAAGTTATAGGACATAGACTTCGACGAGACTTGAAAACCACGAATAACGATTCAAAGCTCATTTTGAAAGCTATTTGATTTAAGCATGTAATGCCCTAAAATATGAATTAAGGTTGGTGTGTGCATTGATAAGATTCAAAGTATAAGAAAAATCACATAAGGCATATAATCACATATTCAAGTATAAACATATAAGCACATAAGATCTATCTAAGCATATAAAATACATGAGAGGACTCATGTGTAAGGATACTTAGTTATAGTCTGGGTCATTCCATTTCTAATAACCTAATTCCCTATAACCATGGCTCTGATACCAATCTATCACACCCTGACCGACGACGGAATCATCGGGGCGAACGAATGTGAAACGATTGTTCATAGCACATGGAACTACATAAGTTATAATAATATTAAATATTACTCTTATTGAACATTACAAGACAATTAAATAAGTACAACACAAACAAGATATAAACAACAACATAAGACTTTCAATTAACTAAGTCCAAGTCCTATATGAGCATGAAGAGATCCACAAGTATCAAACATGAAACATGTTATAATAAAGGGTCAACTTTGAAAATTGGTGAGTTCCCATGAGTTAACACACACACACCACACACACACACACACACATATATATATATATATATATATATATATATATATATATATATATATAAAGTTTTCAAGTCGCAATTCCTGTCAATGATTATGAGTTAGCAAGTTTAAAGAACACAAAAAGTTACAACCAAACCTCGACTTGATTACTATTTATAAGATTGGCTAAGTGTACTTGGTTCCCATGATAAACAAGCATACGTTAACAGGAGCCGGCAATAGATCGGCTTTAGCACCAATAGGCTTGTCAGCCCAAAGATCTAAGACGTCGCCAGGCTAGCAATAGTTAATGATTATAAACAAAATATGTATCTCATATAAGACTTACAATAACACAAATAACCATGAGAAAAAGGTAAAGATGAATTGCATGTGTATTTATAAGTATCAAGATGTTTACAAGTGTAGGTTTATAAGGTTAACATGTTTCACCCTAAAAGGTGTGAAAATAAAGTTAAAAGGGGCATGGATAACTCACATGGAAAACTCACATGGAAAACTCATATGGAAAACTCACATGGAAAACTCATAATAATACTGATGGTTGAAGAGTATATAAGAAAGCTTGGATGTCAAGAGTTAAAGGTGATGTCCTAAATGATAAAAAAACAATAAATTGAGGTTGGAATTCATTACAACAAGTTAGAACATGTAGAGAATGCTAAAAAGTAAAAGGTAGATTGAAAAAAGATTATTGCATCAATTTTAGATTCTGGACAGAATGTTTGGTATGTGTTTGAACTGGTTTTAAAAATAGAAAAGGGTTTCATAAAATTATATAAATGTATAGTTGACTAGTTCAAAGTCTCCTCGACAACTTTCATTCAGAAACAGTTTTATGAAAAGATCTTTAGATAGGTCAAACAAGCATCACAAGACAGAAGGTGCTGAAATGCGCACTTCTCTTGTGAAGGCTATTGTTAAGTCGTCCAATTGAGTTTGAAGACGTATAAACTGTCGTTGAAAAGGTAATTCAATGAAATTAACATTGGAGTCTGATTTGACTCAAATTTAGTTTCTTATGATCAAGTTATGTTCGGTTGAAGTAAGATTATATTCTGCCAGAATTGTAGTAAGGCACTTATGTGCACTTTTAAAATCGTTAAAGCATGAAATGGGTTAGAACATTTTATTATGCCAATATATGGTATATTAGTTTTCATTTAAGTTAAAAAATATCATAACACTTTGGCATAGCCATCATTGAGAACAATAATCTTGTGGAATAACCGAATGTGGCGGCATAGCCGTCCGTATGCAAACGGGATTCTTTGTTTATGTTAGTGCGTTGTTAGCTTAATTTAGGAATATTAGTGATTGTTATAAGGTTAGTGATTATAAAATGTTAATGATCAAATGATGATGATTAAAATAAAAAGAGATTTGGTAGAAGAAAAAACAATAGTAAGAACATAATGTCATGAGAACAATTGGTGTTAGGATGATTGAAATGTATAATATAATATAAATAAAAGATTACCTTAGTATTAAGACTTCTTGAAATTTCTTGTAAAATAAAATTATTCAAATTGATCATAACCAATGGATGAAAGAAAGATATGAGAGTGAGACTTTTAGAAAATGAGCAAATTAAGTGTGAGACCTAAGCCGCGCTTTTATACATGAAGTTAGGAGGAGGTTATGAATGGTGTTAATGGTGATTTTTAAGTCTTTTAAAAGGGGGTTATGATTGGAATTTGAAATAAATATAAAATTAAATAATTTAAATAAATAAAATAATACTTAGAATTTAAACTTTAAATTTATTAAAACTTTAAATCTTTGTAGACTTTATAAATCTAATAAGAACTTTTAATTTGATTATTTATTTTAATTGAATATTTAAAACTTTATAAATATTAATAACATTTTATAGACCTTACATATTTGTAAAAGTAATGATCTCGTATTTTATCCTTTAGTTTTAAAATTAAAACTCATAAATGACAAATAAACTTCATGAATTTATAAAATTTTATTTTATAAATCATGAAATTACCATGAATTAATTTAGTAAATGGAAGTTGAATAAATAGTATTAGTATTGTTTTTAAAGGATTAAAATAAATTAAAATTCTAACTAACGTATTTGATTTTTTCAAAAATTGACCAAACGGATTTGGGTTTGGGTTTCTATTTTCCAAAATGGGTAGATGTTACAGTCAGAAAGCGGTTTGTCAAATTAGTAGATTATCATTCTTGTACGCCACAAACAAATTGAACTCTTTCTTAGCAAGTATCCCTTTTCCTTCACTAACTCATTATTCCTATCATAAAGTTCACATAATGCATCATATAGAGACTTGGCATTTTTGTGCTCAGCAAAGCGATTGTAAATATCTGGTGTAAGACACAAACTTAATGCTTCAAATGCTTTTCGATCTCTATCTATCAACTATAAATCCTTTTCATTGAACGTGGATGGCTCCTTGTTTTGAGAGACAACATCTCCAACATTAACACTTGGTATGTGTGGACCGGAGACGATTGATTCCCACTGATTATGATGTGTGTAGTAAAATAATACTATCAAACATCTCTTCTAGTCCTCAAAACTTTTTCAACATGAAATTGATCCAAAATCACTCAAATCTTAATGGACTTAAGATCTGATGATTACCAAAGCTTTCCCACCAATAACTAACCAATACACTCATTTTGATCCAGAATTGATGAAATAGTGATATTGAGCTAAAGTAACCAAAAAAATCAAACAATCAAGAATGAAAAGGCTCTGATACTATTTTGTTGGTCCAAACTGATCCATGAAAAATGCTTTTGATTGATCAAATGATTCTATATCACAAACACACACTCGACACAAACTATCCTGATGATAAAGAAGCAAAAGTGTTCAATAATAAGCCTTGGTTTTGTCAAACCCAAATTTGCTGTTGACTGGGTTCTGGGGAAATTGCCTTCTAGTTCTCTTAAAGAACTTCTTTGCTCTGTAGGTTAGAAGAGCCATTTGTTGGACTATGTCCACATATTCCACGTCATCCAGGCTAAAACACTCTAGATCATCAAAGCAGTATTGATAATCATTTGAGTGTCCAATTCCTGAGACAAAAGCACAGCTGTCCTGAAAGGAGCTTTGCTGAGCTTGTTGAGACCTGGAGTCTCAGGAAATGTGATGTATATGGCTGCTGGGTGTAAGTCAGGTATTGTTGAGGCCGGGAGATTCCTTAGCCTTTAGCAACCATTAAGGCATTGCTAGCAGGAAGACTCAAGGGTGTGCTTGTCTGATGACCCCTCTTACTTTCCATTTCAAAAAGGTAACCATCAAGGATCCCATAGAGTTCGGTCATGGTGAGTGTATTCAGATTTTCTATTCTCTTGATAGAGACACAGTAAAATGTCCACTCATTGGGTAATGCACTCATGAACTTTCTTGTAAGGTCTCTGAGTTCATGAGCAATTCCCACAGATTGAAGGGAAGAAATTAGATCCATGTACCTAAAATATTGCTAGCTAAGAGTCTCTCCAGCAACATGGGTGAAGTTCTTGACTGCTGCTTTAGTGAGACCTTCTTGGAGTCATTTGAGCTTGAGTACATTTGAGCAAGCACATCAAATAGTTCTTTGGCAGACATGCAGTGCTCAAACTCCACCATGATAGAGTTTGGAATTGCCATAATAAGAACAGTCATAGCGTTGCTGTCAATGTCAAGCTTCTTCCTGTCTTCATCAGAGTAATCTTCAACAGCTTTCTCAATCATGGCACCATTTCCACCAGCTACTTTTGGCTTATACGGGCCATTGACAATGGATTGCCACATTTTGCTGACTTGATATCTGATGAAGCCCTCTATTCTTCTGCTCCAGGACCTGATGTTTTCAGGGGTGATGATGGGTGCTTTGGTCATCGTCCCTATCTCTACTTCAGATTTGTTGAGGGCCATTTTGAGTGAGGTATAAGGAGGAGTGAAAAACAAGTTGATTAGGATGGTAAGATCTCACAATCAAGAGCCTAAGTAGCTCTGATACCAATTGCAGGATCAGGTTTGTCACTTAAACACTTGGATTTCTCTCAAACTCACTTATAGAAACACTCAATTCAGATGAAGTCAAGTCTTTTACAAGAGTTGATAATAATATAATAAGTAGTAAAGGAACACACTGAAATAAATTTTCAAGGCACTGTATATATTACTTCTCAACTCAAGATATTACAAGACTCTTACAAGCATAATATATGAGTTACAATGAGAGACTATATATACTAGATCCTACAGCCGGATATACTTTGATACCAGCTGGAAACCTAAGACTAAAGCATATACTACAATGCTAAAGTTAAGGTATCTTAGATAAAGTATTATCTAAGATATGGTAGTCATGACATGTCCATGACTTACCTTTTGTCACCAACTAAAGATGGCAACTGTACTGACATAAAAGGTAAATAGTGGATAAAAGTATGGTCAACTGCATGGCTTTTGAGAAAACGCCATGCAGTATCTCGGAGATTTGCAGCGGAGTGTCAGGAAGGCCATACTTATGTCCACTGGATAATAGCAGTGTGTTTCCGAAGGTAAGTTGGCTTCGGAAGAACAAGTTCTTCCAAACCCACCTATACTTCCGAAGAGGCTTCTATACTTCCAAGGCTTGAGGACTTCTGTACTTTGGAAGTTGACTTGAAATCTTTCTTTCTAAGTCTTGAACTTTGAAAGTAGGTTCTTTATCTTCGGAAGTTGGAACTTTTCCTTCGGAAGTAAGCTTTACACTTTGTCTTCGGAAGATCTCCTTTTTCCTTCGGAAGTTCCACACTTGGCTTCGGAAGTCCTTTATTTGTTGTTCCAAAATAGTCTAAGTGACTTGGTTTTGGTTGCACCAGCCTTTCTAGATCCAACAAACTCCCCCTAGGCTGATGCTACCAAAACCTCACTTATTCCTGCTTCTCAAAGCTTTCAACACTTGGGACAAAGGATATTTGTCAGTCTCTTTGTTCTTCCCGGAAGTTGTGCTGAGAAGCTTGTACAAGTCATTGGTGGATAGGAGATCCAGTCTATCACTCTAAATGACATGTACCCTTTTTTGTGCCCCCCTGAAAAGAGTTAGTTGATGGGAGTTATAGTCATATTCCCATCTAACTACGGATTATAGTTCAGGGCCTTCAATCATTTGTAAAAGGCTTTGCCTTCGGTTGTTGATCCCTTCCTTTCCTCCTCCTCTCTCAGTTTCAACTCTGCTTTAACCTTGCTTCTAGCAGTTAGCTCGGCCATATAAAGGTTGCCTAGATGATTTCTGATATGGGCAGCTATCTTAGAGTTTGAAGGGTTGGAGAATGTCTTCTCTGCTAACTCAGCAATATCAAATCTGCTTAAGTGTAGCAGAGATGAGGCACTCAGCCTTTGAGCTCTCCATTCTCTCTCTCAACAACAAAGTTGGGAGAAGATTCTTTGAACCTCCACCAGATGATCTTCTTTCTAGGTGCAAGAGGTTGTCTTGGCACCCTGTCGGTTTTCTTCGTATCTAGTAGAGTCACCAGACTTATCCTTAACTTCTTTTCTTCCTCATTCAAAGTGTCTGAATTGAGGCCAAGGAGATTTGCAGATTGGTCCAATATTCCTCTGGGTAGATCAAGAAATTGATCTCTAGTGAGGGAACTTGAGGATCCGTCAACATAGGTCAATTTGACAAAATCCTCCTCACAGGAGATATCGGTCAGAGTTGTACATTTTATGAGCTTTGTGTTGACTGCTTTAAATTCTTCAAAGAAGAGATGTTTAGAAGGCTGAGTGGATGGCTTAATAGGTTAATAGGTAGGTTGTGGTGTTTGGGTTCTGGCTAGAGTTTTGGGTTGGAGGATGGGAAGTTTAGGTGCTTGAGGTGAAGGAGTTGGTAAGAGTGATGGTGTAGGTTCAGGGGTGTATGGTTCAGTTGTTGGTTTGGTTTTGATGGGGAGAGGGAAGGGTATGGTTTCATGTTGTGGTTGGCTTTGGAGTATGGGTTGAGTGGTTGCTTTGATGGTTATCCCCTGTCCCCTTCTATACATCTCCTTCCTCTTCCCCGTGCGAATATCAGCTTTAATGTCACTGACATGTCGCTGGAGAGTCTTTTCGGACATAGGACCCACCTGCCTGCTAGAGACGCCATGAGCTCTGAGATAGCTTTTCATCCATGCTTTCTCACCTATTTTCTTGGCAGTGGTCAGTCCTGCTTCTTCTTCCTTCTTCTTCTTCTTCAAAAGCTTTTCCTTTCACCTCTCTTTCTCTCTTTCTCCATTTGATCTTGCTCTTTGTTGAAGAGCCATAAGATCGTATCATTGTTATGTGGAGATAATCCTTCTTGAGAGAAACCTCTGGAGGTTAGGAAAGTTATCCTGTTCCTCTCGAGCTGTAGATCAGCTTCTTTTTCCTTTCTCTCCCTTTCTTCTTCCAAGGCCAACCTTGCATCTTTTTCTTTTGTTGTTTTAGGAGCAAGGTTGCCTTTTCCAGCTCTATTAACTCCTCTAATGGTAGCAGGAGTGCATCCTCAGTTGCAGCTTCTAGACTAACAAGTCTATCGATAATCTCTACCCTTTTTTGGTTGTTGACTACCTCCTAGTTGGCTGCAGCTGCTTTGGTACTTGCAGCTAACAGTTTTCCAATTGTCAGCCCACCTTTTCTTTTCAGTTTCTTTAACCTTTCTTCCTCTTGAAGCTCTTCCGAAGTCATCTTCCTCTTTCCTTTGATGTCTTTGGAAGTACTAGACTTTGGGGGTTCTTGGATAGAAGATTCAGGTTGAGTAGTAGAGACGAGAGCTGGAGTTAATGCAAATGTTGGAGCTAAAGGTTGAGTGAGAAAATCCTCTCTATTAACCTCAGATGCGAGTTCTAGAATTGCATCTGTGACTATTAGATCATTGGACAATGAGAATAGTCCTTCCGCAGCAGAAATCTCAGCTTCGAAAGTTTGAACTTGTTCTTCCGAGGCTTTGAATTGTGCTTCGGAAGTCTGTGAAAATGCACTATCTGTCCCAATAGTTTCTGTTGCTCAGCCATCAGTCCTTGTTTACCCTTCAATGTTAATCTTAGGTTCCACTTGGACCTTAGGTTGACTAACTTCCACAATAGTGGTAGAAGGTGCATTTAACCTCCAAAGCTCTTGAGCTCCGAAGTAGATCACAGACATATCAGGGCTTGGCTGTTCTATAAGAGATTTCAATAGGAACTTGTTAAAGAACCTATAGAGATCTTGGAGCATCCTTTGATCCACTTGAATAACAACTAGAGGAGGCTCAGGGAAGATTGAAGCTTGTTGCATAGGATATTTTGATCTCAAGGAAGTGAGAGCTTGACTTTGGGTTTCCTCTTGTCTTTGACTTTGTCTCTGAACACTCTCCCCCTTTTTGGTAGCATCAACCTAAGAGCTTGATGAGCTAGAGGAAGAGGTCAAGGAGACCTGAATTGGTATATGCCTAACAGACCTCTCAATCTGTTTCTCAGCTAGTTTGGCCTTGAGAGTTTCAATCTCAAGTTGCTGAGTGGCAGACCTATCCTCTGAAGTCTTAACATTGGATCAAGATTTGAGACCTTAGGAAGTAGGTCTTGGATGCTAAGTTGCATTCTTCCATCATCTTCTTGTGAAGAATCATGGGGAGATGAGGTAACATACCATGTATGTTCATCCTCACCATCAGATATGGTTTTTGGGCACCCTAGTTTCCCTTGCTCAAAGATGTCTCTTTTTCAGAGTCATCAAAGGGCATGGTTGCCGTAGATTCAGTCTCAGTGATGTTACCACTATCCTGAGGATCCACTGAGAATCCTCTAGTAGTGGCAGCTGAATCTACATGAGTCCCCTCCATATTAGTGGGACTCACCTCAGTAAGGATTTGCTGATGGGGGCTAGAGACAAGAGGTCTCTCTGGGCTCTGTTGATCCTTGAGAGGGTGTTGTGGATCAACTTCATTGACCTTAGGAGACATAATCTCTTCATCAGTTCCAATTAAAAGGTCAGTACAGGATATGGAAGTGAAACCTAATGACCCGGGACTCTAATCAATATCTAAAGGTATTGAGCCTGTGATAGGGCTGTCCCTTTTTGGCTGCTTAGGGGAGTATAGAGACTCACCCTGAGGGCTTTCAGCTTGGGTTGTGGGCTCATGGGTCTGAGACTGAGGAGACTCAAGACCCATATTGAGGTCAATTGTGAAGGATGGTTGGACTCAGGCTGAGTGGTAGCCCTTTGTTCCACTCTAGCCTTTTTGGGTAGAACATGAGGAGCTTGTTCAATCAGAGTAGATTGAACAAGGGTTCGTTTGGGGCATCTCTGATAAGTGATGGTGATTGGTGGAGAAGGTAGTGTTGGCATTGTGTGGGTAGTTGCTGGTGTGGGTTCATCACCTGTGGGGTTAACAGGGATGTCACCAGGAGCCGTTGGCTCAGTCATACCTAGAAGAAGTGCAGTATCTCTTCCTGTGAAGTTGGTGGACACTCTCTTCAAAGTCTTGAAGATGGTCGGCCTCATTTGAGGAGCAGTCAAAGCAGCTGCACAGACAAGCTTGCTCTGGTCCAGCTCGCAGTTGATTATGTGCTGGAGAAACCTGGATACATGAAGAATGTGTCCTTCTGAAGATTTCCGATGAGGTTAGTCAGCACAAATCTTGAATAGTTGAAGTGGAGGTGTTTTACCAACCCATGAACAAGGCACCCAAGTTCATATGGGATTTGATCCCATCCCCCAGATTTATTCGACAAGCAGTGAAGGACCACGTGTAGCAGGAACTTCCATTTGTATGAGAAGTTAAATTTGTAGACAGTTGACCTGCTAACGTCTCCACCATATCCCATTTGGAGATAAGAATTATCCAAATCTGCTTTGGGGAATTCCTTTGGAGCGCCCTCATCATGAAGCTCTAGATCCTCCCTCATGATCTATTCCGAAATGACCAACTCCTGGCCACAAATGCTCGATCGAATGACACGAACCCCGTTTAGGGTTTCAATCTGACCATTTGCCCAAAATTCAGACATATGGTTTGAGTAAATTGTGGGGTTAACATTCAGAGCGGTGTAGTAGGAAGATTAGGTTAGAAAGGAGACGATATCTGAGAAGTCAGCATCTCTTGATGAATCAAGAAGTGGGACTTGGTTGTGCTGAGGGTTGAAGGCCATTTGGAAAGTTGAATGTGGATGATTTGAGCTCGGTAAAGTTGAGTAGGAGAAATTTCTAGGGTTGTAAAATTTGCAAGTAAGAGAGTGAAAGTGAACAGTCGAGATTATTTAAAAGATTGTGGAAAGGCGGTAATGGGGATAAGGATAAGGTGATGTGATGTTTTAGTGGATGAAATGACAGTGGCGGTAAGGTTAAAATCAGTTAAGTAATCCGACATCATTAACATAATCTTTGCTTTTTATAGTGTGGGGCCCAAGAAATTTACGTTACACGGTGAAATCTCTCTTCCGAGTGTAAAACATTTCCGAAGGTAACTTCTCTTTCGAAGGCAATTCTTTCTTCCGAAGCCAAATCTTTGCTTTCGAAGGTTAGAGTTGCTTCCGAATAGAGAATTTGTAAGTTTCGAAAGTAGATCTGATATACAATCAATCGCTTCTTCTGAGACCAAGTATTCTTCCGAGAAGAAAGTTATCCTTTGAGAATTATGCTTCGGAAGATATGAGAGTGTCTTTCGAAGGTTAATTTCTCTTCGGAAGGAATTTACACTTAAAATTTCAGAGATAATTTCTTGTAACAGGGCTTAAATTGTATTGACACAAGACTTACATTTTAAAAAGGTTTTCAAAAGAGATCAGATTAATCAATGTTTATCATCCCAATAGCTGTTATGAGATACTTAAACCTTTTTTCATCAAAAGCTTTGGTACACAGGTCAGCATATTGTTCATTTGAAACAACTTTGATTAACTTGATTAGATTTTTCTCATGAATGTCTCTAATGAAATGATACCTGATGTCAATGTGCTTAGTCTTGGAGTGCTTCACCGGATTTTCAGTAATGGAGATAACACTGTTGTTGTCAATATGGATAGGAGTACTTATAAAATTGAGTCCATAGTCTAATATCTAATTTTGAATCCATGGCAGTTGAGCACAGCAACTAGTAGCAGCAATGTATTCAGCTTGAGCAGTTGATGTAGAGACACAGGATTGTTTCTTGCATTGCCATGAGATTATCCTTCCACCAAGAAATTGACATCCTCCTAATGTTGATTTCTTGTCAATATTGCAACCTCCATAGTCACTGTCAGAGTATCCATAAAGATTGAAATCCTTGTTTATGGGATACCAGAGACCTAGTTTAGGTGCTCCTTTGAGGTATCTGAGGATTCTCTTAACAGTAGCTAGGTGAGACACCTTAGGAGCAGCCTGATATCTTGTACAAATGCAAGTAGCAAACCTGATATCAGGTCTACTGGCTATTAGATACATCAGATAACCAATAATTGCCCTATACTCATGTTGGTCAGTATCCTCCCCCTTAAGGTCAGGACAAATATTATGGTTTCTGGGTACGGGTGTCTTGGTAGGCTTGCAATCCTTCATGTCAAATCTTTCTAAGATGTCAGAGACATATTTAGATTCCTTCAGTTTCTTGACCTGAATCCCAAGGAAAAAGTCCATTTTTCCCATGGAGCTCATCTCAAACTTCTTTTTCATAATGTTCTCAAAGTCCTTGCATATTTGGTCATTTGAGGAGCCAAATATGATGTCATCAACATATACTTGTACGTTCAAAATGTCCTTTCCAGACTTTCTGATGAAGAGAGTCTTGTCAATGGTACCTCTAGTATAGCCATTCTTTAGAAGAAACTGAGACATAGTCTCATACCATAGCCTAGGTGCTTGGTGCAGCTCATATAGAGCTTTATCCAATTTGCACACATAGTTGGGGTGTTGTGGATCTTCAAATCCTGGAGGTTGGCATACATAGACTTCCCTATCTATATCCCCATATAGAAAAGCATACTTGACATCAAGTTGGTATACTGTGAAGTCCTTGGATGCAGCATAAGCAAGGAAGATCCTTACTGCCTCAAGTCTTGCAACTGGTGCGAAGACATCAGTATAATCAATTCCTTCCACTTGAGTGTATCCTTGAACCACAAGTCTTGCCTTATTCTTGATGATCAAGCTTCTATCATCTCTCTTGTTTCTGAAAACCCATTTGGTGCCTATAGGTACTTGACCGAATGGTAGCGGACATAGGTTCCATACCTTCTGTCTCTTGAGGTCACACCTGTAACTCCTATGGAAGAGATAAATAATTCCGGAGAAGTTCCTATAATTCCTACAGAAAAGCAAACTAATTCTAGAGAAGCCACTACAACTCCTGTAGAAGACAATCATAATGCTACTCATAATCAAGCTACTGAAGATCATTCAACACCACATGTTGAACATTTTGAGTACTTCCTACACTCTCAACCTGGTTTGGATGAGTCTGCACCAATAGATATGACTAACTTGGAATCATCTATTCTAGTTGATTCAACTCCATCAACAAGAATCAATAAGACTCATCCAGTCAACAACATCATTAGAGATCTTACAAAGAGAACTACAAGAAGTAAAAGTGGTACTGCCAACATTTGTCTTTTCAGTTGTTTTCTTTCTCAAGTGGTTCCTCCAAACATCACTGCTTCTTTAAAGGACAATAGCTGGATTGAAGCTATTCAAGAAGAGCTTCAACAATTTCGAAAGCAAAAATTATGGTCTCTTGTTGATTTACTAGAAGGCCAACATCCTATTGGTACGAGGTGGCTATACAAAAACAAACATAATGATAAAGGGATCATTGTGAGAAATAAGGCAAGGTTGATTGCACAAGGATACGCACAAGAAGAGGGAATAGACTATAATGAAGTTTTAGCACCAGTTACAAGAATTGAAGCCATAAGAGTGTTCCTAGCTTATGCATCATATAAGAAGTTCACTGTGTATCAGATGGATGTCAAGTGTGCATTCCTATATGGGAAAATTGATCAGGAAGTTTATGTGTCACAACCACTGGTTTTGAAGATCTTCATTATCCACATAGGGTATACAAGCTAGATGAAGCCTTGTATGGTCTGCATCAAGCACCAAGAAAGTGGTATGAAACATTATCATCTTTCTTGCTCAAGCATGGCTACGAAAGAGGAACCATTGATCAGACACTCTTTCTTAAACAAGAACATCAAGATCTCTTAGTTGGTCAAATATATGTTGATTATATTATATTTGGATCAACTAATAGGAGATTGTGTGTAAATTTTGAAGAGCTAATGAAATCTGAATTTCAGATGAGTTCAATAGGTGAATTGACTTTCTTTCTTGGTCTTCATGTTCAACAAAAATCGAATGTGATTTTCATTAATCAAGAAAAATACATACATCAAATTTTGAAGAAATACAATCTTGCTGATGTATCCTCATGCAAAACACCAACATCAACAATTGATAAGATTGTACATGATCCTTCAAGAAAATCTATTGATAAAAAATTATATAGATCAATGATAGGATCACTTATGTATCTAACTGCCAGTAGACCTGACATTATGTTTGCTGTGTGTGTGTGCTAGGTACCAATCTGATCAAAAGGAGTCTGAGTGGAATGCTATGAAAAGGATTTTCAGATGTCTAAAAGGAAAACCAGGACTTGGTCTTTGGTATCCAAAGGATGGTGACTCTACACCCCACTCATACTCAGACAGTCACGATGGTGGTTCTATAACTAGTGGATGTCTATTCATAGGACCAAGACTAGTATCATGTCAATGCAAGAAAGAAACCAATGTCTCTGTATCCAAAGCTAAGGCTGAGTACATAGCTGTTTCAGCTGGTTGTTCTCAAGTCGTTTGGTTGCAAAACCAATTGCTTGACTATGGTTACAACTTCCTTCAAACTTCAATTACATAGACAATTCTACTACTATGTTTATAACTACTAATCCTGTGCAACATAGGTAAACAAAATATATTGAAATAAGATATCAATTTTTGAGAGATTGCTCAGAAAAGGGGTTAATTAAGTTAGTCAAAGTGGATACAATGATTGAGCTTGCTGATTTATTCACTAAAGCCTTTGATTCAGTCAGATTTAATTTTCTAATTGAGTCTCTGGGCATGATTAACTTAGATTGTTCAATTTGAACAAACAAAATAATGTGTGTAATGCTACTTCAGCATGACATCTGGTATGTAGACAGTGGAGGATCTATGCATATGCCTGGGAGCAGTTCTCTTCTTAATGACTACTCTCAAGGACAGAAGGGATTTGTTTCATTTGGAAGTGATGCCAAGGGTTACATCATCGGGAAAGGATATGTGTCTGATGGACAAATCAGGTTTGATGATGTTAACCATGTGGAGAATCTCAAGTAGAATCTACTGAGTGTCAGTCAGATGTGTGATAAAGGGCATCTTGCACTTTTCATAAGCCATAACTGCAGGATTCTGTCTTCCCAAGTTCTGAGGCTGATTGACAAGGTATTAGATGAACATATTCTCCTGAAGGCCAACAGGATTGGAAGAGTGTATGCCTTGGATTTGTCAAAGAAGATTGATTTTAAGGGTCATCCTTGCCTGTTCTCCAAAGCCTCTTCTCTGGAATGTAAACTGTGGCATAGAAGACTGGGTCGTGTTAATCTCAAAAACATGAATCAGCTGATCCACAATAGTTTAGTGAGAGGTCTACCAATAAAGGAGTTCCACTGTGATGAAACCTGCATTGCTTGTTTGAATGGAAAACAACACAAAGTCTCATTCCCTCCTATTGAAGAACCTAAGTCCACTGCCTGCTTGCAGTTACTGCACATGGATCTATTTGGTCCTGTGAGAGTGATGAGCATGGCAAAGAAGAAATACTGTCTGGTAATTGTGGATGATTACTCCTGATTTGTATGGACTTTCTTCTTGCATTCATAGGATGAGGTTTCTCAGACGATTATAAACTTTGTGTTGTATGTTGAGAAGCAGTATTCCCTATCAGTCAAGTGTATAAGGAGTGATAATGGAACTAAATTCGGAAACATACACTTGATGTTTTTTATCTATCAAAAGGAATCAAGAGGCAGTTTAGCATCCCAAGGACTCCAGAACAAAATGGAGTAGTGGAGAGAAAGAACATGACCCTAATTGAAGCTGCAAGGTCTATGTTGGCTGACTCTAGTTTGCCATTGACCTTTTGGGCTGAAGCTGTTAACACAGCTTGCTATGTGCAGAATAGAGTGTTAGTAAATCAGATGTTGATGAAGACTCCATACGAACTTCTACATCATTTGGCTCCTCTAATTTCATTCTTCAAAGCCTTTGGGTGTCCTTATTTCATTCTCAACACAAAGGATCAACTCCACAAATTTGATCCTAAGGTGGATGCAGGGTATTTTGTAGGTTATTCATCCACATTCAAGGCTTACAAAGTCTTCAACTGCAGAACAAAGTTAGTTGAAGAAACCTTGCATGTGAAATTCAATGAATCTCCTAAGGATAAAATTCCACAAGTATTCCACTGGACACTCTTTCAAATTAGTTGCTTTTTCTGATAGTGACTATGCAGGGTGTAAGTTAACCAGAAAGTCAACTTCTGGTGGATGTCAATTCCTAGGCAACTGTTTGATTTCTT
Organism: Flaveria trinervia; assembly: GCA_025506515.1. Lineage (NCBI taxonomy): Eukaryota > Viridiplantae > Streptophyta > Magnoliopsida > Asterales > Asteraceae > Flaveria > Flaveria trinervia. The sequence continues at coordinate 24,045,396 of CM046441.1, forward strand.
GGCAGAGTAAGAAACAAACATCTCTTGCTACATCCACTGCTGAAGCCGAGTACATTGCTGCTGCAAATTGTACATCTCAGGTACTCTGGCTTCAGAACCAATTATTGGATTATGGCATTACAGAGACTAAGACTCCATTATTAATGGATAGTGCTTCAGTTCGGTGCATCGTTAAGAATCCAATCAAGCACTCTAGGACTAAACATATAGAGATCAGACACCATTTTATTAGGGATTGTTTTGAAAAAGGTCTGATTGCTCCAAAGTTTGTGCCTAGTGCTAATGAGCTTGTAGATATATTTACTAAGCCTTTGGATAGTTCAACTTTCCAAAACCTTGTGTTAAGGCTTGGTATGCTGCAGCTAGAATAAGTGACAACTACTAATGATCTTAGTAAACAAGTACTCATGATCATTAGTAAACATGTCACAAATATGTACTGATTCTGTTAAAAGAAACTGATGCAGTTACAACTACTGATGTAGTTATAATTCCTGATGTCAGTAAAAACATATTGATGTCCTATGAAACAACTAAAATCAGCTAAAAAGTCTGATGAGTAAGTGTTGAGGATAGTATGAAACTGCTGAAAAGCTAAGAATTGACGAAAACTACTAATGAGAATTTTCACTTCAGTCGTTTCCACAAACTGCTGTTTCACTCTAAACAGCTGATGACAAAACCATGTCTTCAGTAGTTTCACAACTACTAATGACTAATACCAAGTCCTCAGTTGTTTACAACAGCGGAAGACAAAACCAAGGTTTTTAGTAGTTTCACAACTACTGTTGACTAAAACCTAGTCTTCAGTTGTTTTCAAACGTCTGATAGTTAAAACCACGTCTTCAGTTGTTTTCATAACAACTGATGCCAACACCAACACTTTCAGTCGTTTTCTTTTCAGCCTTTTCTTAACCTATAAATACCTGCACTTATAGACAAACGTTTCATTAGCCGTTTTCAAACCTTTCTCTCTCAACAATGGCGACCATGAAACTCAAACCCCGACACAACTGTGTTGCCTACCTTTCGAAATCGGCCTTCTCGAACAAATTTGACACTGCCATCGATCTTATGGTGGATTCCCCATACAGAACAGCCTTTCTTCTGAATCCTACCATATATCCTGACTCCTTATCCTAGTTATGGACCAACGTCTCTGTAATAACTGGTGAGAATGATAGACAAATCACTCTCCAGTCGTTGGTGAACCGGAAAGAAGTGCTCATCACCCCCGACATCATTCGAAAAACCCTAAATCTGCATGATGGCACCTATCCTAAAGAATACCCGAAAGGCACCACTGATATGTCTTTTATCCATAACGGGTATGAAGGCGACTTAAGTGCTACAAGCGTACTTAAAAAGCACTTCCATGATGCTGAACGACTTATCTTTCATATGGTGAATGTTTGCCTTGCATCAAAGACATCTTCTTGGGATAAGATGTCTTCCCGATGGCAACAGGTATTGTTCTATATCCTTGAACGCCAAAATCTAAATTTTTCTGAGATAGTGTTCATCGAACTAAAGGATCTGGCTCAGAAACCTATGGCAAATAGATGGCTACTTTATCCCAGCTTTCTTATGGCCATAATTTTGAATCAATTACACTCTGATGGCCTTGTTGGTCTTGGAGTCCCTGCTCCAGCTGTTTTAGCTGAGGTATACTCCCGACATAACTCAGACCCTACTCTTAAGGGGCTGCCCGGATGCTAAAACCCAAGCAGAGGGAACCCACAGCCTCCACTTCTAGATCCAAAGTCCCCACCAAACCCAAATCCAAAAATCCCAAAAAGGCTAATCAGGGAGATGAGTCCCCTAAGGATGCCCCTGCACCACAAACACAGGAAATACATACCGGTTATAACCCCCTAGTTATGTCCAAGACTCAACCTGCTGAAGCCACACAGGTATCCTCTCAACAGGATCCTGTTGCAACCACAATTGGGGATCCTCCACCCTCCACTACTACAGCGACACCTCCATCAGTTATTCCACTCCCAATCCACATCACATCCACCACCACTTCAGCTTACCCATCACCACCCACACACATACCACCTCCCATATTCACCACTGCCATCACCACCACCTCTAGCCACCAAGCAGAACCATCATATCACCCATCCTTTCTCTCAGGATCATCTCTACCTCCCAGTGGGGTAGAGGAACAGCTTTCAGCACTAAATCGTATGGTGCTGAAGCTTTTAGCAGCCGATGACGAGAACACTACTCAGCTCCGACAATTAGTGGAGCTTACTGTTGCACAATCACAGTAGATCTCTCAGCAGGCATAACAGATTGAGGAGCAGGCTCAGCAAATGGCTGCTCAGAGTCAAGAGATTTCCCAACTCAAGGAGCAAAATGTGTTATCTACTAAGAAGATTGAGGAGTTGGAGGATGCTAAGAGGACCATCCTATTGAAACTTAAGGGCACAAAGGATAAGCCTCTGAAGATTAGAGAGGGATGCGGTGATGATGGTGATGATAGTGATGATGATGATGATAGTGATGATGATGATGATGATGGTGATGATGAAGGTGATGATGAGGATGGAGGAGACATTGAAGGAGGAGGAGAGTCATCTGCTTCGGGTGCACAGGAAGCTAGTGAGAGGCGGACCAAAAAGACTCAAGATCCAGGTGCCTCGACATCAACCCCGACAGCAAAAGAACACATGATTCAAGACAAGAGTAATGTTTAGATGTTTAATTGTTATTTAAAGTCATTTGTATTTGGATCATGTATAAAATTTATGTAATGAATGTTTTTATGTAATGTAAATGGTTGTCTTAATTATTAATTATTGATTGTTGTGTTGAATGTTTAAATCAAGCAGATCCAGACTTTCAACGAGATGAATATGATATTCCTCCACTCCAACAGATCAAGGCTCAAACTGACGTTGGTTCTTGATCTACAAGGTATTATAAGGAGATCTGTGATGTATACTCCTGAAGAAGGAGAAATCATTCACAATCTCGCTGATGAGCAACTAGCTGAAATGTTCAAGCTGAATGTGAAGAGATTGTGAAAGATGCCCCTACTGTGAATCTAGAGAGTGATGATGAGCTTCAGGATGTCAATGAGATTGAGATAGAAGATGTCACTGCTTAACACTATCCATAGTACACTAACAAGGAGGGAACTGCCATTCCAAATCTGGGAGACACTCTTGTCATTGACACTTTTAAGACTCTGGACAAGATTGAACAAGAGTCCGAAAAGGATAAAGATAAGGCCCAAGCCACAGATGCTGAAGTGAACATTAAAAAGGCAGAATGGGCAGCATGTTTTGAGGAGATAAGAGCCCAACATAGCGCTTCAATGTCAACTGCCTACACGAAACTGTATAAGGTCAAGAAACATCAAAAGGTGTCAGGCAGGACCATAGCATGGGCACATTTTGAAGACCTCAACATTTACACACTTAAACGTGAGAAGGGAATTGAGTATTTCCGGTTTCCACACGACCTGAAGACTCTTCCAGGTTTTGAGCTTAACCAGTTAGCAAAATTAAAATTGCTATACGCTGACCCTCGTAAGATGTCAGGCTAGTTTGAAGCAAAGAGGGAGTATCATACCAGATGGGTCAACTTCAAACCTCAACAACCAACGAGGTACATCAGAAGATCTGAGGTTGACACCATAACTGGCAAACCAAAAGTAGTGTTGAAGTGGAGTCCACCGTGTACAATGTCAAAGATCTCACTACGTGAGATGCCTCAGGATTTCACTCCACATTTCAAATGGTGGTACTACAATTGGAGAACGGTAAAGGCCGTGATAGTTTTGAACAGAAATGGTAAAATGGAAACCATAAGGGTGTTTGACCCAATGTGGCGTACCAACTTGTCATCTAATGATGTTTGTACATTATACAAGCGGCCACTGCTTTATGACTCATGAGATATAGTACAAGCCTTACAATTTCAGAATGTAATATGACTCTGTTTTGCTTTCGAGATAAATACAGGAGTCACAAAAGAAGCTAAGTACAAGAAGTTTGAGGAAATTATGAAAGATGAAAGACAATAGATAGATTAAGGTCCAAGGGGGAGTTTGTTGATACACTTATATACCTAGATCCTGATCTCAATGTAATATGTCTTGAATGTCTTGCACTTATGTATATTGGGTACTTAATGAAATGATAAGTTGGGTAATGCATATTGAAAAGATTATATAGGTTTGTGATTGTTTGAATTGATATACATAATGTTATAATAATGAATAGATTCAAACTTTGGTTAAGTGAAGTTCACATGCGTCCAACTGGACTCATGCGCCCAAACAGTGATCATGCGTCCGAATGGCCATACGACTGAGTGTCCATGTGCCTAAATAGTCCGTACGCCTGAACAACTTCATGTGACTGACTCAGTCGCATGACTAAACACTCAGTCGTGCAAATGGATCAACCGCATGGCTCAATCGCACGAATGAACCATGCTCATGGTTCAGTCGCCCGAATGAGCAACCCTAACCTGTAAATACCACTTAATTCATGGAAAAATGAAATGATTGAGAAGCATTTGATCCACTTCGACTCTAGACGTGCCCTAGCCGTCCAGAAGCCTCTAAGTTCGTACTCCAAGTTCATAGAACGTTGTAGATCGATTTCTAATCGATTCTTGATGTTAGATTCAATTCATTATTGTGTCTACGTGCGTTCTCACTGATTGGATCGCCAATCAAATAGGATTCCACACTATTTGGTTTAGTTTAACACATTAATCAGTTGGTGTTTTGTTCAAATACCAGATCCTAACACATATTTATAGACAATAATGTTTCTGTTAAAGAAAAACTGGATCTCTTGGGATTTAGAATTGTTTTTGTTAAGGAATCATCGGATCTCTTGGGATTCGCATAACTGCCTTGTTGACCTGTAACACTTGTACTATTTGAAGACAAGTGTTTGGACTCCGCAGAAAAATTATCTTCCGCAGATAATTGTTCCTCCGTAGGAATCTTGTTCTTCCGAAGCAAACTTATTCTTCTGAAGGTAAACTTGTTCTTCCGAAGGTAAAGTTGTTCTTTCGAAGGTATCTTGTCGTCCGAAGGTATATTGTTCTTTCATCCTCAGAGCTGGTTGTTCATCCGTATAAGATCATCGGATGTATTTTACTTGTAAGAAACATATCTATGGAAGAACAAAATGTTCATCCGTAGATGTTTCTTACACTTGGTCAATTTCAGAAATTCACCAATTATAATGTTTTTTTACGTGCAAACATACATAATCAACACACATATATATGGGTTAACCTATACTTTTAATACATACATAATATTGAATTACAAACATTCATTACAGATATTAATTCAAGTTCTAAGCCTATACAAAATGGACTAGATTTATTGATCCTAGACCTAACACTTATTCGTCTTGGGTGAAACTCTTCAAAGTCCACTTTAAGCCTACAGGTGTTAGATCATATTAATGATCTATGCCCCTTATCACCATAGATCCAAACTATAAAGAATGCATGGAGGTAGATGCATTGGTCCTTCAATGGATTAATAGTACTCTCATGGATGAATACTTTATCTGAGTTCTTGATACCGATACTATGACTCGCAAGGCTTGGGTCAAGATCTAAGACATCTTAAGCATCAATGGGTCACATGCGGATGCTCTTGAACACGAGTTGACTAACCTCACACTTTCAGTTTATTTTTCCATGTATGAATATTACCAAAACCAAAAAGACACAGTTGATCCACTAGCTAACATCTAAATTCTTAAATAGTCTGTGGACTTCCTACCTAATTGTATATAAGTTGCCACTAATATAAACTAGATCGTTCCATTCAGGATATACAAGAGGAATGCTTCCGCTTAAACAAAATCATAAGTAGACTCATCAAAATTCGACTTTAAATTAAACTGTTTTTGTTAGCCCCCAACCACTCACTCCTACCTCATAACCGATCACTACTCCCTCTTACTCTCCACACCCTTATGATACTAGTTCACCTCGTATCTTGGCTATGGATGGTGAGGGGAACGATTCAATAATCGTGGATGGGGTCATTACATCTATCAGCCAGGGAAAACTTAGCAACTTCTTAGAGTCAATACTCTTAAGCTAACCAAAACAGTGGCTCGAGGCCTTGGTGGTTGTCCCACCATGCCTTTACTCAACTCAACCTCAACACTTTCTTGCAACCACAACAATCTACAACCCAAAAACAACAAGCTTTTAATGCTTTAATTTCGACTAATATTAGCGTAACCTTAACATATACTGCATAAGTTTCTTGGACCCAAATTAGTATATAGATGTGGGTGCATTGGCCATGTGACCTCTTTCCAAGGTAAAATATCATTTCATGCGTATTCAACTTCAAATGCTATATTTGTTCGAAATGGTCAGCTTATGTGAATCAAGGGTTCCTGTAATGGCTTTCATTAATTACCCATCAAAACCTATGCCTTGAACAATATGCTTTATTGTCTCATGTCTTTAAAAATTTACATTTCGTACATTATTTACATGTGACAATTATGTCTCAATTAAGTTGACCTTTTTTGTTTTCCTTTAAAGACCTCAAGAATAATAATCTACTTTAATGCTATAATAGCATGGGGGACTTATATCCATTTACATCACAAGACACTATTGTATCTTGCAGGACCAGCTAAGGGTGATGCAACAGTTCCTAAAGTTAGAAAGAACAACACTTAACAAATCAAATAGGAAATTGACAAATGAAACACAGAACAAAGTAAGAACACAAGTAGAACACAAGTATTGGTTTTCAAGAATAATGTATATTGCTCTCAAAGTGTATTACAATTGTTACAATGCTTAGTCCTAAGGACTAGATACATGAGACACTTTATACTACATTGTACAGCCGGTCATACTTTTAAGGCCAGATGGAACACTAATCTAGAAAACAAGATCAATGTAAAGGCTATTTATATGCTTGGATGTGAGACAAATTTAATGAAAAAAGACAAACTTTGAAATCAAGATGTCGGTCCCATCTTTAAAAAAAGTACTCAAAAAGGTAGTTATCTTATTAGTTGAAAATGTTCCAAAGGTAATTTTCCTTTAAAAGTTTTATGAGAAAACTTTGAAGCCAATTTTACTTCGAAAGATATTCCTTAGTTTGAGAAGAATTGATTCGGGAGAAAAATACTTAGAGTAATTTTGCTTCGGAGACATATTTGCTTTTGAAAGATATTAAACGTCCGAATATTTATTCAAATGATGAATAAAGCTATTCCTTCAGAACATATAGGTACTTAGAAGCATAATTAAGCTTTGAAATATATATTGGAATTACTTTCGAGGCTAAATTCCTTATAAAGTATTTATTAGTTTTTGAGACATAATGTTCTTCTAAAGTCAACTTAATGTCTTCCGAAATAAAAGATATCTTTCATTCTCAAAATTCTTAGGTATATCATTTAGAAAAAAATTCTTCCAAGGTAAAGAGGGCTTATATGAGTGTAGATAACTTGAAACACACATATTTGAAAAAAATTAAAATTAATTTAAGAAAAATCTACTCAAAGTTAATCATCCCAATAGCTGATACAGGATACTTGAATATCTGCTTATCAAAAGTTTTTGTGAACAGATTAACATATTGTTCATTTGTGTTAACCTTGACTAGTTTTATCAATCCTTTTTCCAAATTATCTCTTCTCAAATGATACTTGATATTGATATACTTTGTCTTTGATTGCTGCACTGGATTCTCTATGATAGAGATAGCACTATTATTGTCAATGTGGAATGGAGTCTTCTTGAAGTTGAATCCATAGTCTAGCATCTGATTCTAAATCAAAAGCACTTAAGCATATGAGTTTGTAGTAGCAATGTATTCAGCTTCAACAATTGATACAGATACATATGAGTGCTTCATACATTGTCATGAGACTATCCTTCCTCCAAGAAATTGACATCCCCCTAATGTAGACTTTGAAGTCATGTTGCAGCCACCATAGTCACTTTTTGTATATGCTTACACATTGAAGTCAGAATACTTTGGATACCAAAGTCCTAGTTTGGGAGCTCCTTTGAGATATCTAAGAAGTCTCTTGACAACAACTAGGTGTGAAATCTTGGGTTTGGCTTGATATCTTGCATAATTGCATGTGACAAACATGAAATCAGGTATGTTGGTTATAAGATACATAAGAGACCCGATCATAGCCTTGTAAAGATGTTTATCAACACACTCTTCCTCAAGATTAGGTGCTAGGGAGTGGTTTTTGGCTATAGGAGTATTAGCAACCTTACACACAGTCAGATGAAATCTGGTTAGTATGTGTTGAACATACTTTTATTGGTTTAGAAAGACGTCATTGTCAACCTGCCTCAATTGAATTCCTAGAAAGATATTAAGTTCCCCCATGGCATTTCAAACCTATTCTACATTAGCCCTTTAAACTCCTTACTAAGCATTTTATTGGTTGACCTAAAGATGATGTCATCAAAATAAACTTGAACCAACATCAAGTCATTTCTTGTTCTCTTGATGAAGAGTATGTTGTTAATAGTACCTCTTTTGTAACCATGTTGAACAAGGTACTGTGATGGTGTCTCATACCACTTCCTTGGTGTAACATCTTGAATTTTTGAGTTAAATAGAAGATAACTTGTTAAGTTTTTTTAAAGAGCATTGTTGTTGTTTTATTAAAATTGATGAGTTATTTATGTTTATTTCTTTAAATTTGTCTTAAATTCTTTAAATTGGAAGTTGGCAATGCCATTATTACATATTTAATAGTAATAATATAATAATAATAAAAATCAGAATAATAATAATAGTAATAATAATAACTAGAATAATAGTAATAATACTAATAATAATATTAACTGTTTTATAAAAAAATTAATTACTAACCATAGAAATGTTTAAAAACTTAAAAAAATAAGTTAGGGGGTTAGTTTGTCATTTTAAAAACTTAAAATGAAAGTTTTGGGCATAAATTAATAAAGAGTTAAATCTACAGGGATCATTGTGTAAATCTTTAAAAATCAAACCCCCCTTTCCCCTTGGTCCCACACTTCCGACAGTCGAGCTCGAGCCACCCTCCGGCGGAGCTCCAGTGACCCCAAACAGGTTTTTGATGTGAAACTGCTCTCAAATATTCCTAGAAGGTTATTCGAACCTATATGCATCGATTAACCGCATTTAAGCATCCATTTCTAGACTAATCGACTACATAACCACAACACATTAAACTACTTACCCGTTCGAACATTAAACCGTAATTATAATCTAATTAAATGCACCTACACAATCATCTAACTATCCCTAGGCGTTTAATGATTTCAATTTCACTTGAAACAAGCACGAACATCATCCTCTACCCTCCTCCTCCTCCGCCTTTTGCATCTTAATCGAGGTCTGCCTTTTGAATAAACTAAACAAAAATTAATAGAGGGTTATTAATCACCGTGATCCTTGAAAAGTTCCTGCAAAACGAATTGGATTATTATTCATAGTTGCATAGCAGATCGACTTCGAGAAAACCGCTCCTGTTCTTTGCTCTGTTCGTTCTCAAATCATCATTAATCGGGTAATTAAGCTTATCCACACCCTTGATTTGATATGGGGAACAAAAGCCCCATGTCTATTGTAGTAATCATTGTTGGTATCTGCAACAATTCGGGTTGAATTGGTATTAGGGTTCTTGAGTTTGGGGAAACTCTCGGAACTGGGCTCATAAGGAATTCAAACCGAAGTAAACTTGTCCTTCCATCCCTTGGATAGATAGAGAGGAAGGGCAGAGCTTTTGGTTTTTCATGTTGTCAAAGAAGGTCGCGACCCTGGTTTACTGGTTACCCTTGCATTGCAACATTGAGGTCCCGGGTTCGAACCCGGGCACCCTTAACTTATTTTTTGGGCTATTTCAATCTTTAAAAAAATATAGAAAAATTTCTACAAATTCTAAAAATTAGTTTTGTAAACTTTGTATATTTTTAAGTTATCTAATTATTTCCTATAAATTTATTACAATAAATAGTTTAATACTTTTTTAAAAAATATATATTCAAATGTTGTACTTAGTTTAGTTTTATAAAAAAAATTATTAAACTTTAAATAGTTTAAATCACTAAATTATTATTAGTCGTTACGTCAATTTTAAGTATAGATTGATTATGATTATGGAATTATATTTACATTTTCATAATAAAATATTACAAATCATTATAAAGGATTTAATTCCTTTAAAAATTGTTTAAAGAGTATTTTTCTTTTATTAGATTAAAATATATATATGTTGGATCAAGTAGAAGGCTGGTGCAACCAAAACCATTTCACTTAGCTTATTTTGGTGAAGTGAACAGAAGACTTCCGAAGCTAAATATGGACTTCCAAAGCAAATAGAGTTCTTCCGAAGTTTAAGTAAAAGATCAACTTCCGAAGACAAACTCTACTTCTGAAGACAAAAGTATTCACTTCCGAAGATCAAGTCTAAGAAGTAAAGATCAGAAGACTACTTCCGAAGTATGAATAAAAGCAAAAGTCCTTAAGCCTCGGAAGAAGAAGTAGCCTCTTCCGAAGTCTAAGCGGCTTCGGAAGAACAAGTTCTTCCGAAGCCATTTAACCTTCGGAAGACACTGCTATTGAACCGGTAGACATAAGTATGGTCTCTGACAACCTGCTGCAGACCCCTGAGATACTGCACGGTACTTTCTCAAAAGCCATGTAATTAACCATACTTTATTCTACTGTTCACCGTTTGTTAGATAACACAGTTTCCAACTTTAGTTGGTGACAAAAAGAAAGTCATGGACATGTCATGACTACCATATCTTAGATAAGACCTTATCTAAGATACCTTAACTTTAGCATTGTAGTATTTGCTTTAGTTATAGAATCCCAGCTGGCATCAAAGTATATCCGGTTGTAGGTAGTATTATATAGAGTTTCTCATTGTAACTCATAAACTATGCTTGTAAGAGTCTTGTAACACTTTGAGTTGAGAAGCAATATATTCAAGTACGTTGAAAATTATCTTTTCGTGTTCATTGTTACTTATTATATTATTATCAACTCTTAGAATAAACTCTCCTTCATCTGATCTGAGTGAAACATAAGTTAGTGTGAGAGAAAAACCAAGTGTTAAGTGACATAAACCGATCTTGCAATTGGTATCAAAGTTTTTTAGGCTCTTGATTGTGAGATCTTACCATCCAAATCAACCTATTTTCACTCCTCCTTATATCTCACTCAAAATGGCCCTAAACAAGTTTGAAGAAGAGATGGCAACTATGACTAAAGCTCCTATCATTACTCCTGAAAACTTTAGATCATGGAGCAGACGCGTGGAAGGCTTCATCAGGTATCAAGAAAGCAAAATGTGGTACTCTATTGTCAATGGCCCGTATAAACCTAAGGTGGCAGCACCTGGTGGAAACGGTGCTATGATAGAGAAGGCTGTGAAGACTACTCTGATGAGGACCAGAAGAAGATGGACCTTGGCAGCAATGCAATGACTATTCTTATGACTACAATACCCACCTCCATCATGGTCGGGTTTGAGCATTGTAAGTCTGCCAAAGAACTGTTTGATGCACTTGCTCAAATGTATTCAAGCTCCAATGACTCCAAGAAGGACTCACTGAAGTAGCAGTTCGAGAACTTCACCTATATTGTTGAAGAATCTCTCAGCCAATAGTATTTCAGGTACATGGATCTTATTTCTTCTCTTCAATCTGTGGGAATCACTCCTGAACTTAGAAACCTCACAAGAAAGTTCATGAGTGCTCTTCCAAATGAGTGGACATTCTACTTTGTCTCTATCAAGAGGATAGAGAATCTGAACATTCTCACCATGACCAAACTCTATGGCATCCTTGATGGATACCGTTTGGAGATGGAGAGCAAGAGGGGTCATCAGACAAGCAGACCCCTGAGTCTTCCTGCTAGCAACACTTTAATGGTTGCTGAAGGCTCAGGACCCAAACAATCTCAGCATTACCTGACTTACAACTAGCGGCCATCCTGCTCATCTGGACCATACATTACCTTCCTGAGACTCCAAGGTCTCAACAGACGAAGCATAGTTCCTTTCAGGACAACTATGCCTTTGTCTCAGGAAGTGGACACTCTAGTGATTTTCAGTACCTCTTTGATAATCTAGAGTGCTTCTATCCAAATGATGTAGAGCATGTGGACATTGTCCAACAGATGGCTCTTTTAACCTATACAGCGAAGAAGTTCTTCAAGAGAACTAGAAGGCAATTCCCTCAGAACCTAACTAACAGCAAGTTTGGGTTTGACAAAACCAAGGCCAAATGTTACAACTGTACCCAACTTGGTCATTTTCAAGGGAATGCAAGGTTCCCAAGACAAATTCGGGAACCCCATAGGCCTCCACAAATCCCTCTACATCAAAGCCCACTGGAAAGTCAACTTAAATAGTTGAAATGGTTCAAGAAGTTGACTGGAGCTTCATGGTATATGATGTGACTCCTGCTCAAGCACTCATGGATGGAACAGATGATAACAAGGTATATGAACATCTTTGTACTTCTAGTTGTATTGCTAAGGTTAAATTATATCAGGACTACAATATGGAAATTAAATATGATATTCAGTCTTTCGATATCTTGAAATCTAATTTTAAAAGCGCTAAATCTGACTATCAAAGAAAAATTGAAGAGTTGGAGAAAACTGTGTCCTTATTAAAACATGAACACACAAACTACAAGACTCAAAGGATTTAATATCAAAATTGTCTAAGGCTCAAGCCCAGCTTGTCACTGCTAAGGCTCATGCCAAGAGGTATGCTATCTCTGAGCAAAACTTCCAAGCTATTATTGCATCATCCTCCCACTCTAAAATTTTTTTATCAAAACAAAGGAGGGTTGGCGACCAATGAAATTGCTCCACCACACTCTTATGAGTCTATTAGACAACCTAGACGTGGTACTAAAGAGCAAGAGGTCCCATCTGCTGACCCATCTTCACATGAGTTGAAGAATGATGCAATAATAGTGGCCATCACAGGGAAGGAACAGGTAAATGACCTACCTCTGGCAATGAAGATCAAATCCTAACAACCAAATCTAGAAGAAGCAGAGCTAAAGCTGCAAGAAGAATTGCCAAGAAGGTGGTTGAGTCTAAGTTGATGATTGACCCAAAACAAAAAAGGTGTATTCATCTCAGCTGGATTCCAAGTGGTAGGTACTTCTGATTCAGGAAAGGAGTGTAATACTAGCACTCCTGTCCTACGAAAGGATCAGAAGTTAAAGGGAAAGGTTGCTGATGAAGAGGAAAAGCACAAGAAACAACGATCCTCACATTCCCAAAGGACTAACATTGCATGCATATTGTGTGATCTGCAAAACCACATGGCTAAAGATTGTTATTACAATCCTGCTAGCACACGTTATGCAAATAATGTTAGAAAAGAAGGAGTCAGGGAAGGTTTCACATCTGGACCTTATCAAATGGTTCAAGTGATGAAAAAGGGAAAGCTAGTTTCCAAAGTAAGGTTACTTTTGGAAGAAAAACCTTCTTCCAAAGGGAAAATGGCTTGGGAAGCTAAAGCTGTTATAATTCCGAAGAACAAGAAAGTTCCCTTGAAATCATCCCAGACGTAGACTGCTTCTGAAGAAAAAGTGGTGAACGATTCTTCCGAATAGAAAGAAGCTTCAGAAGAATGTCATGCTGAAAAAGCTCCAACAGGCTCATCCTCTTTAATCAACCGAAGGATGGATTAGAAGATCAAGAAGGATGTTGTAGCCCAAACCACTTCTTCAAAGACATCCATTGTACCCCATGTTTAACTTTTGGCTCAATTATGTCACTATTATTAGCAGAACCCAAGACCAACAAGGCTTAGGTTTCCAATCAAAACTAATTATCTCATCTTATGTGCAGGGACATCCATATGACAAAAATAATAACATTTGGATTGTGGACAGTGGATGCTCCAGGCACATTACAAGGAACAGATCTCTCCTTTAACAATTTCAACATTATGATGGAGGTCATGTCCAGTTTAGAGGTGAGACTAGAGGACATATTTCTAGCAACGGAAGTATATCCAGTGAAAAATTAAAGGTTGACAAAGTTCACTTTGTCAAACAGCTTGAACATAATCTGTTAAGTGTTTCTCAGTTTGGTGATCAAAAGCATCAAATGCTTTTCACAGAACTTGAGTGCATTATCCTCAAACCAGGGATGACAATTCCTCCGGAATTGGTGCTTCTTAGATCTCCTAGGAAAGGGGACATGTACAAACTTGATATGAACAATGCTTCCCTAATGGGTGAAGCATCATGCTTTCTTTCCAAAGCTGACAGTGATGAGTCAACACTATGGCATAAACGAATGTGTCATGTGAATTTTAATATAATGAATAAATTGGCTAAAAAGAACTTGGTACATGGTTTGCCTAGAAAGGAATTTTTCTATAAAGATAACTGTGTTGCATGCCTAAAAAGGAAGCAACACAAGACATCTCATAAATCCAAAGTTGTTAAATCCAATACCACTACATTACACTTATTGCACATGGAACTATTTGGTCCCACAAGTGTAATGAGCAATGGAAGGAAATCATACTACCTAGTGATCGTTGATTATTTTACAAGAGTTACATGGGTATTCTTTTTAAGAACTAAAGACGAAACTGCTGAAACACTAAAATCTTTTATTCTTAAGATAGAAAACCAAATTGATCACAAGGTTAAAATAATTAGAAGTGATCAAGGGACTGAGTTTAAGAACTTTTTTCTTGACTCATTCTGCATCTCAAAAAGGATTGCCAGACAATATAGTGCTCCCAAAACTCCTCAACAAAACAGTGTTGCTGAGAGGAGAAACAGGACACTTATTGAGGCTACTCAATCTATGTTAGCTTATTCCAAACTGTAGATACATGTGTATCTAGTTTATGAGCTTAATTTAAAATGTCTATATTATGTTACACATATGTAATTGAATGGGTACTTAATGAAAGACAATGTGTGGTTGTGCTTATAATGTTGAATATTTCATTGCTTGGTATGTAATAAGGCTTATTGAACTAATTATATAGGTTTGTGGTTTTTTTTAAAGAACTAAGTGAAATAATGATTGTGAAACATATTCAAACTTAATCATATGAAGTTCTCATGTGATTGGCCCATGCTAATGGACCATACGCATGAACAACTTCATGCTAACGAACCAATCGTACGACTGAACCAGGAGACTGGATCAGTCGCATGATTGTAACATGAGATTGACTCAGTCGCACGACTGAACACTCAGTCGTGCGAATGGATCAACCGCATGACTCAATTGCACGACTGAACCATGCTAATGGTTCAGTCGCCCGAATGAGAAACCTTAACCTACAAATACCCCTTAAATCATGGAAAAATATAACACTTTGAAAACCTATGTACTAAATCGTAGCCTAGCCGTCCAGAGACCTATCCTAACAAGTGGTATATCAGTTAGTATTTCGTTCGATACCCTATCCTAACAAGTGGTATCAGAGGTTTGGCTTCAGATTTACGTGTGATTCAATCGTTTTGATATAAAAATTGTGTTTTTCCACTCAAAAACGCAATTTTTTGTGTCAAACCGGGATTTAGACGTCTCCAGATCGTAAAGTTTAGTTTTTCCGGCATACAACAATTAGGGCTATCAAGAAATTCATGTCTATGCGTGCAAAACACCTTAAACCTACGAATTTTCGAAATCCAGCAGCTTCAGTCGCACGATTGACTCAATTGCATGACTGAATCCATACCCATCCCTTATACACACGATTGGACTCATCCGTACCTCCATTCGTACGACTGAGCAGTTTATTCGGATTATCCAACCACATTTGTTCATTCTCCCGACTGAGCCATCCGCATTAATTCAGTCACACCATTGAACCATCCGCGTTGTTCAATCGCACGAATAGCCCATTTGCACACCTTCATTCGCACAAGTGAAATAGTTGTTCAAAAGTTTAAAGTTGATAGCAATGGAGGACCAATACTTGGTGTTCACAACAGGGAGAGACTCAAGGATTCAAAACCTACTGCTTCTAGAGAATGAAGTGGGGAATCACAACAAACCCCCTAAGCTAATCACGTTAGACAAATACCCACAATGGAAGCAACATTTCGAGATCTACTTAAATGGAGTAGATCCCAATCTGGGGGAATCAAAAGAGATGGGGTACAACATACCAGTAGGTGCTAATGGTGTCAAACTTACACTAGGTGGCATGACTGATGGACAAAAGGTCAAATACAATGCTGAGAAGAAAGTCTATGCTCTGCTTACTCAGTCGATCCCCAAGGATATTTTCCACCAATTTTCTGAGTATACGCAAGCATAGAAGCTATGGGATGCATTGGATAAAAGGTATGATGGAAATGCATCATTAAAGGCGATAAAGGCAAAAGCTTTAAAGAAAGAGTTTGACAACTTCTCTTTGATGGGTAAAGAAAGCCGGATGACGTCATTGATAGATTTTACCACTCGATGAGTGAGATGCACACTCATGGATTAACGACGTCTATGGAAGACAAAGTATCGAACTTTGCAGATGGGTTGCCAGAGAAATGGGTTTCCTTTGTCTCTAATCTTAGACAAAATGATATGCTAATGAAGTTAGATATCAATGATTTCAATTTGAAGCTGAGACAGGAAGAGCTGAGAATGAAGTATAGAGCCCAAAAGTCTTCCTATGATCAGAATCCGGTACTATACAACGCGACTCCATAAGCCAAAATGTCTCGAGCACCACTTTAGACGGCTTTTGTGTCAAGTTCTGCTGGTCCCTCTCAAACCTCTACTTCAGGGTCAGAAACGTCAGGGTCGTCTGGTACCCAATACATAGTACCTGAAGCCAATGCTGCAAAACTAAAGACCAAGAATTTCGGTAATGTCACAGTTGAGGCAGCTAAAGAGCACATGGATCTCTTAGTAGCAGTAGTCCACTCCTATGATGGACTAATTACGTGAAAAAGTGGGAAATGTCATCTGGTAGATGAGGACTACGAGCAGGTGGACGAGACAGAGCTGGAGAGGATGGATATAATGTGGGCCTTAGCAAGTGCAATTCGGAGAGCTAAGAAGTTTGTCAAGAAAACCAGATAGAACTTGGACGCAACTAAGGACACTACCTTTGGTTTTGACAAGACCAAGGTACCCTATTTCAACTATGGCAAAAAGGGGCACTTCGAACGTGAGTGTGTGAAGCCCAAGAAAACTGGAAACGGGAATCCATTCTCATCCTTCAATCGTTACGATAAACGAACTAGCACTCCTACTTTGTCAAGCAAGGATCCTAAAGCCTTCACTGCTCATGATGATTAAGGACAGGACTGGAGCTTTCGGTTTGTTTCATCGGGAGAATCCAACATCGCTAGTGTTGAAGATTTAGATGACGATTAAGCTAGTGAAAGAGATATTGTAGTGGAACTCGTGATGTCAAGCTCCGAAGAGATTGCAACAGTGGTCAATTGCATGCATGCAGAAAGGAAATCTACAACAACGTTAGAATCACCAGAACCAGAAACACCAAACTCTGCTTTGATGGCTGATTCATTAGAACCCTCTCAGGTAAGTACTACTAACAATCTTTTCAATAATCATGCTTGTTCTGATTGTAATAAATTTAGGGAAAGTAGAGATTTAAATATTGCTAGGTTATTAGATCATAATGGTAGCTTAGTAAAGGACTTGCAACTATGCACTGAAGCTAATAGAATTCTTAAACAAAATGAGCATAGTTATAAAGAAGAGATAGAACTGTTGAACAAACAACTTAGGGAAACTGAAGTTGTAGCTTTTAAACAATCAAATGACATTAAGTTCTATCTTAACTCCCTAGAAGACACTAAGAAACAAAAGGAAGTTTTAGAAGTGGAAGTTAATTCATGAAAGCAAAAACTACATAGTTGGACAAGTTCATCTCATATTGTTCAACACTTAGTGAGAGAGCGTAACAATGGGGAGGGATTGGGTTATAAAGTGGTTCCACCACCAGATGAGATCTTGATGAACGCAAAAAGTAAACCAATCAATAACAATCCAATCAAGGATCATGTGGTGTCCACTCCTGTTGTAAGTGATCTAGATTCCACATGTATATCAAATGAATCTGGTACTAAACAAAAGGAGGCCACTCCAAAGGCAAAAGGTAAAATGCCTTCTGTTAATCTAGAAAAAGTGTTTGAAAAGGTTAATATAAAGCCTGGTTCAACCACAGTCAAATCTGAACCTAAAAACACCAGTAATGTTAACCAATCACGGGTTCATGTCAAAGTCCAGGTAAACAAAATGGAAAAGATGTTAAAAATGTTAAAACAATCAACTTTGTTAAACAAGATAAAACATCTAAACAAGAAGAGTGTCAACACAAAAAGGTTAATGTCACACGTGTGTCACACACTTCTCCACACAAACAGTTAAATCAAAAAGTCGAAAGCAGATCATGCTACAACTGTGGAGAGCATGGACACATTGCGTCTAATTGTCCTTACTATCAGACACGAAGGAGGAAAGTTGAACTTCAGGATCCAAAACCTAGTTCTTCTAAGAGGAACTCAGTGACTCCACCTAGAAGGGCTAGTGAACCTAAAGTTCAACCTATTAGCCAGTCGTCTATTTATCACAAACAGGCCTTACACAAGGTGGGCTTATGGAAAGAAAAATCAATCTCAATGTCTGATTATGAGAACAAAAAAACAACTGAGCTTCCCTCATCCTCTAAAGGTCAATGGGTTGAATTTATGATGAGTGACGCCTCTGGGACACCGAAGCCAGTAAAGGCTTCGGTCCCTAACCTGAACTAATGTTTTCAATTGAATGTGCAGGGTGTTCGCTATAGTGCTGAAACCAACATGTGGATTATAGATAGCAGAGCATCCAGGCACATGACAGGGAACAGGGCTCTCTTATCAAACGTCAAACAAATAAAAGGAGGCCATGTTTTATTTGCTGGAAACAAAGGAGGGTATATCACAGCTCAACGGGAAGTGGGAAATCAGAAAGTGAAGTTTGACAAGGTAAACTATGTTCAACAACTTCAAAATAACCTGCTTTCTGTATCCTAAATTTGTGATAAAGGTTTTAAGGTAGTATTTGACAACAAGAAGTGCTATGTCCTGAAAAAGGACTATGTGATCCCGGAGGACCAGGTCTTAATGTCTGCCTCAAGATATAATGACCTTTATCTCTTGGATCTATCAAAGGCCTCCACAACGGATCGTGAAGTTCAGTGCTACTTGTCAAAAGCTATTGAGAAGGATTCCATCTCCTGGAATAGGAGAATGGGACACATTAATAAGAGAGTTTACAACATACCGAATAAGAGAGTTTACAACAACTCAACGGGTCAAGTAGAGGTGTGGTGTAATGTCGATGTTCAGAGATATACCACTCCTCCTGCTGGAAAAGGACCCGCATTCTTTTTCGACTATGATGGATTCTTCAAGTTCTTCAACATCCCTCTCTCCACGACTGATGATGAGTTAGCAGCAAAGATGATGTATGATGTTCTAAACACAACATCTTAGGAATCTACATCATCTGGCTCACAAGGTGATTCATCTACCAACTCACGGGGAGCATTCGAGGTAAGTGACTCTTCCTGTGATGATGAAGCCATGGAGAATGATCGAGACACTCAGGAGCAACAAGTTCCTCCTACTGCAAGTCCACAAGCATCTGACCTTGATGCCTCTGAGTCTTTGGAACCTCATACTCCTACTGCCTCAGCTACCGAACCAAATGTTCATAATCTAGATTCTAAGTTAGTTGCTCCCACCACTCTTGGATCCCGCGTAAATGTCTATCATCCTCTGGACAATGTCATTAGGTATGTCAGATCAGGAGTTCAGACAAGAAATCAGCTGTACTCAGCTGATTATGCCTCAGTATTGGAGAAAGGATACCTTCACGATGGTGTTTATCGTTGCTTTGTGTCTCAGTTCAAGCCAAAATACATGAGTGAAGCCTTAAATGATAAGGCATTTGTCAGTGCCATGCAAGAAGAACTTCTTCAGTTCAAGAAGTTAGGTGTATGGACACTGGTAGATAAACTAAAGGTACTAAGGTCATTCTTACCAAATGGGTCTTGAAATGTAACAAATATGACCAGGTGTCATCATCAGGAACAAGGCTCGACTTGTAGTTCAAGGATTTCGACAAGTTGAGGGAATAGATTACAATGAAGTGTTTGCACCCTTGACAAGAATGGAAGACATCCGTATCTTCGTTGCCTATGCATCGTATATGAAGATTAAAGTTTTTCAACTAGATGTGAAGAGTGCATTCCTTCATGGTGAAATCCGAGAGACAGTGTACGTTAGTCAACCAAAGGGATTTGAGGATCCATATCATCAAGATAGAGTTCACAAACTTGACAAGGCTTTATACGGGCTTCATCAAGCTCCTAGAGCCTGGTATGAAAAACTCTCCACTCACCTTGTGAAACATGGGTTTCGCAGAGGTGTTATTGACTGCACACTGTTCATCAAATAAAAGGATGGTGATTTACTGCTGGTCCAGATTTATGTAGATGATATAATCTTCGGTTCCAAGAACGAAGAATTATGTAAAGAGTTTGAAGCAGTAATGAAGACTAAATTTGAAATGAGTGCCATGGGAGAGATGAAGTTCTTTCTCGGGTTACAGGTGGATCAAACACCTAAGGGAATTTTTCTACATCAGACCAAGTAAGTAGGAGATATTCTCAGTCGGTTTGACATGGAGAATGCTTCTGCAGCTGGGACTCCACTTGCTACAAACCATGATGTAGCACCCGACGAGAATGGTGATCTGGTAGATGCCACCATGTACCGAGGAATGATTGGATCTCTAATGTACCTCACTGCCTCAAGACCTGATATCATGTATGCTACATGTCTATGTTCAAGATATCAGGCAAAGCCAAAAGTTAACCATTTGATATGGGTCAAAAGGATCTTCTGTTATCTGAAGGGTACTCCAACACTAGGGTTGTGGTATCGTCATGACGATGACTTCGAGCTTACGGCGTATAGTGACTCGGATTATGGCGGCTGCAAGATGAACTACAACTCTACATCAGCAAGATATCAATTCTTTCGGAGGAGATTAGTGACCTGGCAGTGTAAGAAGCAAACCTCGGTTGCTTTGTCAACCTGCGAAGCCGAATACGTTGCTATTACAAGTTGCTGTTCGCAAATCATATGGATTCAACAGCAAATGCGGGACTATGGTTTGAATTTCTCTTCTACTCCTATTTTTGTTGACAACTCTGCTGCAATTGCAGTAACTAAAAATCCGGTACAACATCCTAAGACCAAACACATCGGCCTAAAATATCACTTTATACGTGATTGCTTTGAAAAGAACCTAATTGATGTGGTTAAAACAAATACTAATTTTCAACGTGCTGACCTCCATACAATGGTTTTTGATAAACCACGTTTTCTATATTGTTAGAGTTCAACGGCGTTAAAAAGAAAAGTGATGTAATTCCTGAAGATGACCATGTGTAGTCCGATGCGTATAGTTCACTTTTCTTTTATTTTTATTTTCTTTATTTATCTAATTTATTTTAAGTAGTTAATTAAATTGATGTTACTTTTTTTCCTAGTAAAATCCTAAAAATGCAAATCGTTTACGGTTTTAGAATTTTAGGGGGAGAATAGGTTTAGAAAGTAACATTATAAAAAAAACCAACAAGGTATATCAAGAGATATGAAGTTGATTCCATAACTGGGAAACCAAAAATAGTGCTGAAGTGGAGTCCTTCACGCACGATGTCTAGAATCCCTCTACGGGAAATTCCACAGGACTTCACTCCACACTTCAAGTGGTGGTATTACAATTGGAGAACAGGCGAGGCAGTCATAGTGTTGAATAGAAATGGTAGTATGGAAACTATCAGGGTGTTTGATCCGATGTGGCTCACTAACTTGTCAGCTGATGATGTTATACCTTATACAAGTGGCCACTGTTCTATGACTCGCAGGATATTGTACAAGCTCTCCAATTCCAAAATGTGATACAGCTTTGCTTTGCTTTTGAAATACATGCAAGAGTCACAAGAGAGGAGAAGTACAAGAAGTATGAGGAGCTTATGAAGAATGTAAGACAATAGATGAAACTAGGTCCAAGGGGGAGTTTGTACATACATGTGTACCTAGTTTTTGGGCTTAATGTAAAATGTCTTTATTGTCTTACACATATGTAATGAATGGGTACTTAATGAAATACAATGTGTGGTTGTGCTTATAATGTTGAATATTTCATTACTTGGTATGTAATAAGGCTTATTGAACTAATTATATAGGTTTGTGGTTGTTTGAATAGAACGAAGTCAAATAATGATTGTGAAACATATTCAAACTTAATCATATGAAGTTCTCATGCGATTGGCCCATGCTAATGGACCATACGCATGAACAACTTCATGCTAATGAACCAATCGTACGACTGAACCAGGAGACTGGATCAGTCGCATGATTGTAACATGAGATTGACTCAATCGCACGACTGAACATTCAATCATGTGAATGGATCAACCGCATGACTCAATCACACGATTGAACACTCAGTCATGCGAATGGATCAACCGCATGAGTCAATCACACGACTGAACCATGCTAATGGTTTAGTCGCCCAAATGAGAAACCCTAACCTATAAATACCACTTTAATCATGTAAAAATATAAAACTTCGAAAACTTACGTACTAAATTGTACCCTAGCCGTGCAGAGACCTCTAAGAACCTGTTCCAAGTTCATAGATCGCACTAGATCGATTACCAATCATTCTTAACATTTATATTCAATCCATAATTGTTTCTATGTGTGTTCTCACTGATTGGATTGCCAATCAAATAGGATTCCGCACTATTTGATTCGGCATACACGTATATTAGTTAGTATTTCATTCGATACACGATCCTTACACAAACTACCTCTAACATTCTAGGCAGAGGCAGTCAACACTACATGCTATATGCAGAACAGAGTTCTTGTAGTTAAGCCACATGGAAAAAACCCCTTATGACCTTTGGAACAAGAGGCCACCGTTCATTGGCTTTCTAAGGTCCTTTGGCAGCAAGTGTACCATACTTAACATAAAAGACAATTTGGCAAAATTTGCTGAAAAGTCAGATGATGCTATCTTTGTTGGATAATCTTCTAGCTCTAAAGCTTATAGAGTATACAACATCAAGAATCAACAATTTGAGGAATCATCCAACATAGTTGTTAATGAGCACACTCCTTATGTTAAGGGGAATGGACCTGATCATATCTTTGATTTAGAATTGTTTCTAAACTATTCTAAACCATCTTGTGAGAATGTTTCAGCTAAAATATGTACTCAAGCAAATTCTAAATATAATCAAATGTTTGAGTTACCCAAACCTATTTCAAGTTCTCCAAGAGCTACAACAAACCAAGTTTCCACTTTGGTAGATCTGTCAGTATAACCATCTCACGAGATAGTGGAGCTTCAACCAGTAACTCACTTGTTGATCCTAATAGTTCATCAGGTGAGCCTGTATAACACCAAGCTGATAAAAGTAGCATCTTGAAGGGACAAGAAACTGTCAACGCTACTTCACAGCCAACAATTGATGATTTTTCTCTTTCATTCAATCAGTCCTAATTGAATGAACTTGAAACAACAGCTGGACAAAGTGCTCTAGCCCCTGAGCAAAATATGTCCAATCTAGATCTATCTTTGTAGCTAGAAGTAATCCCTCGTCTAAGGATTCACAACACTCATGCAGCTTAGAATATCATAGGGGATGTCTCTGAATGTGTGACAACAAGAGGACAGACACATCATGGGATTGTCTGCTTGTACTCATGCTTCTTATCTTAGATGGATCCCAAGAAGGTAGAAGATGCCTTGAAAGATAGTAGCTGGGTTGAATTGATGCAAGAGGAGTTCCTTCAATTCAAAAGATAAAAGGTTTGGAACCTATGTCCGCTACAATCCGGTCAAGTACCTATAGGCACCAAATGGGTTTTTAGAAACAAGAGAGATGATAAAGGCTTGATTATCAAGAAAAAGGCAAGACTGGTGGTTCAAGGATACACCCAAGAGGAAGGAATTGATTATACTGATCTCTTTGCACATGTTGCAAGACTTGAGGCCGTTAGAATCTTCCTTGCTTATGTTGCATCCAAGAATTTCACTGTCTACCAACATGATGTCAAGTGTGCCTTTCTATATGGGGATATAGATAGGGAAGTCTACATGTGCTAGCCTCTAGGATTTGAAGACCCACAACACCCCAACTATGTGTGCAATTGGATAAAGCTCTTTATGGGCTGCACTAAGCACCTAGGCTATGGTATGAGACTTTGTCTCAGTTTCTTCTGAAGAATGGTTACACTAGAGGTACCATTGATAAGACTTTCTTTATTAGAAAGTCTCGAAAGGATATTTTGCTTGTTCAAGTCTATGTTGATGACATCATATCTGGTTCTTCAAATGACCAAATGTGTAAAGACTTTGAAAACATTATGAAGAAGAAGTTTGAGATGAGTTCCATGGGAAAATGGACTTTTTCCTTGGAATTCAGGTGAAGCAATTGAAGGAAGGGTTCTTCATCAATCAATCCAAGTATGTCAATGACATCTTAGAGAGATTTGAAATGAAAGATTGTAAGCCAGCCAAGACACCCATACCCAGAAACCATAACCTTTGTCCTGGCCTTGAGGGGGAGGATACTGATCAACGTCAGTATAGGGCATTTATTGGTTCTTTGATGTGTCTCATAGCTAGTAGACCCGATATCATGTTTGCTACATGCATCTGTGCAAGATATCAGGCTGCTCTAAAGGTGACTCACCTAGCTGTTGGCAAGAGAATCCTCAGATACCTCAAATGAGCATCTAAACTAGGTCTCTAGTATCCAAGGATTAGTGATTTTAATCACTATGGATACTATGATAGAGATTATGGTGGCTGCAACATTGACAAGAAATCAACATCAGGAGGATGTCAATTTCTTGGTGGAAGGATCATCTCATGGCAATGCAAGAAACAATCTTGTGTCTCTACATCAACTTCTGAAGCTGAATACATTCTTGCTGCAAGCTGCTTTGCTTAGCTTTTGTGGATTCAGAACCAGATGTTAGACTATGGATTCAATTTTATGAGCACTCCTATCCATATTGACAACAATAGTGCTATTCCCATCACTGAGAATCCGGTGAAGCACTCCAAGACAAGCATATTGATATCAAGTATCATTTCATTAGAGATATTCATGAGAAAAATCTAATCAAGCTAGTCAAAGTTGATTCAAATGAACAATATGCCGACTTGTTCACCAAAGCTTTTGATGAACAAAGATTTAAATATCTCATTATAGCTATTGGAATGATAAACATTGATTAGCTCACCTCTTTTGAAAACCTTTGTGAAAATGTAATGTCTTATGTCAATACAATCTAAGCCCTATTACGAAAGGTCTCTCTCTGAATTTTTATCTAAGTATAATTTCTTTCGAAGAGGAATTAACCTTCAGAAGATATTTTACATATCTTCCGAAGCAAAATTCCTCCAAGGATAATTTTTTTCTCCAAAGAGTTTTTAGTCTCGGAAGAAGCGATTGATCATATATCAGATCTACTTCCGAAGCTTATAAAACTCTCCATTCGGAAAGCAATCTTTACCTTCGGAAGCAAAGCTTTACCTTTGGAAGAAGGAATTGCCTTCGGAACACAAATAACCTTCGGAAATGATTTATACTCGGAAGAGAGATTTTACTATGTAACAGAAATCTCTTGGGCCCCACACTGTAAAAAGTAAAGATTTTGTTAATGATGTCGGATTATTTAATTAAAATAAACCTTACCGCCACTGTCACTTCATCCACTAAAACATCACATCATCCTAACCCCACTACCGCCATTTCACCCTCTTTTAAATAATCCCAACTATTCACTTTCATCTTCTTACCTCATTTTTACTGCCCTAAAAGTTTCCTTCACTATCAATTCACCCAAGCTCAAACTCATCCACAATCACCTTTCTCAAATGGCACTCAACCCTCAGCGCAACCAAGTCGCACTTCTTGATTCCTCAAGAGATGTTGAGTTCTCTAAAATCATCTCCTTTCTCACCCAATAATCCTATTACACAACCTTAACTGTTAATCCCACTATATACTCCAATCAAATGGCTGAATTTTGGGATAACAGTAAGATTGAAACCTAAATGGGGTTAGTGCAATATGATCCAACATTTGTGGCTAAGAGTTGGTCATCCATGAACAAATCATTAGGGAGCATCTAAAGCTTCATTATGAGGGTGCCCCCATATAGTTCCACAAAATAGTTTTGGACAACACCTACATCCAAATGGGATATGGTGGAGATGTCAACAGGTCAACTGTCTACAAGTTCAACTTTCCTACAATTGGAAGTTCCTACTGTATGTCATTCTTCACTACCTGTCCAACAAATCTGGGGATGGGATCAAATCCCATATGAACTATGGTGCCTAGTTCATGGAATGGTGAGAGCCCTCCGATTCAATTACTCAAGAATTATGCTTACCAATCTTATGGGAAGTCTATAGAGGGACACATTCCTTATGTATCCCAGATTTCTCCAACATATTATCAACTGTGAGTTGGACTAGAGTCAACTTCTTTATGCAGCTGCTCTGAATGTCCCTCAAATAAGGCCAACCATCTTCAAGACATTAAAGAAGGTATCCACCAACTTCACTGAAAGGTACACTTCTCTGCTTCCAGGTATGACTAAGCAAATAGCTCCTGGTGACATCCCTATTCACCCCACAGGTGATGAACCCACACCAGCAACTACCTCCATAATGCCAAATCTACCTTCTCACCCCACCACCATCATATATTAAAGATGCCCCAAACGAACCCTTGTTCAATCTACTCTGATTGAACAAGCTCCTCCTGTTCAATCCAAAAAGACTAGAGTGGAACAATAGGCTCCTACTCAGTCTGAGGTCTCACCATCCTTCTCATTTGACCTCATTATGGGTCTTGAGTCTCCTCAGTCTCAAACCCATGAGCCCGAAACCCAAGCCAACAGCCCTTAGGGTGAGTATCTATACTCCTCTAAGCAGCCAACAAGGGACAGCCCCACTAGAGGCTCAATGCCTGTAGACATTGATCAAGGTCCCAGGTCAGTAGGCTTAACATCCTTATCTTTCACTTATCTTCTCTTCAAAACTGATGAAGAGATTATGTCCCTCCATGGCAATGAAGTTGATCTTCAACACTCTCTCAAAGATCAATAGAGCCTAGAGAGACCTTTTATCTCTAGCTCCCATCAGCAACGTTTACTGAGGTGAGTCCCACTAATATGGAGGGGACTCATGCAGATTCAGCTGCCACTACATAAGGTTCCTCAATGGACCTTATGGATTGTGGTAACATCCCTGAGACTGGATCTGTGGCAACCATGCCTTTTGATGACTCTGAAAGAGACATCATTAAGCAAGGGAAACCAGGGTGCCAAGAAACCACATCTGGTGGTGAGGCTGAACATACCAGGTATTTTACCTCATCTCCGTGTGATTCTTCAAAAGAAGATCAGGGAAGCATGCCACTCCTCATTCAAGACCTACTATCTAAAGTCTCAAACGTTGAATCCAAGGTTAGGACTTTAGAAGAAAGGTCTGCCACTCAGCAACTTGAGATTTACAATCTCATGGCCAAACTAGCTGAGAAACGGATTGAGAGATCTGTCAGGCATGTATCCATTTAGGTCTCCTTGACCTCTTCCTACAACTTATCTAGCTCTCAAGATGATGCTACCAAAAAGGGGGAGTGTGTTCAGAGACAAACATCTAAGGAACCACTAAGCTAGACTTCAACTTCAAAATATTCGCCTCCCATTACAACTTTTTCTCAGCCATCCCAAGTTGTACTACAAATTGACCCAAGGAAGATATCTCTATAGACTCTTTTCCAAGTATTTGTTGAGATCCTCTCTTGATCAGCCAAGCCCTGATGCAGCCATGTTGTACTTTGGAGCTAAAGAGCTTCAGAGGCTAAGAGCACCTTCTACCACTGTGGAAGAACTTGGTCAACCTAAGGTCCAAATTAACCTGAGATTCAATTTGAAGGTGAAATGAGGACCGATGGCCCAACAACTGAAACAACTGCGATGGAAACTGCACCCTGTCAAACTTCGAAAGCTGAAGTCAAAGCCTCAGAAGAACAAGCTGAATCTTCCGAAGCAGAAATGGAAGCTGCAGAAGGACTATTCTCATTGTTCGAGGATCTAATCATCATAGATGTAATTCTAGAGCTAGCATCTAAGGTGAATAGTGAGGACTTTCTGGATCAACCTCTAGCTCAGACGCCCTCTCTGCCTCTCTCACAATCTGAATCCACTCTCCAAGAACCACCAAAGTCAAGCACTTCAATGGATGACAAAGGAAAGAAGAAAATGACTGCGGAAGAGCTTTAGGAAGAGGAGAAGATTGAGAAACTTAACAGAAAAGGGAGACTTCCAACTGGGAAGATGTTAGCTACCAGTACCAAAGCAGCTGCAGCCAACCAGGAGGCAGTCAACAACAAAAAGAGAGTAGAGATCATTGACCAGCTCATCAAGCTTAGAGCTGCCAATGAAGACATACTCTTGCTACCATTATAGTAGTTGGTATAACTAGAAAAGCCAACCAGGCTGCAGAATGAACAAAAGAAGGAAGCATCACAGTTGGCCTTAGAGGAAGAAAGAGAAAAGGAACAGAGGGAAGCTGACATGCAGCTCAGGAGAGAAAGGATAGCTTTCCTAATCTCTAGAGGTTCTCTCTTGAAGAGCTTTCTCCACATAATGATGAAACGATCTATGGCTCTTCAACAAAGAGCAAGATCAACTAGAGTGAGAGAGAAAAAGAGCAACAAGAGAGAAGTTGAGGGAGAAGAAGTAAGAAGAAGCAAGGGTCACTGCACCCAAGAAGATAGGTGAGAAAGCTTAGATAAAAGACTATCTCCAGGCTCACGGCTTCTCTGGAAGGCAGGTGGGACCCATGTCTGAAAGCACACTTGAACGAATTGTCAGTGAAATCAAGGTTGACATTTGTTTGGGAAAAAGGAGACAGATGTATAGAAGGCTACAGTGGATGAACTTCACACCAACCACTCAACGCCAACCTGAACCAATTCCCTCTCCATTCACCATCGAAACTGAATCTTACACTCCTAAACCCACACCATTACCCTCACCCACTTCCTCACCTCAACCACTAAGACTACCCATCCTTCAACCCAAAACACTTCCCAGAACCACTACACCACAACCTACCAAACAACCTTCCAAACTATCCCCTCAGTCATCCAAACATCTCTCCCTAGAGGAGTTTAAGGCAATCAAGACAAAGCTCACCAACTGCACAACCTTGAGTGACATCTCCTGTGAGGAAGACTCTGCAAACTGACCTATGTTGATGGATTTTCACATTCCCTCATAAGATATCAACTCCTTCATTTTCCCAGAGGAACATTGTACCATGCTGCTAGACTTCTAAGCCTCAACTCAGACTCACAAAATGATGAAGAGAAGAGACTAAGAAGGAAGTTGGTGACTTCACTGGATATAAAGAAAGAGGATAATATTCCTAGTTAGTCTTTTGTGCCTAGAAAGAAAATGATCCAGTGGAGGTTCAGTGAAGCCTCTCACAACTTTGTTATGGAAAGAGAGAATGGAGAAGTCAACAGGCTGAATGCCTCCTCTCTGCTACACTCTAGGAGGTTTGACATTGCTGACTTAGAGAGAGAAACCATACTCTAACCCCTCCAACTCTGAAACTGCTACTCACATCAAAAATCATCTCAGTAGTCTTCATCTTGCTGAGTTAACTGCAAAAGCAAAGATTGAAGAAGAGTTGAAACTGAGAAGAAAGGAAGACAAGGATAGATCTCTCACCAAAGGCACAACCTTTCTACAAATGGTGGAAGATCTTGAATTGGAACCTATAGTTAGATGAGAATATGATTATAGCTCCCATAAACTTACTGTTTTCAGAGGGACCCAACAAAGGGTGCACATCATTCAGGGTGACAGACTGGAATTCCTGTCAACTAATGATCTGTACAAGCTTCTTAGCACTACTTCAGGGAAGAACAAAGAGACAGACATATATCTGCTTTCCTTAGTGCTGAAAGCTTTGAGAAGCAGGAACAAGTGAAATTTTGGTAGCTTAAGCCTAGGGGGAGTTTGTTGGATAAAGTAGAAGGCTGGTGCAACCAAAACCATTTCACTTAGTTTATTTTGGTGAAGTCAACAGAAGACTTCAAAAGCTAAATACAGACTTTTAAAGGAAATAGAGTTCTTCTGAAGTTTAAATAAACGATCAACTTCCAAAGACAAACTCTACTTCTGAAGACAAACGTATTCACTTCCGAAGATCAAGTCTAAGAAGTAAAGATCATAAGACTACTTTCAAAGTATGAATAAAAGCAGAAGTCCTTAAGCCTCAAAAGAAGAAGTAGCCTCTTCCGAAGTATAAGTGGCTTCGGAAGAATAAGTTCTCCCGAAGCCATTTAACCTTTAGTAGACACTGCTATGAACCAGTAGACATAAGTATGGTCTCTGACAATCCGCTGCAGACCTCTGAGATACTGCATTGCGCTTTCTTAAAAGCCATGTTGTTAATAATACTTTGTTCTACTATTCACCATTTGTTAGATAGCATAGTTGCCAACTTTAGTTGGTAACAAAAGGTAAGTCATGGAATGTCATGACTACCATATCTTAGATAAGATCTTATTTAAGATACCTTTACTTTAGCACTGTAGTATTTGCTTTAGTTATAGGATCCCAGCTCGTATCAAAGTACATTCGTTGTAGGTAGTATTATATATAGTTTCTCATTGTAACTCATAAACTATGCTTGTAAGAGTCTTGTAACACTTTGAGTTAAGAAACAATATATGGAAGTACCTTGACAATTATCTTTATGTGTTTATTGTTACTTATTATTTTATTGTCAAGTCTTAGAATAAACTCTTCTTCATCAATCTGTGTGAAACATAAGTGAGTGTGAGAGAAAAACCAAGTCTTAAGTGACATAAACTAGTCGTATAATATATACATATATGATTTCAATAATTAGCCATATTTATAAACCCCCCCAATCCTTATCGAAATCCTAGTTCGCGTTTAATCGCTAAACTTAGTATTAAACTTAAACTTGTAATATATACGTTTAGGTATCTTGTAACGGAACTCATTGGAACAACGTTTGATTTCTATTATCATCTTGAGTATTTCTATACCCTTTTGCATATTTTCACACTTTGGGGTGAAACATGTTACCTTATAATTATTGCACTTGTAAAACATTGATTCTTGTAAACACTTAGGCAATTCACTTATTTGTTGTGGTTAGTTGAACTTTAGTAATTACCATCTATTGACTATTTTATGTGCAATCATTAACTATTGCTAGCTTGGTGACGCCATAGATCTATGGTCCTGACAAGCCTGCTTGGTTAATCCAAGTACACTTAGCTAATCATATAATCTTGTAAACATGGAATCTTGTAAACTGTCAAGGTTTGATTGTCGCATCTATCATACATGCCTAATTACTTTACTCACTAACTTATGACATGAATTGCCATCTATATATACTTATGTATGAAAACTATAGAAATCTCACCAACATTATGCTAACATTTTATTTTTAACATGTTTCAGGAAATGCGCAAGTTTGATAGTCATCTTGAAGTTCTTTCACATCTAGGAATAGACGTAGTTAAATTAATGAAATGACTTGGTTTATTTACATCTTATTTTATGCGTATTTCATATTGAGATTTATGCTTGTAATGTTACTCTTGAAACTTATGATTATTATATTTGGGATAAATAATAGCGTTATGTGGTTGTGAACAATCTTAACCCTCACATCTCAACGTATCTGCCGTTAATGTTAGGGTGTGACACTTAGAGCTTGATGCGGCCCATAAAGAGCTTTGTCAAGCTTGCATACATAATCTAGATGATCTGGTTCTGTAAATGTAGGTGGTTTCTTGACAAACACTTCTTTATCTATCACCCAATATAAAATTGCACACTTGACATCAAGTTGGTAGACCTTGAAATCCTTGAATGTAGCAAACGAAAGGAATATCTATACATCTTCAAGTCTTGCCAAAGGAGCAAAGAATAGTGGAATGTAAGGCACTATAAGAAAGATATACTCATTTTCAAATCACCCCGTGAAGACAGACGTTCAGAAAGGTTATAATCACTTCTTCTTGAGTGTACCCATAAACAACTAGTCTTGCCTTGTGGTTGATGACAAGCACTAATCATCTTTCTTGTTTCTAAAAACCTGGCATCTTCCAAGGAGGAAGAAAAATAGGTTCCAAACACCTTGTCTTTTGAATCGAAGCAATCCTCTAGCATTGCTTCAACCTAACTTCCATCTTTCAAAGCTTCATCAACTTTCTATGGCTCAATTTGGGACAAGAAGCAAGAGTGCAAACAGACATTTTTCTCATGTGTTTGTCCTCTTGTTGTCACCCCAATCTCAACATCTCTAATGATGTATGTTGTAGGATGGAACTTGTGGATTCTTTGTTGAGGAATCATAGCTAGTTGATTTAACAGATATCAATTAGTAAAATTTAGATATAGTGATTGAGTATCTCCCACCACATCACCACACTTATTAAATGTTACTTGATCCAGAGAGTGTGTGACATCATTTATGTTGTCTTTAGAGGAATTTTTGTCAGCATCATGAAAGTCTTAATGTAACACCCGGTTAATTTTAAGTCAAGAAAGAAGAATAAAGTGAAGAAAAAGAAGGAAAAGAAATAAAACCCAAGTCTAGGGGTAAAAAGTGTCCAAAAGGACAAAATGTTTAAAAAGTTGGTGATAAAGGTGGTATGGCCGCCCAAATGGTCACATCACACCTTTTTCAATCTCATATTGGTAGAGAGAGAGAAGGAGCTGAAACTCTCGGTTTTGAAGGAAGAACAAGAAGGAATTCGAATTCAAGGTAAAAATTCATGGTTGTATCATGTTCTTGACTGGTTTTATCCTCGGGTTTATGCTTATGTGTGTTTGTATGTGTTCGGGTATGTTTTAGTGGGTTTCTAGGTGGTTGAATTCAATTTGCAAATGAGTTTGGAAGAAGCCATACTCAAGATCTGCAAAGGTGAGTTCTAGGACCCCTCTTTTACTTATTTTAACTGATTTTGGGGCTGGAAATGCATAAATGTATGTTTTCTTTTAACTGGGTTTCGGACCCGTATGTTTGATTGTGTGTATGTCGATGTTATGATGTGATCTATGGCTACGTTCATGCTTGATGATGTATGATGGTGTTTTTGTGTCTTTGATTGTATGATTTAAGCTTAGAACATGATTGATGGTGCTTAGGAGCTAAGATCTGATGTATAAGTGCGAATGGGTTCAGAATGATTGCCTAAGTGTATTTAATGCGGATGAATGTTAATGCAAATGGAAAGTCAATGCGGATGAACATTGACTAAGTATGTGAAATGCGGATGAACATAGAAAGTCAATGCGGATGAACATAGAAAGTTAATGCGGATGAACATAGAAAGTCAATGCGTATGAACATAGAAAGTCAATGAGTATGAACATAGAAAGTCAATACGGATGAACAGTCAATGCAGATGGACATTTTCCACTAAGTAAAAGAAATGCGGATGAGTAATGGGAAATGCGGATGAAGTCAATGTGGATGGAAAGTTTATGCGGATGGGCATTGACTAATTATGACAAATGCGAATGAACAAAAAAGGCAAATACGGATGAACAAAAGGTAAATACGGATGAACTGTAGCAAATATGGATGAGGAAAGGCAAATCTGGATGAAGTGGAACAAATGCGGACAAACACTTAGAATAGTTTGACTATCTGGGGAAAAGTGAGATTTAGGGTTTGACTTGGGATGTTCCGGGGAGGTTATGTAAGTTGACTTTTGAGGTCATAGATGTTATGATGGGCATGTTATGATGTATGTTTGATGCTTATGCATGATGGTATGTATGATGTATGTCATGTATGTATGATGCCCTGTATGATGATGATGACTGTGATGATGTTCTTTATTATGTATGTTTATTTTTCCTTGGCTTTACGTTGGATGTTAATGAATGAAATCAAAGTATTATGTAACGTAAAGTGGAAGATAATTTAAAGAGAAACATGATGAATGAATGCATGCATTAATGAACGATGGAAAGTAAAAGAAAGTCTTGCAAGCCTTGATGTCGGGACACGCCCCATTGTAGGGTGTTAGCGCAATGGTGTGTGGGTTAGCTACCGTAGAAGGATGCACATCGGGGTCTCTCTTTGTGATTGATCATATGTATGGAACCTTTGTCGCTTGCCCTATATACTATGGCCAGGCTGCTGTGCGCCATTGTTAGGACTCTAGAAAGATTAACATGTTGTCTTTATGTGTCTTGTTGATATTTGTAATAGTATAGGGACTATTTTTGTAATTGTTAGTTCCTTTGTGTTTCATTATAAATAGCTTAGATTGGTAGTTAGAGTGAGAGAGAGAGAGAGTGAACGAACTACTACTAATTACTTGTAATTGTCTTTGCTTGATATTAATGAAACTGTGAATTTTGTTAATATCTTGTTTGAATTCGATTACTTTGTATGTGTTTTCTTTGAATTGTATTCATATATCATCACAGATTAGCTCAATTGCTCCTATCAATTGGTATCAGAGCTGTTGGTAGCTGTTATTTATGTAATTTTGAAGTTTATTGAACTTTGAAACTCAAAAAGCTTACTGAATCTGTGATTGATAGACAATTCAAATGAAAACTTGTGGATTTCAGATGTGTTTCATCATCTGAAACATGATTTGAACCACAATTAGCAGTTGAATTCAACAAATTTGAGATAATTTGGTGAATTTGTGTTCGAAAAGTTCATTGATTTTTCGAACTGAATATTGCAAATTATTTGATTTGTTGTTGATTTCGATAGAAATTGATATTAGAAGAATGATTATAGACATAAAACTCATCTAATTGGAAAGTTTCAATCAATTTCATCAACTTTTGAAGATTTTCAGAAGATTTGAGTCTGTTACATTCATATTAACATGATGAATGTGGCGCATTAGGTTGAAGTTTGCTGAAAAATTTTCCAAGTGTTAGGCGTTTGACGACTGTTTAGTCGCATTAACACTGTGTAGACGTTTTCAGTTCAGACTTTTGATCACTGTTGAAGAGAAAGTCCAGACGTATCATCATTGTTGAAAAGTATTTGAACTGTTTAGACGTTTGAGAACTGTGTAGGCACATCACAACTGTTCAGACGTTTTACTATTGTTCAGGCGCATCAATTTTGGGCGTTTTGGAAAATTTTTCGAAGGCATTCCCTTAGAAAACTCTCAACTTAGGCGCATCAACTATTGGGGCGTTTGAATACTGTTCAGGCGTATCAACCTTGACTTAGAATATTTTTTTGAAAAAAAATTCAAAAACATTTCTAATTTTTTTCTTAATTCAAAATATAAGAAAAACAACAAAAATATAAGAATGGTGAAATCAGAAGATTCTGAAAATAGAGTTCCAAAACTTAAAACCAGAGCTGCTTTAAAAAATTGGTCTCTTAGGTTGAAACATCACTTAAATTCCATTGACACTAATCTTTGGAAATCCATAGAAAAAGGACCATTCATCCTAATAATCACTGATGGACCTGACAGAGGGTTGGTATACACTAAAGACTCTGAGGAACCCTATCCTGAAGATAGTCTTCTAGGACATGATTTGAGAAGAGTAAAAAATGATGTCAGAGCATACTCATTGATGTGTAAAGGACTACCTCTGGAAGTTCTTGCAAGGCTTGATGGATATCAAACTGGATATACCATGCATAAAGCCTTAAAGACTATATGTGAAGGAGGAAAGGAGATTCAAAATCTCAAGAAACAAAAGTTAGAAAGGCAATTGGAATTGTTTCAACATTTATCTGGAGAAACTATAAACCAGATGATGAACATATTTGTTCAACTTACTACTGAGATGTCAACAGCCGGTATTAAGCCTGACCTTGAAGATCTATATCTTAGACTACTCAATGCTTTACCCTCATCATGGAAACAAACAGTAACCTTACTAAAGCATACTCAGAAGTTCCCTATGGATCTGGATATACTTATTGCCAAGATTGAGTCAGTAGAGATTGATGAAAGCTCAAGGAAAAATGATAGAGCAACATCAATGTCTCAGTATCAGTTTGCTGCTTCTCCAGCAAACACAGTTGAAAATGCTTTCATGGCAAAAAGTGAGAAAGTTAAAGAAGAAGGAGATTTATTTGTCGGAGCATGATTTTTCACTGACTCATCATTTACTAGTGCCCCTGCTTACACAACACAATCTCATTCTCAATCTCCTCCTAAATCACAGTCTCAAACATCAAATGTTCAAACAGAGACTACTTCATCTAACTCTGCTAAATCCAGCAAAGTTAAAGATATGATAAACATCCTATTAGAGGATGAAGATTCAAAAACTGCATTTACTGCATTTATAGCTAGTTTTCAAGCATATCAAGGTAGCCATTTAACTCAATTAGATCTTGTTTTGCAGGATTTATTTGAAATGGATCGTGAAGATATGGAAGAAATGGACTTAAACTGGCAAATGGTGATGATTTCTTACACGACACAAAAACACTCATATGTCAACAGGAAGTACAAGCCAAGTGCTAACAAGACTATTGGATTTGACAAGTCAAAATCTAGTTGTTTTAACTGTAACAGCTATGGCCATTTCT
The DNA here is from genome assembly GCA_025506515.1 of Flaveria trinervia. Taxonomy (NCBI): domain Eukaryota; kingdom Viridiplantae; phylum Streptophyta; class Magnoliopsida; order Asterales; family Asteraceae; genus Flaveria; species Flaveria trinervia. Next base: position 24,082,126 of record CM046441.1, read on the forward strand.
CAAGAGAATGCAAAGCTCCAAGAAAGAATGGAGGAAGTACTCAATCAAGCTCTAGAAATCGAAGGTTTCAACAAGCTCAAAAGACTTATCAAAAGCCTTATCAAAGTCTTCCTATGCCTGAGCTCAAAGATGAAACAAAATCATCTGATGAAACCAAGAAAGCTCTTGTAGTCAATATTAAAGATGGTTATGATTGGAGTGCATATGCTGAACAATTTATTAATGATTTAACATCAAGTTTATCTCTTATTGCAGAAATTCAGGAAGAAGACCGGTCAGAAATTAATTATCCAAAGGTGGAAGGTGAAAATGATGAAGATGACTATGATTGGAGTGAAAAATCAGATCCTAAGGAGGATACAGATGAAGTAGCTCTAATGGCATAGTCTGATCAACCAAAGGTTGACACTTCATCTTCAAAATTTGAAACCTCATCCCCAAAATTTCCAGAAATACCATCTGAAGTGAGAGAAAAGCTATGCACAAAATCATGCTTTGAACTTGTTGAATACAATAGAACATACTCATATAAATTTTGTGAGAAACTCAAACAAGAAGAATCAATGCATAACAAATTAAAAGTTGATCATAAAACAACAGACCAAAATATTATCTCTCTTTAAACTTCATGGAACAAAACTATAAAAGACTTAGAAAATGTTTCTAAACAATTGGAAGAGATGACTAAAAATATTGAATAGGAGAAGATAGCACATGCTGCTACTCAAATGGATCTTGCAAAAGTAAAGAGTTCAAAAATGATTGTAGAAAAACTGGTAAGTGAGAGGAAAGATAAACAGAAAGCAGGATTGGACTTCACTCATGAACCTATGCTTGAATCTATCACAAACACTCTACCAGAGAATTTCAATACACATGATCATTCTCCAGAGAACAAAGCTAAACTTAAAGCTTCTTAGGTCAAAAACAAGAATTATGAAGAAGAAAAGGAAAATATAAAAGTGTTTGTTGAAAATGATCAAGAAAAGATTAAAAATGGTCATCCAATCAAGATAAAATCATATGAACCTAAACAAACAAAACAAAACACTTCTAATCAAATTAATTCTGTTTAGAAGAAGTGAAAGTTCGAAGCAAAGATAAACAACAGGTAGGAACATCAGAAGATTCAAACGCTATTAATCTAAAACAAGTTCAATTTGAAAAGAAATCTTCTTCTGATGATGTTCAATGTGAAAGTAAACCAAGCACTTCTAAATCAAAATATCAAAGGAGAAGAAAGAAATCATCAAAAATCAAATCTGAACAAAACAAGAGTTCAGAAAAGTTGATCAAAGCAACAAATCAAACAACAAAACTCAAACCAATAAAATTTGTGTTAGCAGGTTTGTTAAATATGAATTCTCTTCAAAACAACAACGTGAATTCTATGAAAAAATCTCACTCTGATCTAAAATCAAGTTCAGATTCTAAGACTTCCGCTGTAGCAAAAAGATCTGTTCATAAGAAATTCGAGAAGGAAGTTCATGTTAAACAGATGAAAAACAATATGACACAACATCAAAATGTGAAACATGAAAAACAACAGTTTAACTTTTTGACACCAAAATATAAAAATGAATCAAACAAAGTGTCAATGTCAAAAGTTAACAAATAGTTGTTTAAAACTCCACAAAAGTACTGTGAAATATGTGATATGAAAAATCACAATACTGCTGACTGCTATTTCAACAAGTACTGTCATATATGTGACATGAGAAATCATTCTATAGCAGATTGTTATTTTAACAAATACTGTACTTATTGTGTTGAGAAGACTCACAATACTGTAAATTTTTACTTTAGAAAGAGATCAAATTCTAAAGGATTTGGAAATTCAAACTTGAGCAAAGGTTATGCTAATCGTCAATTTATGAGAAATCAAACTGATGGATTTCAAAAATTAACTAATCAACCTTCTTTAGGTATGAGATCTTTCAAAAGAACAATTATGTGAGATCTAATAATGTACAAGAAGAATTCATACCAAGATCGGTAAGAATGACTAATAAAAATGCTAGTCATCAATTCGTGTCAAAAATTGATCAATCAAAAGGTATGAATGCTTTTAAAAATAACTCAACAATTTCCAAAACAAGATTGGTAAATTCATCAAGAATAAACCTGATTTGAATAATCTTCATTACAAACAATTTACCGTTGTTGATAAACTTGGAAAACCCAAGACCATCTCTGCTTGGGTGGATATATCAACTTAATTTTCTTGTTGTGCAGGTACGCCCAAGAAGACCACTCAATACATGGTATGTGGATAGTGGGTGTAGCCGGCATACGACAGGCAATCCTTCCTTGTTACAAGACTTTAAGTTAAAAGAGGGAACACATGTCGCCTTGGTGGTGAGGCTGGTGGAAAAATAACTCGCGAAGGAACAGTATCAAATGGGAATAAGCTTTGACAAAGTCAACTTTTGCTCATAGTTGAACTTTAATCTTTTAAGTGTATCCCAAATTTGTGATAAATTATATTCTTTTTTTTATGTGATTCATTCTCTTATGTTTTGAAGCCAGGTTAGTTAAGCAAAGAGTGGCTAATTGTTACAGCCGAAAGGTATACAGATGTATACAAACTAGATATGTCTCAAGTTAATCTTTCAACCGAAACAACTTGCCTAATTGCTAAAGCATCAAATGATGAAAGCCATCTTTGGCATAGACATCTCGGACATTCAAATTTCAAGAATATGAACAAGCTTGTATGAGAAAATCATGTTACTGGACTTCCATCTAAGAAGTTTGCAAGGACTGATCACTGCTCAGTATGTTTAAAGGGAAAACAACACAGAGCGTCTTATAAGACCAAACTCATAAACTCAATTTCCAAACCTCTTCAATTATTACATATGGACCTTTTTGGACCAACAAATGTCAAGAGTATTGGACGAAAATCATACTGTTTAGTTATCATTGATGACTACACAAGGTTTTCATGGGTTTTCTTTTTGTATGCTAAATCTGAAACGGCTAAATTACTAAAAGAATTTATCATTAAAGTTGAAAATCAATTAGAAAATAAAGTGAAAATAATAAGAAGTGATAATGGAATGGAAATCAAAAATGCTAACATTGAAATGTTTTGTGCTTAGAAAGGGATAGCTCATCAGTTCAGTGCTCCTTGAACTCCTCAACAAAATGGAGTTGCTGAAAGGAAGAACAGAATATTGATTGAAGCTGCTCATTCTATGTTAGCTAATGCAAAGATTCCTATAACTTTTTGGATGAAGCTATATCAACTGGTGTTTTGTTAAGAACAAACCTTAATTGTGAAAGATCTTATGAGTTAATGTTTGGTAGGAAACCGAACATAAATTTTCTAAAATCATTTCGTTGTCCTATTGTGATTCTTAATTCCAATGATCAGTTAAGAAAATTTGATGCAAAATCTGATAATGGATTTTTCATTGGATACTCATCTGTTTCAAAAGCCTATCGAGTGTACAACTCTAGGACAAATATAATTCTTGAAACATTCAACGTTAAATTTTTGGAAAATTCTTTTCCATCTGTTGCAAATGGTCCTGCATGGTTATTTGATTTAGATTCATTATCAAACTCTCTTCAATCTAACTTGTGTTAATCAATTAAATTGTCTTGATTCTACAGGTAAGAAGAACTCTAGAGGAGATCTTGGATCTTTCACTGAGGACTCAGATTCTGACGACCCAGATGATTCTAGCTCAGACTACCCATTTTTATCATTTGTCAAGGATTCATCAATATGATTAATGACAATGATCATGCTAATTCAGCTTCAAATCATTCAGTCTCATTTGATCAAGAAGGATCACAACCTATTCCTAATGATGGTAATAATTTCGTGCAACCTGAGTCTGGAACATAATCCATCTCTGTTGATGTAGTTGATACTAGTAACTTTGATTACTTTATTAACTCACCGACTCAAGTTCCAAACTTCAATCCATGCTTCTACCTTGTTACATCAGCTCTCCAACTTAAACCAAACAAATCCGGATGTTAATGTTCAATGTGATGAGATTATAACATCTTGTATTCACAAGAATCATCCAATTTCTCATAGTATTGGTCCATTGAATGAGAGAACAACAAGGAGTATTTCAGAACAAACAAACTTGTGCGTATACTCTTGTTTTCTTCTCAAATTGTTCCTAAAAATGTTACCAAGCATTAAAGGACAATGGTTGGATAGAAGCTATGCAAGAAGAATTACTTCAATTTCGCAAACAAGAAGTGTGGAATTTAGTGGATTTACCTGAAGGAGAAAATGATATAGGCACGAAATGGTTGTTTAGAAATAAGACTGATGATCGTGGTATAGTAATAAGGAACAAAGCGAGACTTGTTGCACAAGGATACACACAAGAAGAAGGGATAGATTATGATGAGGTATTTGCACCAGTTGCAAGACTTAAATCCATTCGAGTTTTCCTGGCTTATGCTTCATTCATGAAATTTAAGGTGTATCAAATGGACGTAAAGGGTGCATTTTTATATGGTCCTATCACTGACGATGTGTTTGTGAAGCAACCTCCGGGCTTTGAGGATGCAGAATTTCCACATCGAATGTATAAGCTGAGTAAAGCTTTATATGGACTTCATCAAGCTCCTAGAATTTGGTATGAGACATTATCACAACACTTACTCCAACATGGATACACAAGAGGGAAAATTGGTCCAACTTTATTCATAAAGAAGGATAATGATGATCTCTTATGTGTACAAGTGTATGTTGATGATATCATATTTGGTTCTACCAGTTCAAAATTATGCAATGAATTTGAAGAAATCATGAAATCTTGGTTTCAAATGAGTTCTATGGGAGAGATTAATTTCTTTCTTGGACTTCAAGTCAAGCAAACTAACGATGGAATTTTCATAAATCAAGAGAAGTTTGTTGACAAACTCTTGAAGAAATTTAAGTTGCAAGACTGTTAGTCCATACGAACGCCAGCAGATGTTAACACCAAGATTGAACCTAATCCAAAATGAAAATCTATTAACCAAACGTTATACAGATCAATGATTGGTCCTTTGATGTATCTTACTGCATCTAGACCCATTATTTATGATGTTTGTGTTTGTGCCAAGTATCAATCAGACCCGAAAGAATCACATTTAATTGTTGTCAAAAGAATATTCAGGTATCTCAAAGGTAAACCAACCTTAGGGCTTTGTATCCTTACGAGGGTAACTTTGAATTACATGGATATACAGATAGTGATTATGGTGGTTGTTGTCAAGATAGAAAATCTACTTCGGGTGGATGTCATTTCTCGGTCCCAGATTAGTCTCATGGCAATGTAAGAAACAAACAAGTGTCTCTGTTTCAACTACAGAAGCTGAGTACATTGCTGCATCAGCATGATGTTCTCAAATCCTCTGGTTGCAAAATCAACTACTGGATTATGGGTTCAATTTTCTTAAAACACCTATTTATATTGATAACATTGCAGCTATGTTCATTACAGCTAATCCTGTTCAACATTCAAAAAAAAAACATATTGAAACTGTATCATTTTCTCAGAGATAACTCTGAAAAAGGGTTGATCATTTTGATTCAAATTGCAACAGAAAAACAGTTGGTAGATCTATTTACTAAAGCCTTTACCAGGACGGTTTGAGTACTTAGTAGAATCAATTGGTCTATTAATCATATGCGAACTCCCTAAATCAAAAGATTATGATAAGTGATACTCTCAATGTTGATTGCATGTTTTTCTTTTGTGTGTGTGTGTTTTTTTTTCTTAGAAAAACCAAATACAAAAGGATATATAACAAAATCCAAAAATAGTGTCCTTTTCTATTTGTCAGTTCTTTGTTTTTGAAAAGAATTTGTTTTCTAATATGTGAGAAATGATAGTACATTAGTGATATCAGTTACATATTTCACTCATTAATAAAGTCTGACATGATCAGATATGATGTGTAGACACTATCATGCTATTATACTGAAACAGTAAATTCTTGTGATTACACTAAATATGTATTCATCTGAGTACTTTTGAGATGTTTTGGCTTATCAGATTAACTTTGTTGAGTAATACCACTCACACGTGATGATGATGTAACTAATCATGAGATCTGTTACAAGCATCATTTCACTTCTTTGTTAGGAGTCATCATAGACCTGAAGTGCTAAAATATCCATTGTTGTAAGTCATTACAGACTGGATATTCTCTTTGATGCAAAAGATGCCAATGTGCACAATATATTGAAATGGATAATTAGGGATGATCAAATGGTTATCCATGATCATTCTCTATTCATTTAAGTAACATGAGCCTCTGATTACACATATGTTTCAGGTAATAAGTTGAGTATGTGTTATTGCTTGCATGTCTTGATGATAGTTCAGCTCTCAAAATATAACCTAATCAATCCAAGAATTGAAAAAGTAAGTGAGCTAATATTAATTCAAAAACACTCATTGTATGTCCTTAGATCTTGTGTCTCCTTTGTTGTGATATCACTGACCTGGAACACACTTGATCAGGATTTATTCACTGTCTATGACTATCCATAATTTTTTATTTTTAATGTGCTGATCTTTATTGATATGATCTCACTGCAGACATTAATTCTTGTTGATATTAGATTTTGATTCTGATTTCATTTTGATTTTATGCATGTTTTATGTGTGTGAAGGCAATGTCATAATGAGTTATGTGATCTTATTATGCTACCTTAGGAAACTTATAAGTTGTTTCAACTTAAAAGTTAAGGGGAGTAATAAATAAAAGAGTTTTTCCCAGAAAATCAAAATCAAAGAAAGTTGAATTGAAAGGATGATGCCATATGTTCAAAGTACATGTGAGTGTGATCATGAAACTTTTGAAAATGATAATATGAACCTATATAAAATTGCAAGTGGAAATGCTTCTCTCAAAGTTGAGAAATAGAGATTTGATTAGGTTTTGAGACTAAAATGAAGGGAAAGAAAAGAAAGAAAAATTTCAAAAGTTAAACATCAAGTGAAAAAATTGAATTTGTTGAAAACTAATTTTGAGTGTGAAAAATGTAAAAAGTTCAAATTTGAGGGACTAAAATGAAAATTTTGAAAAATTCAAATTTATGCTTTAAATGTTTAAATATTAGTATGAAATATTACTAATATGTTTAAACAGTATGCAGGTGAAAAAGTGTAAAAAACACAAGTGTAAGACTCATGAAAGTCAACTCAAAGTCAACTCCTACGCCTAAATAGTCTTCATACATCTAAATAGGAGCATGGTGAACTTTCAGGAATTTATACAAGTGTTTGGGTGTTTTTTCATATTCCCATGCACCTAAACAGTTGCAATAAGTCCATAAAGTTTAACCAAGTGTTTGGGCGTTCATTAATCCCATACGCCTAAACAGTGAGAAATGAGTTTGATTTTACACAAGTGTTAGACGTTTTGAATGTCTCATGCGTTTACACAATGTTGGTGTTGAATGTATTGGATGTTTCAGAAACTTCAGACGGCTGAACAGTTCAAAAGCGCCTAAACAGTGCTTATGCGTGTGTACAGTGCTCAAGCGGCTGAACAGTTCTCATGCGTCTAAGCCCATACAACCAAACAATGTTCATCCGTCTCATTAATTTGTGAATTTTAGGGTTTCATACGTACAAACAGTGCTAATGCGTCTAAAACTTCACTTAATATAAATAGAACACTTACACTTGTTTTCTCATTTACACTCAAAATTTCCTCTAAAAACAAAGTCTCTGAACTATCGACACTCGGTTTCATCAATCAAGCAGATAATCAATGTTTAAAACAAATTGTTGTTGATTGCTAGATAGTATTTGAGTTAGTTATGTAAGTTTGTGATTCAAATCAATGAATTTTGATTAAATCTTGATGATTATCATAGGCGTTCGATTGCTATGTGGGCGTTCGAACCCTATTACATTCAAGGTTAACAAATCAAATCTTAACATGATATAAAATTGATCATAGATTGTTGATGTATATCAAATTCCAAGTGATTTGATATATTGATTGTGTATTAACATAAGAATGATGTTGATAAGAAAATCCTCTGTCGAATTTCTTCAAAGGAAGAAGAAGAAGATGAACAGACATGTGAATAATTTTTGAAAATAAAAATAAAAATAATATTTTTTTAATAAAAAATAGAAAAACGCAGAAATCAAAATGAAAACATGTTAAATTCAAAATAAATAATTCAAGAATGTCACAAACTTAGATTCACAAGTAAAACAAAATAAAAAAATCACAATTCAAAGTTGAATTTAATTTCCAAAACATAAATTCTTCAATCTTTCAATGTTCTAATATTTTTATTTTATTTTGCAGATGGCGGCTTTAAAGTTCAAACCAAAACATAATGTTGCTGCATTTCTAGAAGAAGAAAATAGAGAAGCAATGGGTTATGATGAAATGATACGATTTTTATTGAGAACTAAATATGTTTATGCAATGTGTGCATGACCAATGATTAATAAAGACTGATGAAGAAATTCTGGAGGACTGCTGAAGTTGAAAGAGACGATGATGGGAACAAAGTTGTAAGAGCATTCATTACTTCTAACAGAATGCTTGAAGTCTGAGAACAAGCAATTACAACTGGTCTCAGACTTGGAGAAAATGACCAGGAAGATTTATCTGAGTATACATTCAATGAATGTAGAGAAGTGTTTATACAAATGGGTAATCCAGATTATTTTCCAAAGAAATAATTTTTTTGAGCAAGAGTGTACAAGCATTGGAAATTATTATGTTATATCTTTCAACAATGCATGTCTAAACGTAGTGCTGGTTGGGACTCATTCCCTGTAGACATTGCATCTCCGATTATTGCATTAGCCACAAATAGAAGATTCAATATGGCTAAATGGATATTGAATGGTTTCATTTTCAATCTAAAAGATGAAGGAAGCCTAAATACTTAATGTATCATAGATTTCTTCAAATGCTCATAAATGAAGAAAATCCAGATCTTTATATTGAAAGAGTTGAAGGTGAAAAATTACAATTGGAGAATAGGTCTGAATCTGTATATAAAAGACTATCATCACTGGTGCTCAAAACATTCCTCTGTTTGATTATATAAGGAATCTATCTAATGATGAAGTTGATATAAACCAACAACACTTCCATTTATCACAAGATAAACCGATAGATCCTAATGATCTCATTGAAGATGTTGTTGAAGTTATGATTGATGATGATAATGAAGATAATGATGATGAAGATTCTGAAAGCTCATTAACAAATGAAGATGATGATGACAATGATGGTGCAGCTAAGGCACATCAAGAATCCATGAAGAATGAATGAAAATGAACATGTAAATGAAGTTCAAAACATAGCTGAAGAAAATGTTGCTAATGATGTCTTGATGATACTGTTAATGAAGTTCAAGAAGATGAATCTGATGTTGGAGTACATGAAGAAGGTTCACAAAATCAAACATTTGATTTTGATTTTATGCATAATGTGTTATATGAACCGGTATTTCAAGCTGAGCAAAATGAAGAATATAAAGAAATTGTTGTAAGTACAACTCAAAATATTTCTTGCCACACCCCCGCTTATAGCGGAAACACGAGAATGTAACGGACGGGATCGTCATAACACATTGTTAAATTAATAGAGATGCATTAAATGATGAAAGTCAATGTGTCATGACGTCACCGGCCACAAATGAAGACTTGTGTCATGGTTAGTCAGTTCCACGACAAACATAGTCATACAAAACAAATAAGTATAAGTCCCACAACCCGGGAACAAGTAATCAAATATGAATAACAAGTAAATGTCAAATACAATTTTCGAAGACATCCAAAGTTTAAATGATGTAAGTCTAAGGTCATCGCTAAGGCAGCATCCCTAGCAATCCTCAATGATTATTACCTAAAAAGATATGCTAAAAATGGTCAACATAATGTTAGTGAGTTCGCAGGTTTAAATGATAACCAAGTTGATGCTGTATAATAGTGTAGTAGGACATGAGTGCATATAGTTATAAGCAAGTAATATCACATGAGCGTCACAGCTAAACCAACGACATACACATAGACTTTGTCGGAACATATTCACCCTAGGGCCCGTTCCTGGCCACTGTTAGTCCCAACTAGTATACTAACAATCAAGGGTGGGGGTGTCAACCCAATAGTACTACCATTATCTGTCCGTCGGCTCCAACACCGGAGTTAAATAGTTGTGAATACAGAACCACAAAGACAACTCATGCATGCACCGGATAAATACTTACGAATAGTAAACACAATAGTCCCAAAAGAATTGAATAAGTTTACAGCATAAAAAGGGTGAGCGTACTTTTCCCCTAGTTAATAATGTTTAATATGAAAATGGGGTCGCGAAACTCACCTTGAAATAAGATGAATATGAACGAATAAAATGCTACAACGAGTGAGGGCGGAGAACGATCAAGCACCTATAAATAATTACAATAAAATATTAAGACGAGTCTATAGAGGAAGGGTCGCTTAGTCGGTTCCGGGTCAGTTCATGTTGACGCGTGACATGGACACAAAATATATATTTCATACAACCCAACACACTATTAGTAAAAATAATAATAATATAAGGTAATAATATAGTAGTAATAATAACAATAAGGATAAAAGTAATAATAATATGAAAAATAATAATAATAATAATAATAATAATAAAGATAATAATAAGGATAATAATGATAATAATATAACCCACACTATAAACAAAACATACGCACATGAAGGCGCACACACTAACAAAACACACTCAACACACATACCCGACACACACACTCCAGACACACACATACACACCATGTGAGAGACATACACCCTTAAACCCAAATTATCCACACTATAACTCATGTTTAAATACACACGCTCGCATTCATATATTAAACACACACACGCCGGATTACATACTTGATTCACACACGCACCAAACACACCTAAACACACACACATATATACCATCGAACACGTACACTGTCGAACACATACACACACTCATGATTTATACTTACATTCACACATAAACACCACGTACACACACACATCACATACACACACACTGCACATATACATACACACACATTATACATACATATATCATATGTATGCACATACACACATCGCAGCATACAAACACACACCGCATATATACATACGCACACACTCTGAACCCACACTATGCACACAGTACACACACACTACACACTCATCGCACACACACAACATATATATATGTGGGCATACACACACACTATCGGTACACACACAGCAGCCGAGGGCTGCTGTGCTTGGTCCCTTTCAACAAGCAGCATGTGACACACACATACGCGTATACATACTAACACACATATACATTCATTCGCATACATACATATATAACCGCACACACACTTACATATATATGCATATCTTTGCCATGTATATATATACCCGCGGTCTACACACATCAGTCGAAGGTTGTTGTGTTCGGTTTCTTTTAACAACCGACACACGATGCGGGACACACACATATATACGTACACATAAGGGATCACACGAATCAAAGCGAACAACCGAACCGAACGACAACTGAAACGAAACGAAACAAGACAAAACGAGATTCATAATGATCGGTTACCTGCGAAACAATTAAACGGCAAGGTGGCGGCAACCGGCGGTAGCTAACGGCACAAATTGGGCTGATTCGGTGGTGCAATGGCGGAGGATGTCTGGACGGCAGTAGGGTTCGAATGGGGGGTTTCACGATTTCAAGATATGAAATTATAAAATTTGGACTTTTGCATATTAGTCCCCCAACTTCCACATAATTATTCTCTCAAGTTTTGTTAATTTACATTTAAACCCTGGACTTAATCGTAATAATAATATTAACACTAATAATATTAACAGTATTACAAATATAACATAAAAATAAATAAAATTTATATTATTAGCGTCATTAAATATTAAGGTTGGCACGACAAAGAGATGTGACGAGATTCGGTTCGAAAATTTATTAATTACGCAAAATAATAAATGCGTGAAAAGATAATTAACGGATTTCGAGTCAATTGACGGACCTGATGGTGACGGATGTCACAGTATCCCCCAGTTGAGAAAATTTCGTCCCGAAATTCAGCTGGAGTTAGGTCCTGAGATTGTATCCACAAATAAATGCGGATACTTGGATTTCATCTGGTCTTCCCGTTCCCACGTAAACTCAGGCCCTCGCTTGGAGTTCCATCTCACTCTAAGAATTAGAATTTTGCTGCGCTTCAGTTGTTTCACCTCTCGTTCCATGATTTCTATTGGTTCTTCCACAAAATGTAGTTTCTCATCAATTTTGATTTCCTAAATCGGTACATGAAGGGATCCGTCGGCTAGGCACTTCTTATGGTTCGATACATGAAATGTATCGTGTACCCCACTAAGTTCTTCAGGTAACTTCAACCGATACGCTAAGGGATCAATTCTTTCAATGATCTCGAATGGTCCAACATATCTCGGAGCCAATTTCCTTTTCTTCCCAAAGAGCACGATTCCCTTCCACTGAGAAACTTTTAGTAAGACATAATCACCAACGTTGAACTCTAAGGGTTTGCGATGGTTATCAGCATAGCTTTTCTGTCGGTCTCGAGCTGCCTTAAGCCTATCCTTGATTTGAAATATTTTGTCACTCGTTTCTTGGATAATCTCCGGGCCTGTCAATTGGCTTTCACCTACTTCCGCCCAACAAACCGGAGATCTACATTTTTTTCCATACAACGCCTCAAACGGAGCACATCCAATGCTCGTGTGGTAACTGTTGTCGTAAGAGAACTCGATCAATGGTAAGTGGGTATCCCAACTCCCACCAAAATCAATCACACATGCCCTAAGCATGTCCTCTAAGGTTTGTATCGTTCATTCACTTTGACCGTCGGTTTGTAGATGATAGGCGGTACTTAAGTCTAAGCGAGTACCCATCACCTTCTGAAGAGTCTGCCAAAATCGAGATGTAAATCTACTATCTCGATCAGATATAATAGACACATGCACTCCATTCCTAGTCAATATTTCATTCACATATAACCTTGCTAACTTCTCCATTTTGTAGTCCTCGTGAATAGGTAAGAAATGAGCAGATTTCGTCATTCTATCCACTATGACCCAAATTGAATCATGCCCACTACTTGTTCTAGGCAACTTAGTAATAAAGTACATCGTTATATTTTCCCACTTCCATTCGGGAATTTCCGGTTGTTGCAACAAACCTAACAGTTTATGATGTTCGGCTTTGACTTTGGAACAAGTCAAGCATTCACTCACATACTTCGCAATATCCTTTTTCATGCATGGCCACCAATAAAACTACTTAAGATCTTGATACATCTTGTCTGCACCAGGATGAACAGAATAATTGGACTTGTGTGCTTCATTCATAACTAGGGTTCGAATATCACCCCACTTAGGTACCCATATACGATCCACGAAGTACCGTGCACCATCTTCTTTACAGTTCATTTGTTTGTCTAACCCTCAAAACTCTTCACATGCCACATTTTCTTCCATTAGCGCTTCACCCTGCACCAACAGTATTTGCTTCTTCAAGTTCGATTGAATAGTCATCCCTAATGCTCGCGCACGTAATGGTTTAACACGCTCCTTCCTACTCAAGGCATCAGCTACCATGTTCGCCTTTCCTGGATGATATCGAATCTCACAGTCATAATCACTTAAGAGTTCCACCCATCTCCTTTGGCGCATATTCAGTTCCTTTTGATAAAAGATGTGTTGAAGGCTTTTATGATCGGTGTAAACGACACACTTAGTCCTATATAGATAATGCCTCCATATCTTTAGGGTGAATACGACTGCGCCTAGTTCCAGATCATGTGTCGTATAGTTCTTTTCGTGAACCGTAAGTTGACGTGAGGCATAAGCAATCACCTTATCCTTTGCATAAGAACACAACCTAGGCCTTGATGTGAGGCATCGCAAAACACCACAAAATCATTCAACCCATCAGGAAGGGTTAATATCGGTGCGTTGCATAGTCTTTCCTTTAACGTCTGAAATGCCTCCTCTCGTTTTCGTCCCCAATCAAACTTCTAATCCTTTTGTGTTAACATTGTCAATGGTTGTGCGATCTTAGAGAAGTTGGCAATGAATCGTCGATAGTACCCACCCAATCCCAAAAACTGTCGTATCTCATAGGGTGTCTAAGGAGCGTCCCACTTTTTAACTACTTCGATCTTTCCAGGATCAACGTGGATTCCCTTTTCATTAACCACTTGTCCCAAAAACTTCACTCCCACAACCAAAATTCACACTTCGAGAACTTGGCGTAAAGTTTCTCTTCCATCAACAATTTGAGTATTGCTCGAAGGTGCTATTCGTGGTCGTCTTGGATCTAGAATAGATGAGTATATCATCTATAAACACAATCACAAACTTGTCCAGATAGGGTTTACACACCTGGTTCATAAGATCCATGAATACTGCTGGAGCGTTGGTCAGCCCAAACAGCATGACTAAGAACTCGTAATGCCCATATCGGGTCCTGAATGTTGTCTTTGGTATGTCGGCCTCATGGACCCGTAACTGGTGATAACCTGATCGGAGATCGATCTTAGAGAAATATGACACTCCCTGTAATTGATCAAATAGATCATCGATCCTCGGAAGTGGATATCGATTTTTTACGGTCAGCTTATTCAACTCTCAATAGTCTATGCACATTCGAAACGTTCCATCCATCTTCTTTACAAATAGTATCGATGCTCCCCATGGCGAGTGACTTGGTCGTATGAAACCCTTATCTAGCAACTCTTGTAGTTGACTTTAAAGCTCTTGCATTTCCTATGGAGCTAACCGATATGGCATCTTTGCTACTGGTGTCACCCCAGGTACCAAGTCTATGCAGAATTCCACTTGTCGAGGAGGGGGTAAACCGGACAAATCGTCAGGGAATACTTCCAGGAAGTCTCGCACTACCTTTGATCATCTTATTTGTACTTGATCTCCATTCTGCATATCCTTTCAAGTGTCTCAAAACTTAACCCCAATACATCTTCTTCAGTGGTGAGGGTTTCTACAACACATTGATTGTTAACAATCTCTAACTCATCTTCTTCTGAGATGCTCAGTATTGATATATCTTCAACGTTAGCTCCCTTCAGCATCCTAACATTATATCTTCTTCTTTTGTATGCTTTGGCATGTAGCTTATCCACAACTTTTATCATATGAATGTATAAGCATAAATCATTCAGAGCTTTTTCATCTATCAGTTTTAGGAAGAATTTATCATGTAAAAATGATGTATAGCTTGGATGAAGCATTTTGATCTATATAGGGTCGAAGATTCTTATTTTGTCACCTTTCCTACCACCAACGTTCCTCAGTAGAACCATTTGTTTTGTTTTCTCAATATATCCCCACTCAGTTATGGGAACAGTGTATTGATTTCCTCCAATGACTTTGATGGCTGCTGTTTTCCTATTAGTACAACCAACTCTCCTTAGAAATTCATCATCAACTAATGAGGATGAGTTGGTGCCTGAGCTTTTCTTTCTCTCCAATCTTCTTTTGTGCTCAACATCCTCTCTTTTTGCTTCTCTAATCACATCATCTTTGAATTTGTCATTAACTTTCCCACCAAAATAGAGAAATCTCTTCCCCTTGAGTGAATTGGATAGTTAGACATTGTAAGATTCTGCAGATCCTTGATGTCTTTCTCATGAAGTCTCTGCCTCTGTATCATGGAAATATTGAATTCTTCTAGAGGTTCTCTTGATAATTGCACAATCCTAATCTGGATCAAATTTCCATGCCATAATCCTATTCTCTTCTTCAGAGCTGGGAGTTGTGATATGATCATATAGCTCTATGAGAGTTGATTTCTATTCAGTGATTTCTCTAACAGTTGTCCCTAATGGACACACTTTTCCACGAATGACTGTCCTTGGTTCTCTGATCAGTTTATCTTTGCCTTTGTGTTGATCTTTAGATTCAACAGTTATAGGATCAGTAGAGAGTTTGCTTTGTTGCTCAAATGATGGGTTTGGAGCTTCAGTTCTGAATCTGAATCTAGTATCAAGTTCAGCATTCATTACATGTTCCATCATTCTTCTTAGTTCACCAACACTTCTTCCTTTAAGCTCATGAGCCTTGTAATTGTGTCCCTGAAGCCAACATACCATATTCTACTTGTTGAGTTTAGCAGTGTCACAATGGCCTAGATATTTCTTGATTTTCTGAATGGCTTGAAAAGTGGTGAATGCTTCACAGTCACAATTTGGAATCATGAACCTAGCAACCTCAATCTCTTTTAGCATATCGTTCATCTCAGTCAAGTTCATTCTTTCAACCATGTAACACCCCGAATTTCTATTTAAATGGAAGGAAAAGAAAAGTAAATAGAAAGAATAGAAATTGTGCACAAGTGGAGGGGGATAAAGTGTACAAAGTACAAAACCTTATTATTTTAAGGATTTGAGGGGCATGGTCGCCCACATCAAAGCAGAAAGCTGCTTTTGCTCTCGGAGGAAGAAAGAAGATAGAGAGCCCTGGTTCTAGAGAGAGAAAGTGGAAGAAGTAGCTTAAAAGGTAAGTCTTCTCTTATTTGAGCTCGGTTTCAGCTGAGTTTCGAGTTCTTGACCGAAGTTCTGGTTGTTTAGTGTTTGTTTTCAGGATTCAAGAGCTGAATCGAAGGTGGGTCTTGAACTTGAAGTGTGTCGCTCAAAGGCTGCTTAACGTGAGTTTCTAGAACCCCACTTCTACTGATTTTCAATTGATTTGGGGCTATTATGCATACTAAGTAAACATTTTGAAAGAAACCATGGGTTTACAACTTTATGTTCGAAATGATGTATGTATGTATGTTTTAGAGTTGGCCTATGGGGTAGTGATGATGATTAGCATGCTTAGATGGCCTTAGTATGTTAGATCTGTGTTTGGGTATGATTAGATAGATAATCAGGTGATGTTGATAACATAGAAAATATTTCATAATGTTTTGATGAACATGAACAGTGGTTCATGCGCCCAAACAGTGGCCCATGCGTCCAGCATGAGTGGCCAACGCCTAAGTGTTGGTCATGCGCCCTAGAGTGGGTCATGCGCCTAAACAGTGGCCCATGCGCCTAAACAGTGGCCGATGCGCCTAAGTGTTGGCCATGCACCCAAGTGTTGGCCATGCGCCTAAATAGTGCCATGCGCCCAAAGTGATTGAAACGGCCAAGTGTTGATGCGCCTAAACAAGTGCCATGCGCCTGCATAGTGGTAAAACGCCTGAACAAGGCAGAAGCGCCCAAACAGTGCCCATGCGCCTAGACTGTTTTTCACTTAGAACTTTTATGCTCATGCGCCTGGAAGGTCCCATGCGCACAATTTGGACTTGAGGTTTTCTAAGTGGTTTTTAAGGGGTAAAATAGGGAGATAGGCCTGGTTATGATGTGATGGCTTATGTCTGATGTGTGTTATGTATGTATGATGTTGCCTGTATGGTGATGGTGTATGTTTATGATTATGTATGTTTCTTATTATGTATGTATGTCTTGCCTTGGCTTTGCGTTGAACATTAATAAATGTAATGAAAAGTATTATGTAACGTAAAGTGGAAGATAATGAAACGAGGAACATAATGATAGAATGCATGCATTAATAAAAGAGAAAGTATAGAAAGGCTTGCAAGTAATATGTACAGAGGTGCATGGCTCTAAATGCCTTAAGCTCAACCATGTGAGATTCAACTAATCCTAAAGTGTGCATGCAAGGGTTCCAGCCTTTGTGACTGACCTTCAGTGGTGTTACCTAGTTTTATGGGGGTGTTGTTACCCATTTCGATGGGGGTGTTGTTACCCATTTCGATGGGGGTGTTGTTACCCATTTCGATGGGGGTGTTGTTACCCATTTCGATGGGGGTATTGTTACACATTTCGATGGGGGGTTTTGTTACCCATTTCGATGGGGGTGTTTTGGGGATCTACAGGTGAAGATCATGGATGAAGCTCACATGACATGATATTCCATTCATCCTGGTGCCACGAAAATGTATCAAGGTATGAAGAAAGATTATTGGTGGTCGGGTATGAAGCGCGATGTGGTGGGGTATGTGAGTAAGCGCCTTACTTGCTTGCAAGTGAATGCCGAGCATCAAAAGCCGTATCAGAAGATCCAACCTTTGGATATACCGGAATGGAAGTGGGAGCACATTACCATGGATTTCATTACGAAGCTGCCACGTACTCCGAAAGGGTACGATGCCAAATGGGTAATTGTGGACCGTCTGATGAAGAGTGCTCAGTTCCTATCAATTCGCGAGACCTATTCACCTGTTCATCAAGGAGGTTGTAACTCGTCACGATGTGCCGGTGTCTATTATGTCCGATTGAGACACCCGGTTTACATCTAAATTCTGGAAGAAATTCCACAACGCAATTGGGACGAGGTTACACATTAGCACGGCTTATCATCCCCAAACTGATGGTCAGTTAGAAAGGACCATTCAGACGTTGGAGGACATGCTTCGGGCATGTGTGATTGATTTTGGTGGGAGTTGGGATGACCACCTACCGTTAGCCGAATTCTCATACAATAACAGCTATCATGCTAGCATTGGTATGCCACCATATGAGATGCTATATGGTAGGAGATGCAGAACACCCGTTTGTTGGGGTAATATTGGGCAGAAGGAATTGGGGAGCGTCGAGGTAATCGAGGCTACAACTAAGAAGCTTGAGAAGATCAAGGCCTTCATGAAGGCAGCCAAAGATAGACAGAAGTCATATGCCGATAAACAACGTAGATTGATTGAGTTCCAGGAGGGTGACCGGGTTATGTTGAAGGTCTCACCTTAGAAGGGTATCAATCGTTTCCGAAAGCGGGGCAAGCTAAGCCCGAGATATGTAGGCCCTTTCCTAATCATTGCTCGACTAGGAGAGGGAGCCTATAGAGTAGAGTTACCCGATGAGTTAAGTGGAATTCACCTGACATTCCATGTATCTCATCTGAGGAAGTGCCTAGTTGATGAAGACATGATTATTCCACTGGAGGATGTCGACGTAGATGAACGGCTCAATTATGTGGAGCAACCAGTGGCAATCATTGATCGGAAAGAGAAAAGCCTGAGAAATAAAGTGGTTCTTCTTGTGCATGTACAGTGGAAGCACAGGAAGGGATCTGAGTCTACGTGGGAGACTGAAGAACAGATGAGACAACATTACCCATAACTCTTTGAGGAATAACAGGTTTCAAGGACAAAACCTATTTAAGGGGTGTGGACTTCTAACACCCGGCTATTTCTAGACAAGAAAGAAGAATAAGTGAAGAAAAACAAGGAAAAGAAATGAAACCCAAGTCTAGGGGTAAAAAGTGTCCAAAAGGACAAAATGTTTGAAAAGTGGAGGTAAAAGGTGGCATGGCCGCCCATCACCCTTTCTACACCCAAATCTTTCGGATTTTAGTGAGAGAAAGGAAGAGAGCAGAAATATTCTCGGCTTTGAAGAAGAACAAGAAGATAGAATTCTAATTCAAGGTAAGAATTCATGCTTTTATGGTGTTCTTGACTGGTCTTATCCTCGGGTTTATGCTTATGTGTGTTTGTATGCGTTCGGGTATGTTTTTAGTGGGTTCCTAAGCGGTTGAATTCAATTTGTAAATGAGTTTGGAAGAAGCCATACTCAAAAGCTGCAAAGGTGAGTTCTAGAACCACTCTTTTACGGGTTTTTAACTGATTTTAGGGCTTGAAATGCATGAATGTATGTTTTAAATTAACTGGGTTTTGGACCCGTATGCTTGAATGTGTATATGATGATGTTGTTATGTTATGATGTGATTATGTTCATGTTTGCTGATGTACGATGATGTTTCTAAGGCTTAGAGGGTATGTTTTAGCTTAGAACATGATGAATGGTGAATTGAAATATAATGTTTAAGGCTCATAAGTTAAGTTTTAGAATCTACATAAGTGATGAAATAGAGAAATCCGGATTAGCAAGTAAGTCAATGCGGATGAGGTCAATGTGGATGATCATTGACCAAGTGTGGAAATGCACATGAGCAAAGTAAGTCAATGTGGATGAGGTCAATGCGGATGAGCATTGACCAAGTGTGGAAACGCGGATGAGGAAAGTAAGTCAATGCGGATGAGGTCAATGCGGATGAGAATTGACCAAGTGTGGAAATGCGGATGAGCAAAGTAAGTCAATGTGGATGAGGTCAATGCGGATGAGCATTGAACGTGTGGAAATGCGAATGAGCAAAGTAAGTCTATGCGGATGAGGTCAATGTGGATGAGCATTGGCTAAGTATGGAAATGCGGAGGAGTTAGGCAAATAGGGATGGCAAATGCGGATAGAGTAAGTTAATGCAGATGAGGGAAACCAATGCGGATAGAGTAAGTTATTGCAGATGAAGGAAATAAATGCGGATGAGCAATAGTGTAATGCGGACAAACACTTAGTAAAATTCTAACTTTTTGGGAGAAAAAGGAGTAATGTAGGCTTTGACATAGGAAATTCTTAGGGGTTATGTAAGTTGACTTTTGAGGTCATAGATGGTATGATGGGCATGTAATGTTATGTGCTTGATGTTTATGCATGATGATGATGTTGCATGGTTATACATGATGTATGTTATGTATGTATGATACCCTGCATGATGATGTATGAATGATATGTTTATGTTCCTTATGATGATGTATGTTTATCTTTCCCTGACTTTACGTACTATGATAATGAATGAACGAAGTATTATGTAACGTAAAGTGAAAGATAACAAAAGAGGAACATGATGATGAAGGCATGCATTAATGAATGAATGAATGAATGTAAGAAAGGTTGGCAAGCAAATGTATAGAGGTGCACACCCTTTGTAGGTGTTAGCTCAACGGTGTGCAGGTTAGCTACCCCAAAGGATGCACATTGAGGTCCAATCTTTGTGATTGACCATATGAATGGAATCCTTGCCGCTTGCCCTAGGTACTAGAGTCAGCTTCGTGCACAATGTTCGAGGTCTATGAAAGACCTCAGGCCCAGTTACCGCTTCGTGCACAATGTTCAGGGTATGTACATTCACTGAAGTAATGAATGAATGAATGAATGAAAGTATGAACGAAAGAAAGACGAAGATAATAATGATATTATCTGTATGTATGTTTGATGTATGATCACATGAAATAGAAAGGAACAGTTTTAAATAAAGGAAAAAGTATGTTTTATTATTAAACTAGAACTTACTCAGCAATGCTGACTTTTATGCATTTTCCGGTGGGCAGGTGAGCATTGCTGAGGATGGCACGAGGCAGCTGCTCAGCTCAGGTGAGCATTGCTGAGGATGGCACGAGGCAGCTGCTCAGCTCTTTTGAATGGCACCCATTTATATAAGCTTTGTGATGTAATACAACAATGAAATTTTGTAACTGATGAACGATGCATTATTTTACAAAAGTTTTCATGATGAAATGAAAATGCTATTTGTTTTATGTTTTCCGCTGCAATGTTTTAATGATTAAATGCAAAGTATATGTTTTATGTGCGATGATTTACCAGATGTAGGCGTCCGGGAACGGGGCCTTACAGTTGGGGGTGAAATATATGATGGTTACCCGATTTACGTATAACTTCGGGGGTGTGGCATAAAGCCAATCATAGGTATGAGGTGAGCGACTCTGTGTCACAACAAACTCGAAATAGGTCCTTCTCGCGTACTCCTGTACTGTGTCGGTCTTCGGACATGAGTCAGGGGTTTGTGAGCAGGCCCTGGCACAGTATCCGTCTTCGGACATGAGTCGGGAGTATTGCGTATGACGAAAGTCACGGATGATGAGATCCATGTCGCGTATCCCGGTATTGTGTCGTCTTCGGACATGAGTCGGGGGTTTGTTTATCAGCCCCGACACAGTAGCAATCTTCGGACATCTTCGGGGACATAGTCGGGATGTGCATGAGACAAGATAGTGAGGTGAGTGACTTTGTTGTTACAACAGACTTGGATAGAGTTCAATCCCTGTGATTGACTCGTATGGAATCTTTGTCGCGTATTCCAGTGCTGTGTCAGTCTTCGGACATGAGTCGGGGGTTTGTGAGCAGGCCCTGGCATAACATTAGTTTTCGAGCATGAGTCAGGGATATTGCACGAGACAAGATTCGAGTAATAAAGAGTAATGAATGAAAGATAATGATGGAAAGAACGAACGTAAATGAAGTATCGTAATAATGTACTGAACAGGATTCTTGTCATTCGACCTCATAATCGTGGCTGAGTGCCACGAGAGGGTAAAGTCTGACCGGATCTAGAAAGAGAAGTGAACGATAATGTAATATGTTGATCGTGATGGGGTTTTAACATGTTTATCAAAGCTTCATACAACATGATTTATATGAAAACGCAGCGGAATAATATTTTAAAACATATTAAGATCTGATTATAAAACCCATTTTATAATAACCCCAGCCATGGATCTTTATACATAATGCATACAAAGTAAAACAACAAATAATCAAGGAACTACAACCTTTGTAGCTTCCTAAACCCGAAAATGAGAAGATGAT
Source organism: Flaveria trinervia (assembly GCA_025506515.1). Lineage (NCBI taxonomy): Eukaryota > Viridiplantae > Streptophyta > Magnoliopsida > Asterales > Asteraceae > Flaveria > Flaveria trinervia. The sequence continues at coordinate 24,104,618 of CM046441.1, forward strand.
GTGATGATTTGAGGCTGAAACTTCAAGCAAGAAATCCTCAAGAGGTTGTACCCCAAGCTTGTATAACACCCTTCCTTGCTAGGATTGCAACACCCACTTGAATGATCTCTTCAAAGTCGAATTTTCAGCCAAGAAAGCAGGTTTTGAAGGCTGAAAAACTTTACAATTCTGCCTCTAAGTTCCGAAATAGAGAGAGAGAGCTTTGGGAGAGAATTCTTGCTAAGTGTGTGTAGTGAAAGTTGTGTGAATGGAAGAGTGAAAAGGACCCTTCATTGCATGTTCTTAAAAACCACACAGGAAGTTTCCAAGACCAGGGGTGGCCGTATAAGGCACCCTTTGTCTTCACTTCTAATTTTAAAAAAAAAATCCAATTTTCCATTCTTGTTTTATAAAAGAATAACCCTTTATCTTTTATAAAATCAATACACTTTTGTTTATTATTACTTAACCAATTTAAGTAATAAAATAACTTATTTCAATGATCAAAATTATACATATAATTTTGTTCATTCACAATAGCAATGATTCAGAAACCCGTTTCTAATTGGTGTTTAAATATATATATTTTTTGTTTGATCTAATCAACAATTAAATTTTGTCGGTGTTTTTTTGGCTTGTTATTGGGTATGACCCGACTTGGATCATATCACACTAGCCACATCAATTTTATATGTATCTTGGGCAGATCAAATCTTTCAATCTCCCACTTGCACAAGATTCATAGAAGATTGATGCAAGCAGCAAATAACGCCTAGCAACGGTTTGCTACCCCTAATGTATATGACTAAGTGCCATTCAATAACATCATCCTTTTCAAGTACCTTACTTGAATATGTTTTAGGTGAACTAATCATTTATCCTTTTGTTCAGATGTCATGTTAAATCCAAGAGACACAGAATTGTCATTCTCTGATGATTTAACTTTAATAGGCCTTAGACATCTAACTCTCAACGAATAGAGGAACAATCCCATCTTGACTACATACGTCTCTCACAATCACTTCGTATCATACCTGAACTCAGTCTTATGTACTGCCAATATTTCAGAACAGCAAAGAACTAAGTCAAAATACAATATTCGGTGAATATCAAGACCCAATATGTATCTCAGGTCTGAGGATACTATGATATTCGCCTTTACTCAATATTTCTTATGACTAATCACAAAGATTCCATGCAGAAATAATTGAGTGCGGGTCAGTCCAATATCTATATCCCATAGATATCAATGACCTTGCTAGCAACCTCTTGCTCTATATTCATACCTTATGAATATCACCAATCCAAGTTCATTATAGTCTTACATTCATAATTGTTCCCACAAGTATGATCGACTACGAACGTTTAGAATAACTTATTTATTCACGGATTAAACATGCTAAAGTAGAAGAACAAATGAATATTATAACCATGTAATTAAGTCAAATAACATAAGTTCCAATATTCAAATATAAAGTACAACATTAAACCCAGTCACTAGAATATCTAAGTCCCATGGCACAAGCATGACTTTCATGCTTTGCCTTTTCAAGGAGTTTTGTGAGTGGATCCGCAATGTTTTTATCAGTGTGGACTTTGCGAATACATATCTTTCCCTTTTCAACTCCATCCCTTATGTAGTTGAATCTCCGTTCAATGTGCCGAGTCTTTTGATGAGCACGAGGTTCCTTGATTTGAGCAATCGCACCTTCGTTGTCACAAAAGATCTCTAGGGGATCCTGAATGGAAGGGACTACCCCTAGATCGGCTATGAATTTCTTCAGCCATGCAGCTTCCTGTGCTGCCATTGAAGCGGCGACGTATTCTGACTCTGTAGTGGACAACGCTCGACTTCTTGCTTTGAGCTTTTCCAAGAAACAGCTCCCCCATTCAGAATAAAGATGTACCCTGATTGAGATCGTGAATCATCTCGATCGGTTTGGAAACTCGCATCCGTGTAACCTTTTACACGAGTTCCTCTTCACCCACCCGTAGATCAAGAACATGTCCTTAGTCCTCCTTAGGTATTTCAGAATGTTCTTGACAGCCATCCAATGACTATCACCAGGATTTTGCTGGTATCTACTTGTCATGCTTAAAGCGCATGACACGTCCGGTCTAGTGCATATCATTGCATACATGATGGATCCAATAGCATGCATATGGGATTGCCTTCATCCTATTTTGCTCCTCCTGGAGCTTGGACATTGAGCTATACTCAATATTGTCCCTCTTTGAATAGGTACAGTACCTTTCTTAGAGTTTTCCATCTTGAACCTTTTCAAGATTTTGTCAATGTATGCACTTTGATTCAAACCAATCAGCCGCCTTGATCTATCCCTATAGATCTTTATTCCCAGAATATAGGCGGCTTCACCAAGATCCTTGATGGAAAACAACTTCCAAGCCAGTTTTTTACACCTTCCATGTTGGAATGTCATTTCCAAATAGTAGTATGTCATCAACATACAATACTAGGAAGGTTATTGTGCTCCCACTAGCCTTTTATACACACAAGCCTCATCAGCGTTTTTGATGAAGCCAAATTTCTTTACTTCATCATCAAAACGGTGATTCCAACTTCTCGATGCTTGTTTCAATCCATAGATTGATTTCTTTAACTTGCATACTTTGTTAGGATGTTTTGGATCACAAAACCTTCAGGCTGAACCATATAGACATCTTCCTCAAGATATCCATTTAGGAAAGCGGTTTTGACATCCATTTGCCAAATCTCATAATCATAATGAGCTGCTATGGCAAACAATATCCTTATAGACTTAAGCATTGCAACAGGTGAGAAGGTTTCATCAAAATCAACCCCTTGATTTGAGTGAAACCCTTTGCTACAAGTCTAGCTTTGTAAGTATCCAAGTTTCCATGCATATCGGTTTTCTTCTTGAAAACCCATTTACTTCCAACTACTTTGGAATTAGGAGGTGGTACAACAAGTTCCCAAACTTGATTGTCATACATGGATTGCATCTCAACGTTCATGGCCTCAAGCCATTTGTCACAATCCAAATTGGACACTGCATCATGATATGTGGTTGGTTCATCAGAGTCAACCACGTAGCATCCTTCCATAAAAAATCCATATCTTTCAGGTGGATTACTTGTTCTACCACTTCTGCGAACGTTTTGTGTGTATTGATCAACCGCTTGATCATCCTCAACATCCTTATGTTGAGTGCTAGTTTCAACCAAACGTGTATTAGGCTGTGGTTCTTGTTCCTCCTAAGATCCACTGTTCTACTGCTAGCTCCTTCCATAAGGAACTTGGCTTCTAAGAACTCACCCTTTCTGGAAACAAACACCTTTTGTTCCAGTGGATCATAGAAATAATATCCCATAGAATCTCTAGGATATCCAACAAAGATACACTTGGTGGATCGGACTTCCAATTTGTTTGGGGTGGGAGTCTTAACATAAGCCTCACAACCCCAAACCCTTAAGTATGATAGGGATGGAACTCTTCCATGCCATATCTCAAAAGGTGTCCTTTCCACCTTCTTGGTTGGGGCCATATTCAGAATACGAGCCGCGGAGAGCAAAGCGAAACCCCAAAATGATAGAGGCAATGTGCTTCTAGCCATCATAGATCGGACCATATCCAATAAGGTTCGATTCCTCCTCTCAGACACACCATTATGTTGTGGTGTTCCAGGTGGAGTGAGTTGTGAGACAATCCCACAACTCCTAAGATGATCTTGAAAAACATCACTTAGGTATTCACCACCCCTATCGGTGCGGAGAACTTTAATTGATTTGTTGAGTTGATTTTCTACTTCATCTTCTTGAGATTTTGAACATTTCAAAAACTTCATCTTTGTGTCTTAATAAATACACGTACCCATAGCGACTATAATCGTCGGTAAAGGTAATGAAGTATCTTTCACCATTCCTAGTCATTGGCTTAAAAGGACCACATACATCCGAATGTATGATACCTAATAAATCTTTTGCCCTTTCGTTAGTTCCACTAAAGGGTGCCTTAGTCATTTTTCCTTGTAAACAAGATTCACATACATCAAATGAATCACATTCATTTGTTTTTAAAAGACCATTCTTTTGAAGTGTTTGTATGCGTTTCTTGTTTATATGACCAAGACGACAATGCCAAAGGTAGGTATCACTCAATCCAATTTAAGTTTTTTGGTGGTTGCTTGGTATATTGAGCTATCATATGTTGCGTTTTCATGAACCAATTCATAAATACCATTACAAGGTATAGCTTTGAAATAAAATACATGATTTAAAGAAACATGAATATCATTGTCAACAAACTTGAAATCATAATCATATTGTCTTAAACGGGAAACAGAAATTGTTCCTAGTCAAACTAGGAGCATATAATACATTACTTAAAATAACTTCCAACCCATTTGGAAGTTTCAAAATGTAGTCTCCTTGGGCTTCCACATGAACCTTTGCACCATTGCCCATGAAGAGACTTATTTCCCCTTTCTCATAATGCTCATTTCTTTTGAACCCCTGCAACAAATTGCAAATGTGAGTTCCACATCCGGTATCTAATACCCATGTGTTAGAAGAAATAACATTTAATTCTATATGTATCATGTATATTATACCTGAGGTTTGCCCCGCATCCCTCTTTTCTCTCAACTCTTTGATAGACTGGACAATTTCTCATCCAATGCCCTATCTCACCACATTTGAAGCATGGGTCGTTCACAGCAACCTTTTGCTTCTTCTCCTTGGGTTTTGGAGGTTCCGCCCTAACAACCATCTTCCCCTCCCCAAACGTGCCCCCTTTCCTTTGGCAACAGTTGCCTTGGGAGGGGGTAGACCTTCTCCTTCTCCCACCTTCATTAATGGTGAGAACGGTTAAACCCTTTTACCCATTCCCGCCTCAGCTGATTTGAGCATCGAATGAAGTTCATTTATGCTCTTGTCCATCCGTTCATGTTGTAATTCATGACGAATGCCTCAAACCTTTTAGTTAGGCCATTAAGATCAAATCCGTGGCCAACTCCTTTGAGACGGGACAGTTCAGGCTTTGAAGGCGGTCGATGTGGCTTTTCATCTTAAGAACATAAGATGAAACTGATTGGGATTCCTCCATCCGACATGCATGAAGCGCTCGAACCGTTTCGAAGCGCTCCACTCTAGCTTGTTGCTGGAACGTTTCCCGCAGCTGAGTGATCATGTCATAAGCTCCATGGAGCTCATACTCCTTTTGGAGTTCGGGTGTCATACTTGCCAACATTAGACAAGAGACCTGGATGGAGTCCTCCACATATTTAACCCAATCATTATAGGCTTCCACATCCTCCTCGTTAGGTTCATCGGGGATGGGATCATCAAGGATATAGGCCCGCTTTTCTTGCTTGAGAACAATTCTGAAGTTGCGTTACCAATCCATGAAATTGTTAGGTGTTAGACGATCCCTTTGAAGAATCGCCCTTAGGGATTGGTTTTTTGGTTTGGTACATCATTATTAGCGTTGTTGTTGTCGGCCATCTACAAGATGTTACAAAGTCTATTTTAGTAATCGTTGATAATTATATTTCATTTATTATACCCTTTATGTCTCATAGACTATTAAAAAAAAATTTTAGAATCCAACGTTATATTTAAATATTGGTTAGGTGACCTTTATCCCATTATTCAAATAAAACAAGGTAGTCATAAATGACAATTGCAACCTATTGCAACTTCTAGTGGCATGGGATCGTTTCAACATCATATTTTATCACGGCATGTTTATCCCATCAACACCTTTTATAAAACATATTTTAGGTGATCCATTCATATATTTTACAAATCAAGTCGTCCTACTTACACACACGTGTGAGTTTACTATATAAGTGGTTAGGTGACCTTTATCCCACAAGCATGGTATTCTCACCTCAAATTACAAGTTCCCTCAAAGTGGTTAGGTGATCTTTATCCCACTAAGAGTTTGCAAGTAACCTAAGTGTTGTGAAAAAGGATGGTGTTTAACTTGTTTTCACAAAAGGATATACGATTTCATAATCCTTGTTAAGAAAAGTCTATGTACCATATGATTGTATGCATTCAACTATATGGTATCCAATTGGTTCTTATGAATAAAACCTATTTTATTTTGCAAACCATTAATTCCTTTTGTAGAACCATTGTATTTTACTTAATGATTTGAGAACCAATTACACGTTTATAGTTTGTTTTAGTTGATGGTTTGTTAATCACATCCAAAAATTCAAAAAAACATCATCATATGCATTCAACCAAACATTAAACAAAACATTCAAATATGCATAACAAAGCATACTAAATTGAGCACACTTGTTTAGCCAAACAAGTGTGTCAAATGGTCTTGTCCTAAGGGTAAGAACATGACACATGGTTGACCAAAAAAGGACTCCCACTTGAATCCATAACTTCAAGCATCCTCTTTGTCCATCTTTTCTTCAAGTCTTGATCTTGAGCTTCCTTACAAGATATGTATCCTAATACATTTTACTAGTAAAGATAAACTCCTAATCTATTTATTACAAACCATGTGAATAAATAAATTACAAGACTAGACTTGAAACAAAATTAATTATTACATGCCCAAATGAATACAACATGACAATCAATCATACAATCCAAGTGGTCTAGGCTTTGTTATGCATAAACAACAACAATATATCCAAACATACATAAGAAGTCGATTTTGGCAGCCCCTTAAAACCCATGTTTTTGGCCAACATAAACCAAGAACAAATGGGTTTAGTCCAAGCAAACAATAATCTTATAAACTAGAGTTTTAAAGATCCTAATATGCATAATATAGCATCTTTAAAACATCAAAAGGGGGCACCAAAATAGCCCTTTAAACCCACGGTTTGGGCTGTCCAAAAGAAAGCAAAGTGAAATACATGTATGCATATGTATAAGTGGCTCTTGATGCCATTGATGGGGTTTTAACATGTTTATCAAAGCTTCATACAACATGATTTATATGAAAACGCAGCGGAATAATATTTTAAAACATATTAAGATCTGATTATAAAACCCATTTTATAATAACCCCAAGCCATGGATCTTTATACATAATGCATACAAAAGTAAAACAACAAATAATCAAGGAACTACACCTTTGTAGCTTCCTAAACCCGAAAATGAGAAGATGAGGATGATGAGATTTGAGGCTGAAACTTCAAGCAAGAATCCTCAAGAGGTTGTACCCCAAGCTTGTATAACACCCTTCCTTGCTAGGATTGCAACACCCACTTGAATGATCTCTCTCAAACTCGAATTTTCAGCCAAGAAAGCAGTTTTTGAAGGCTGAAAAACTTTACAATTCTGCCTCTAAGTTCCGAATAGAGAGAGAGAGCTTTGGGAGAGAATTCTTGCTAAGTGTGTGTAGTGAAAGGTGTGTGAATGGAGAGTGAAAAGGACCCTTCATTGCATGTTCTTAAAAACCACACAGGAGAGTTCCAAGACCAAGGGGTGGCCGTATAAGGCACCCTTTGTCTTCACTTCTAATTTTTTTTAAAAAAAAATCCAATTTTCCATTCTTGTTTTATAAAAGAATAACCCATTTATCTTTTATAAAATCAATACACTTTTGTTTATTATTACTTAACCAATTTAAGTATAAAATAACTTATTTCAATGATCAAAATTATACATATAATTTTGTTCATTCACAATAGCAATGATTCAGAAACCCGGTTTCTAAATTGGTGTTTAAATATATATATTTATTTGTTTGATCTAATCAACAATTAAATATTTGTCGGTGTTTGTTTGGCTTGTTATTGGGTATGACCCGACTTGGATCATATCACACTAGCCACATCAATTTTATATGTATCTTGGGCAGATCAAATCTTTCAGATCGAACGAAGTTAACAAACGTAATGGAGAAGATAATAATGATATTATCTGTATGTACATATGATGCATGATCACGAACGATGTAAAGTATAGTATGATTTGGAATAAAGTAAAGAACGGTTTTAACAAGAAAAGTATGTTTTATTATAAAACTAGAACTCACTCAGTGTCGCTGACTTTTGTATGCATGATAGTGGGCAGGTACATGTTGATGCTGAGGAGTTACAGGCATGGATGCATAAGCTACTGGGAGCATTTTAAGGCTGGCATCCGTATTTTGACATGTCATTGTATTTTGAGATGAAAACAAATGTTGTAAATGAATGAAATGACATGTTTTTAGTTATTAATAAAAGTTTTAAATTCCGCTGCAAAATATACGTACGTTTTAAAATGTTTTAAGTACAATGAATGACCAACTGTGAGGTGCCTGGGAACGGGGCCTTACAAACCATGTCAAGTAGGAACCGATGATTGATCAGGGTCATAAACACAGATGACTCAGGCCTCTCTTCCATGATATCTTTTGTTGTAAGAAGAACATCAGTCTTTGATTCTTCTTAAGCTTTGTTAGGTTCATCTTCTATCAGCTCTTTCCATTCAACATCACTCTCAGATTCATCAATACCAGCTTGCTTTGATGTTGAATTTTCCATAGAAGGAGTGTGCTCAGAAGATGTATGCCTTGACCCTTTAGGAGAATCTTCAACATTGATTACTTGAATCTTTGTTTAGCCAAAATACTTCCTCTTCCTTGAGTATTGAATGAGTTGCATAGAAGATTCAGCTGGTTTCTTTAGTTGGTTTGATTCAAGAGCACATATCTTCATCTTCAGCTGATCAATCTCTTCTTCTTTTCTTCTCAAAAGAGCTGATTGATCATAGAGAGTGTCATTCATTTGCTCAATTTTCACTGTTAGTTTCTCATTTTCATCTTTCTCTTTCTTTACTGCTTCTTTGAGCTCAGAGTCTTGTTGAAGAAGAGCATCAATTACTTCATTATTACACATGGCCTCTTCTCTTAAGCTTTTGATTCTTGATTCTAGTTGCATCAGCATTTCATCCTTTCCTGTAATTATTCCTTTCAGCTCCTTAATCCTTTCCTTTCTAAAGTTGGACTTCACTACAAGCTTGTTGTACTCTGCCACCAGATAACTTTTGCTTAAAGGGATGTCATTATCACTCAGATCACCTTCATTGTAAGCAATCATATCAACATAGTTTGCCTCTTATTCTCCTTCTTGATGTTGAGAAGCAATCTCATCATCTTTTACTTTTTCATGGGCTACACTAGCCGAGCTTGAACTTGCCTCAATAGCTTGATCTTCCAGTTCTTGTTAAGTTTTTTGTTGTTGTTGATGTTAGTGACCGGAGAGACAGGTTTGTTTCATTGAGAGTACAGGACATTCAATTTTTTGTTAATGACAGTTGAACCGTACTTGCTTGTGAGGCTAACTCTGTCTCCCTAGTGTAAACGCTCTCAGTGGCTGAATTTTCTGGATTGGAGGTTGTGAAAAAGTTGCATTGAAGCTGATTTGGTGATTGAGGTTGGATTGGAGAGATTGGTTCTGTGTTTTGGCTAGCTGGTGATTGTGGTTGGGATGTTTGTTGTTGATTTGGTGATAGATGGCGAATTGGAGAGATTGGTTCTGTGTTTTGGCTGCTGGTGATGTGATTGGGGTGTTGTTGTTGTGATTTGGTGATAGATGGTGAATTGGAGAGATTGTTTCTGTGTTTTGGCTGGCTGGTGATTGTGGTTGGGATGGGGATGGATGGTTGATGATGTATGGGTGATATATCTGGTGAGTGAGTGTCTTGAACAGAGTTGGTTAGAGAGTTCTCTGTTGATCTTCCACACAAGCTCTTGAGGAATATTTGCAGTAGCATCAACCACATGTGCAAACATAGGCATGTCTCCTCCTTCATATTTCCCAGATATTTTATTGAGTATTGATTTGCCAAGGTGTGCTTGAACGAACTCACCACCATCCATAGTTGTTCCAGGCAGATCAGCATTAATGATTAGTTGTAGAAACCTTGGAAATATATACATCTTATCAGCCTTCTGCACTGTGATATGATCACATAAGCAGTTGAAGATGTACTTTGAGTAATTATAGGTTCTTCCCTCAAAAACACCAATAATCCTAGAAGAGAGATGCCTTGAAAATCTATCAAGTCCAGATTTTCTGTTTGAGATGCACTTAAGATAAGTGTGGAAGAGAAATCTGTACGGCTTGCAGAGTCTTCCTTTCTTGATTTCTCCCTTATCGAAATCACCATCATACACCATCAGGAGAAAAAATTCTCTATGTATTCATTTTCGAACACATCAGGATGACAAGCTTCTACATCTCCCAACTCGAGAACCCTTCTTATTGTCTGTTCATCGACTCTCAATCTTCGACTCTTCACATCAACCATAATAACTTGGCCATCTTCTTCTATTTGTGTAGAGTTCCAGAAATCAGTGATGTATGATGGATGAATCACAGGCTCTGCTGATAAGGCATAGAACAACCTAGACCTTCTTAGATATCGGATAATTTCTTGACACCCTTCTGAAACAGGATCGTCAGGGTTTAGGAAGGCACACACATTGTGTTATCTCGCAAATTGATTATCCATCTGTTCATAAGAAGAAGATTTCGTTTGAATCATATTATTGATATGAGAATACGAACAGTTGTGAGAATAAACAAGAATCAAACAGTTCATTCTTGAATATTACGACATGTTTTACCTTGAAAACAGCTGATTAAGAACACAGATATATGTTTGTTTAATGTTTTGCTTTGGTAGAATTTGAATGTTATAATATGGGGAAAAGTTTGTTGAGAGTGTGTTTTTTTCTAGGTCTGAAAAAGTGAACTGAAAAAGCGAATAATGATGTTTGAAGTCAAACAACATCATTTATACTCTCAAACACCTTAATTTTATCACATTAATGAAGTGGGACCCTCAACAAATTCTTCCGCAGATCATCTACGGATCCATAATCATCTGTGGATGACTTAACGACATCTGCTGATGAAATATAACTTACATTTTCACAAATCACCAAACTATGAAATTAAACTATATTTGATGATATTTGCACATCCGTAGTTTACCAATATACGGATAAACATTTAATATTGAACACTGTAGCTTCTGCTAATGCTTAAGATGGCACAATGCAGAGAAATATTGTGGTATGGTCCAAGTCCATTACTTAGAACCATTTATTGCTTTTGAACCTTGTTGACTTTGTATAATGACAATTTAGCACAAGAAAGTTTAAAAAAATGATTTTAAAGAAAATATCATGTATCCAGGAGCTAGGATGGTGCTCAGATTCCAATTCCTTCAAATTGATAAAGAAATAGATAGCCGCTGATTGTAAACTTAACTTCATGTATCTACTACTCCCCCTAAATTTGTGTGATTAATGATGACATTAAGCATTTATCATAATTTCTAAGAAGAAACAATGAGTGACATTTACCTGTATGATTATTCTCACATATATACACATATCTGGGATCATAGTGTAATACTAAGCCTCTTCCTGAGGAGTTATTTTTGTTGAATTGAATACCCTGGACAAGTTCTGTTGCAAGTATATTGTCGACTTAAATCCATACAAGAGCTCATGTATCAACTAGGCATGTTGTTTATCATGTTTTCATAGTGAAATTGGAAATGACTGTTATGGGCTTCACATTTGATCACAAAGATTTTGTCCTCACCTTTGCAAGTCAAATCATCATTTTTTTCCACACTTAAGGACTATGTACTGACAGGATCAGTGATCACAAGTTTGATGTTTCAAATATAAC